>OY747715.1:33292738-33655238 GCA_963556495.2 Valencia hispanica | reverse complement strand
TAGTCCATTCATTTCTACACCCAGTTTGATTAAAGGTGTGTATTTTAAGAATACCTACATGGTGTTTCATGACCTACGGATGGGTCTCGACCCCACTCTTGGGAGCCATTGGTCTGAAAAGTATAAAGAATCTGAGAGGAACACCAGTTAGTGTCATCTTCTGATGTATGAGCATTCATAGATGAATATACATTTTTATTAAAGACAAACTTGTACTCAGTGAACAATACACAGTAGGGGCCATGCACTTGATTTTATTCTGCACCCTGTGCTTTTTACACTCTGCTCTGTCCCATTGCTCTCATATCATTTTAACACTTCCGCCTCAGCGCTCTCTCAGTGAGCACGCTCAGTGTGGGCTCAGTGTTTGAACTTCAGGGCGAATGCTGGGACTGCAACCCGTGACGTACTCTCTGAACAGATGCAAACTTCAGCAGGTACTTCTGGCTGACATTTGATGATTCAAGGTTTATGCTGATCATCACAGATCACTGAATGTCAGGGCCCGTCTGGTCAGAGCTGATATATTCATCACAGAAGAAGGAGAAGGCGCAGTCGGGGTGACACGCTGCCTCTGGTTTCTGTGCGTGTCTGGAATGAACAGCGCTGAAAGGAGTCACTGAGATGTGTGTGTGGGGGGGTTGCAGCAGGAAAATGGCTCTGTAAAACAGTTCTCAATCAGAGCATCTGAGCAAAGGTCTTACATCACTTTTCTGCTGAAAACCGAAGCAGTAGCAACATCATTAAGACCAACATTTTGGAGGAAATGGTAACTTAGATGAACGCCGATCACAAAACTTAGTACACTTAATATATTGCTGTTTGTGGATTTTATCCAGCTGACATTTCACAGTTTTAATTTCGGAGGGTGCTTGATGGAGAATTAGCTGTGCGTAGAAAGTTTGAAACTCTTAAAATGGTGCAGTTTAACAGAACTAGTGAGAGAATCCACGGTCATGTTCTGTCCAGAGATTTCTGAATGAAAACTGTTCTTCGCTGCAACAAGTCTTAGACATCAACACGCAGTAGTGCGCATGTTTGAAATGGACGAAAAGTGAACTGGTTTTAAAATGATTCAGAAATAAAAAGATGTTGACCGCTGCACGTTTGTATTCAGCCCCTTTTACCCTGATACCACTAAAGGAAATCAAGGGCAAAGGAAGTGCCTTCAGTGTGTACATCCACATCTAAATCGAGCTATGGCAATAATCCAGCTAATACCTTAACCAGGAATGGCAGCTTTTATAAGTATACATGTCAAAAAATCAAATTATTGGATGAAGTGCATTCGACTGGAGACCCCAGCACAGCTGCTTACCAACATTACCAACATATGTTGTGTTTTGGTGCTAGTGTGTCGGTAACCAGCACAGACCAGCAAGGAAATCCTGCTGGTCTGTACTGTTTTTCTTTTAGCAGGTGAGTCATGTAGTTAGTAATGTTTGCTCTAATAATAAATGTAGCTGTTCTGTGTAGGTCTTGTAGGTTTGTTAGAGAACCAACAGGACTTGGAAGGATCCTGTCAGGAGAAAGCTGTGGAGATTGTTATAGCAGGTTTAGGTTATAAAATAATATCCTTATTTTCTCACAGAGGACTGTTGAATCCATCACACGAAAATAGAATAGTCTTGGGTAAACGCCATCCAATTTGAGTTGGAGCTATCATAAAATCCCACAAAAGAGCACTGGAGTTCATGGATGGGGTGGAACAGATGTGGAGAACTTTAAGGAGTATTACACTTGTGTATGGATCTCTATCTCTGGCAACATGTAATATTTTAGCCAAATAATAAACAGCAGAGGATCTTTGGTAGATGTTACCACCAATTTTAGCCTACGTTTTATAGACTACTGGTTTCTCTCATTGTCGCTTACTTTCTGCTGAAAGGGTCACCCTGAGCTCATCCTCGTTGCAGCCGCCCTGGAGTGAGAAGGACTCTGCCATCTTGTCCCGAATCTCTTCAGACAAATTGTTGATTCAGAGATCAAACCTTTTACCGACCTTCCCTCACTGGACAATCTCTCTGAGCGTGAGTGCATCAAGCATCAAGCCTCATGTGGCCTTGGTGAAGTGCACAGCAATCAAGGTGAATTTGAGGGGGTGACGGTAAACACCAGTTCAGTTGTACAGACCGAGTGGAAAATGTGTTTATACACGTGTGTGGATGTGGTGAAGTGAAGAGAAATATGCTTCCAGGGTCACTGCAGCACTCAAAACCTCACTCCCAATACCGGCTCTGTTCTGTAACAGAACAAAGGCTCCACCAGTATATATAAAAAGGTAAATAAAGCTATTTAGAAAACCAGGTAGTGTTTGCACACACCTTGCAGTTCAATTACAGTGAGACAGAAAAAAAGAGCAGACTCTCATTCAAATTTCTTTCCCTTTTTATCTGATTTTTACATAGATAAAAAGGGTAACAGATGAAAAGGTTTAATAATCTTAAGTTGTTTGAACTGTGATCATTTTATGCATCAGGACCACCATCTCTGTGGCTGTGATTCAGTGTGTATTTAAGCCTCGTCCAGCAGGGGGAGACTGTGTCAAACTATCAAATATGATCCTGCAGCTTTAAGGTACATTTGGAGCAGAAGATGTTGAATATGCACACAATATCATGTAGATGCTCTTGTTTGAACAAATACTGAATGAAAACATAAATAGCCTGGATGTTTTCTTGTATATAACATGAGAAAAAATGTAAAGCGGTTCTGGAAAGTGTTTTGTGTGTCTTCCAGGTGTAAGGTGCATTACGACCTGTAACCACAAATTCAAAACTGTTTTGAATATATAAAACCCACATATTTCAAATATATAATACATAGTCAAGAAACGCACCTGTTATTTTATAGGTATCAATTAAATGATGCATTTAGTAATTACAGCTGAGGCCTTATGTGTCTTGATATTTTTTGCAACAGAGCAAAGATTTTACTCAAAGATGGGCGACTGATGCAAAAACTACATTAATCAAAAACAGACTTTATTAAACTTGAGGAAATACAACAGCACAAAGGTGTGACCTCATTCTTATTGCTGAGGATAGACTAAAATGTATATTTAGGACCAAGAGAAAAGATAAACGAACCTTAAAAATTTGGGATTTTTGTTTACTAAGGTAAAAGTTTGATACTGCATTTGGAAATAAAGAAAATAATTGTTTTGCCTCTTGGGTACTTTCAACTTTTGCCCCCATATGGTAAAATGTTTGGACACAACTAAAAAACCTACCTGCTGTTATGTTATTAGAACAAAGCTTTTGTTGTCTGTCTGAGCTGGAGAGTGAGAAGGAAAGTCAGATAAAGTGACAGATTCTACAAGTCTGAGATTGTTTGCTATCACATTTTTAAAGGGACTTCGTTTAGCTGTTGTTTATTTAGTCAGTCCCTTATGTTTCTTTTTTACTTTTACTTTAAGTTGTTATTTGTCCTCTTCAGGTTTTCTGGGACCAAATCTCTAAATTAGCTACGCTGAAAACAAATAGTTCTAACTGGGATTTCATTGTTGAGTTATGTTCAGTCTAATTTGCTGGCTAGTGGTGAAATAATTTATTTTATGTTCCAAAGTGTTACCTTTACATTAAAAGGCCAACAAACTGTTCGTCAAATAGATTAGAACTGTCAGTGACAGAATGTGTTTTAAACCATGAACCACAAGAGGGAGTCCTTGATCGACAGACTATCTGACCTGTTATGACCTGTTATGACTAAGGGCTTTCAAAGAACTACACTATCACCTCCTTTCAATGTGCTCCAAGCATCTCACCAACACGTTTAGCTCCAGATTTCAAGACAACAAATGTTAAACATATCTGAGATATTTGCTTAAAAATCATATCTGAAATATGTTTACATTTCTTTGTATCTTGTACAAGCAGAATCTACCTAATGATCGCTGGCAGCATGTTGCAGCTGAGAGATGCTAATTTGTCTACAAATCTGGGTTGGAGATAGAATCTGCATCCAGCAGCAATTTCCTTTATTAATTCTGAAAAGTATCGATGACCAGAATAACATAATATGTAATATTAGTTAGCTAGAGGAACCTTCGTAGCTGATCTGTAACTTAAATGTCTGGACAGATGAACAGAATGTGAACATTTCTTGTATATTTGGCTTATTTTCATATTTTTTGTAAGGGAAGGATCAATGAGAAGTGGAACAAATGAGACGGGTGGGACCCAGCATATAAACAGGAGATGTACAGTGTTTCATAACTGAAACACAGACTGAACTCTAGACTGCCAGAGCAACATCTTCATAATATAGGCTGTTTTATCCCCCTGTAGCAGAATACAGTTTATTACTTTGATCCACCTCAAGGTTTCCTTCTCTTATTGTGTTGGCAGCTTACAATAAAGATGAGAACAGAAATAGCTCCAGGCTGAGCCAATGACTTGTAAACCACATCTGATATGTTTTTTTTACTCTTTAACAGCTGATAAATGTCAGGAAAACATGTTAAATATTTCCTCCCAGGGCAAAGCCCCCGAAGTTACTAAAAGCTCCCGTTTCTGTATAGACTCTCTTCCGCTTTGGGTTGGTCCTGCTTTCCTTACGAAGCTTCTGTCTGCACCGTTTCCAGACCCTCATCTCACTTCTCGACAATCATGCCTTAGTCCTAATTTTGCCTTTTTATTACTTTATGTCTCCTAGTTTCCTGTACAACATTCCCGAAAGAAACCTATAATTGCATTTCATCCTGCAAAGAAACGTGTCAAACAAAAAATAAATACTTGGCAACAAACACTGTTAATAGTGGTCCTAAAAAAGGGCAAGGTTTATCAGGCATACGGAGATAAAAAATATATATATACAGAAACAAATATTGTGTAAGAAAGCTGATGTGGGAGTTGAAAACAAGACTAAAACATTGCTTGATGCTCTGTAGATATACGAAAATAATTTTATTTTAAACAAAATGAACAAATTAATCTGATTTTGAGTCAATAAATCAGATCCAAAATATAAAAAGGGCCCTCACATGTTTGCCTTTTCAAAAGAAAGCCAGACAATCGATTCTGTTTTCTAGAAAAGTTTACTATCAGCAACAAGAATAAGGTATGGGTCCCTTTCTTTAAAAGGGCTTGCTGTATTTGCCAATTGGCCAAGTTCAATGACTGGATCCACCAAGAGTGCTTTTGAGTAAAAGTTGCTGGAAGTTTGTAGTCCTCTACACTGAACTTAAAATAAAAGCAAATTTGTATCATTCATGATGGGACAAATCTCGTCGTTCCATTTCACTTAGAAAAGGGTGAAAGAATTTTTAACTGGACAACAGCATGGACTGAAAATACAACATTGAGATGTCAAGGGACAGGACCGGCTACCGATTGAAGAAGTGAAGGGTCTCGTAAGTTTGAAGCAAGATGTTGCCCCACCTCTTTACATTTCTGTTGGAGGGCGGAGGAGTTTCAGGCTAAAAGCTCAGCGTGGTCTAGCTGATTCCAGCTGGTGTTTACCGCTACTGTAGTTCTGATGGTTTAAGCTGAAGGCAACTGGGTGACTCCAATTGTTGATGTGCTTTGATCCTGCTGGAAGGTTCACTCAAGACTTTCGCTCAACAGATTTCAAGATCATATTGTACTTATTAGCTTCTTGTACCTGCCGAACAAAAGCATCCCCACAGCATGATGCTGCCACCCCCATGTTTCACCGTGAAGTTATGTTCAACAATATGCGTCGTCCCTTACCTGGCTCTTGGCAAACTACAGATGGGTCTACAACCCACATTTCTTGGCATAATAAATCCCATTAGCAGAACGTTATACCTAAGCTGTGGATCTTTGCTGCTCAGCCAGTTAGCATTGGACTCCAATGTAATTAATGCTCCCCTTACCCAGTCTACCTGCCATGTATTAGTAGGGTTTGCTGTTGTCCCATACTCTTCATTTTCCAATGATGAATTGAACAGTCCCATCAGGAAAACTCATTTTATTACTTAATCCTGTTTTGAACTTCGCTACAACTTTCTAGCTGACCTGTCTTTGACCTTAATGATGCTGATGATTCAGAGCAACCAGAGAGGAAACGACACACAAGTGAACTCAAGCCTGTGGACTTCTGAAGGCTATTGGTTGAACTGAATCTTATTTAGGTATATCAGAGTAAAGGGTTATATAGTAATGGACATCTCCCTTTTGATATTTGTAAAACAATTGAGAACCCATGTTTTATTTTCTTAATCACAATTCCAACTAAAGCCAGATCTGTGTGTAAAATGTCTTAGGCAGATCAGCTCTTTCATGTGGATTAATAACTCGATGCACTACGCTTAACATCGCACCGCTAAACTGGTGTTTGGATGTCATCTTAGATGCACTTTTCAACCCAACGCTCAATTTAAGTTTCCAACATGAGATTTTTTTAAAGGATAAAATATGCCTTTTTTGCAGATGACAAAATACTATAATATTTTGAATTGACTCTTTTCAAATTGATAAACTGAAGCCTTTCTAATCCCAACTGTAACTGCAGAGGTTCATCCAGCTAAACAATTTAAGAAATAGTGATCCAGTGTATGGTCCCAGGCATAGAAATGACAAAAACATACCATTCATCATCAAAATTTGACATTTTAATGGAAACTAAAACGGTGAACACTGGATTTTTTATTTTTTTATTGACTATTACATTGTTCGGAATTTGAGGGTTATCATGCTTTTAAAAAAAAAACAAAAAAAAACAAAAAAAAAAACCCCAATGTGACACTTGTTAAAATCAAAATAAAAAAGGAAATTAAATAATCAGACTGTTCATTTTAAAAACAGAAATGCCAACTCGTAAGACATTTGAGAAAGAGATGCTGTTGCCTTCAGGGGCACGACGATGGAAAAGTGACAGGAGGGCAGAGAAAATTTTATAAACAGCCAGCCTGTGTCATCTTCTGCGACAGCCCTGTTTGCTTCTTTTACTTGGAATCTGAAACACAGAACCCCCTGGCTTTTCTCTAAATAATGAAAAAAAGCCCCCCCAAAAAAAATGTAAAGTATGAGAGAATGACATAAGAGGGACAATTTTAAGCAGAGTACAAACACCACGTTTAGTTCTTCCCATTACAGATGACCAACGAAGGAGAAAGAAAAAACAAAAAAAGCAGCACTTTCGGTAGTTGTTTTCCCCTTAAGAGTTCCTGCCCACACTCAGTAGAACAATGTGCTCAAAGTGACATTCAGCTGCTACACAAGTGATTTTTGTTCCAAAAAAAAATAAAAATCGTCTGAACTCAGCAGGACGTCAGGAAGCTGGCTCTGACATCACCCTCTACAACCCCCCCTCCCACCCCTTCTCTACATGCTCAATATCTGAGTAGTGTACCTTTGGCAAAAGCAGATCCAGAGACCCAGATCTGCACGTTAGCCTGTTTAATCGATATCAACACCATCGCAAATCAAAAAACACATTAACGACAAACTCTAGATGCAGTGTAATTAAACGCTCAGCACTCCGTCACAAATCTGCTTGGAGAAACCAATAAAAACAAACAATGTCTGTCAAATCTGCTGGGAAACGTAGATCCCATATTGGTGCTACAGCGGCAACAAAGGGGTGTACATCACCCTTAAACAAAAAATAAAAAACATCTAAAGATAAAACATCTCGATTCTGTTTTGATTTACTTGTTTTAGTCTCGTCCTAACTGTGCATCTATGGATAAGTCAGGTTACAGATCAGAAACACACTTCTTCAAAACATGTTAAAATATTAACTTTTTAAATGAGTCCAACTCAATCAATTGCTACGTCAGACATTAATTTGATAAAAGATCTAGTATGTGTACACATCAGCAGACAGTCATCCATCACCAGTCGCAGTGATTTTGGCTTCAAGTTGCAGAAATTTGAACATAAGCCATGAAAAAAACTATACATACATAAAAAAAGAAAGCAAGAATAAAGAGTCATTGCCCTTCAGCTGTGGCCATGAAGGAAAAAGAAAGAATCAGGATATTAAGCAGAAGATGGGGAAAAAAAAAAAAAAAAAAAAAAAAACATGGCACAGATATATGCTGGAAGAAGAATTTCAACAATCAAAATTGCTGTTAAAGTTTTTTCCCTCCCTCCACACGCTTCCCCACCTGAACGAAATACAACCGGGGAGGACATTAATAAGAGAAACTTGCATATAATAGGAAGAACTCACAGCACGCGCCCAACAGCCAACAAGCCACTCGCAACCTGGAAGCCTGCATCAGCATCCGTGAGGTGATTGCACATCCTTAGGGGAGGGAATGGAAATCGAAACTCCACGTGATTATGCTTTTCTATCTCAATGTGCAGGCAATGGTCCCCCCCTATTTTTTTGTTGTTTAAAAAAAAAAAGAACTGATTAACCATCTACTCCATTTCAAGAACCTGGTTTTGGTTAGCAGGCTACAATGCTATAAACAGCAGCTCTAGCTGGAGAAATACATATTCAGCCTCGTTACTGTGTGGAGGAGATCCCAAACCAATGCCTTCTTCTTGAAGACACACTGGGGGAAGGGGGGTAAACTATTCATTGTAAGACTACAGTAAAAAAAAACAAAAAAAACAAACACTTTCTATCACCCTGTTTATCAACATTATGCCATTAAAATCATCACTGCCAGCTTTGAGTAGTTTCAGACTGAACAATTTGGCCTCAACCTGATTGTGTCAATTTGCCCGTGGATTTATGTGCAATCTGACCAAATTAAAAGTAGCAAGCAGAGAGTTATACAAATCAAATTAGAATAAAACACAAGGTAAAGCAACTGGATTAAATGCTGCTTAATTACGCTTTTCCACAGAGCGGATTCGAGCGTCCTCACTTGGGGAGAGAGAGGCATCTATCAGTCGATCGGGCACGGGCCGCTACGGGACCACCACGGCACGATTAAAACACCAGTTTTACAGCTTCACAGTATGCAGACAGAAAAAGAAAAAAAAAAGTATGTTAATTTAACACAAAAATTTATATTCCTGTTTAAAACAGTTGATTGGTGGGGATTTCTTCTTTTTTTTTTTTTTTTTCCATTGGAAATATTTTCCTAAAGTCAACTGTGTCGCCTTTGTGAGAAAGGGAAGAGTATAATGGCCATCTTTCAGCCAGCTGACCAGCAGTGTGCAGCAACCGGTGGGGGAGGGGCAATGTGGCTACTATGCCCCCATCCAGCTGGTGAAACCTCTCTGGTCACACAAACCCTTTCTGATAATTCACTGTGAAGATTTCAGCAAATCCTTTCCAAGACCATGGTACACTTCTAACTGGCCCATGCCCTGACAAGATGGATGTCTGATGCTGCAGAAACAAAAAATAAAATCAAACGAGCAGAGAGCCGACTAAAACTGGATTTGGAAGTAAAATGTCAAGCAAACCAAAAAAAATTCTCTTTCTGCTGAGGACAGTTAAAAGAAGCACTGAGGCTGGTGAGGTGGCTAGGAAGAAAAACACCGGAGGAGGAAATGAACCAGCAAATGATTCCTATTTCAGCCAAAGAAAACAATAAAAAAAACAGAAAAAAAACAAAACAGAGCAAGATGCTATGTGCTTTCTTAGCAGATAGGATCCTACAATGTGAGCCCAAAGTGATAACTGACATCCTTTGTCAGAGGTATATTATTTGGTGTGTTTTCAGAACATTGTATGAGACAGCAGTAGGACTTCAATTCAGCATTTCCAGTATGACAACATTACATGACAGGGGCCAGCTGGCAAAAAAAAAACAAAAACAAAAAAACATTGAATATACTCATGGCTTCATCAACACTACCTGAGTTATATTTAATAATTCTGTATTTAGCAACTATCATTTTAATTTTTATATATATATATAATATATATATATATATATATATATATATATGTATATAATATATATATATATATATATAATATATATATATATATATACACAATCTTTTTTTTTATCTTTTTTTCTGAAAAGTAACAGCCCACAGCCATTCTTTTAAGGAGTATTTCTAGTGTTACATATACATTTTCTCTAGTTAAGATAAAGGTAATTTGTTAACATAAAGTGCTATTAATCCATGATTAAACCAAATTAGTTTTTCTAGGTTAGAGGAACACCCCCGCCCCTCCCCACCCCCCTCAGCTCCTTTGTAATGTCAGAAACGATAATGTCCTGTTTCAAAGATCTCCCAGACGACCAAATTTCATCTCCTAGAATCTCTAATTTAATTACACCTTACAAGAGAAGGGGGGGTAAAGTCTGAAATTTGTGCAACAATAAATGTAAATGCAACTGAAATAGTTTTGAAAAACTGAACTGCAGGCTATGTAAGCGTCTCCGATGGTGGTTTTGTAGCGCAACATAACCCATTTTCCATTATTTCCATTTTCCATTATTTCCATCATTATTGCACGATGGCTTGCAAAAAGCAAAATTTAATCCACAGCAAAACTTTGAAGAACTGCTTTTAACGTTCCAACACAGTTGATGACCAAGCGCTTAGTTTGGGACCCAAGACGAAGGTTGCGGTGAATGAGTTATTGTTGCGTTTCTGTGGCGAAAAAAAAAAAGAGACTCATTTACTCTAGTCAACATGCATTTGGGCTGGAGGGGGGGGGGGGGGGGGCAAAGCAACAAAACTAAGCAAAAAAAAACAAAAAGAAACCCTCAACATGCTGGGACACATGTAAAATTAAACATTTTCAAGCAGAATAAAAGTTTGTAGAGATATCCTGAGTGTTGGAGCCGAACAAAGAGCAAACAGAACATCCAATCAGAGGCAATGTTTGTTCCTAAACTCAAAGAAAAAAAGAAAGAGAAAAATGTGCACGATCCTGAATTTAAGGAAACGATAATTTATGACCATCTAAGTGAAATGTAGAGAAAGCTTCAACAGAACAATTTAACGGAGATCCGACGTTCAAATCTTTAGCACACCTACTAAACAAATGACGTAAATGGGCGTGGCTTTCCTTCAATCTCGGCACTTCAGTACCTGTAGCTCTGGGGTCTTGCAGCGATGCAAATAATACTTGTGTTAGGTCAGCTGAAATGGCACAAAAGCAACTGTGATACATAGAAAATTTCAGGGCTCTGAGTAGTTTTCTCTATAGAGTTTAAGACAAGGCTCTCCCTTCCCGGATGGAGCCTCACAAACTTCCACTGCCGCTTAACAGGATTGCAAACACCTTTCCTCTACAACTTAAAAAGGCATTTCTTTAAGGTTCGTCTCCTTGCGTTCACCACTAATTCAGGCTTGCGCACAGATCTGTTTGTATGGAACGTCCGACGTATCTACAGTGAACTCATTTGAATGAGTGAAGAAAGGAAATGACGGAGGCATCCCATAGCCGGCCCGGCGACCGCCACAGTCCGACAAAGGCTTAAGGAGGTGCAGTCCCAGACACCTTCCTCGGATGAACTCGCGAACGTTATCCCTTAAAAGCCATGAGACGAGGGCTACCACAGCTAGAAGTCGTTAAGGTCCATTCATCGTGTTGGAGAGGCACCGATCAACTCCTTTTAACGTCCATCCAGAGTGTATCTGTGTGTGTGTCTGGTGCGCTCCCCCCCCAAAAGTCTTAATAAACCCGAATTTCCAAGGAAAATCATGCTTAGCTATCAGTGTTTTCACAGTTGTCATTTTGTCCGACAGGATTTGCTTTTTATTTTTACCAAGGTAGATAACTGCAGCACCCAGAGGAGAAGACAGTAAGCACTGGAGATGATCTACCTCACTGATCAGGTCCATCCTTGGTCTCATCATAAAACACTACTCTTTTTGGATCTGCGGTGGAGAAGGGAGGAGAGAAGAGTGGCAGACGGTCAACGTAATCCTAGTCACGGGGAATTTACGACTAAAATCCATCAACAGCATCTCAGCAATATGAAGCTGAAATAATTATACAAATGATCATCGTAAAAAAAACATTTTATAAACAAGTTTACGAAAACAGCCAATAAGATCAAAGAAATCTTGTGTGTTGTGCTGCCATCTGGCTCAACTAGAGGGCCATTCTTCAGCAGGATATATATATATAATATCACTTGTTTTAACACAATTTTTGATTAGGATTACTGTTGAGCTATATATAAAAATATATATAAAACAAACTGATCACCATTAGGTGATGCTATACAGCTACTTGTCCACTGAGGCATTTGAGTAGCAACCTAATAAAAAACAAACTGAAATGAGGATGGAAAAAGTTACTTACCTTGTTTTTGCAAGTTGAAAATGAATTCCATTTCTGTGTCAGAAAAAAAAAAAAAAACCTGTTTATACAGTAGGTAGCCTCAAGAGATAATTCTGTACAAATATAATCCAATGTCTGATCATTCTGACAACACATCTGAAAGTTGTAGCCATACGAAGCACATGTGTAAGAAGCTCTCGGAAAGAAAACCATTTTCTAATGAGGCATGTCGACTAGTCATTCAGGCTGATATATTGGAGAAAGTTCAAGGTGGATATGTTAAAATGAACCTGCCATGTTTTATCCCTTTAAAAAAAAAAAAAAGTCCAACTCTGTTCGTCAGACAAACTGGATTACAAAATGCTGGTAATCTTTAAAATGTTCAGATGTAAAGAATGTAAACCTCAACATTCTCTGCAAAAAAAAAGTAAAAATCCACATGAGTTACTAATGGTAACCGTGCTAATAACTAAAAAGAAGCTAAAGAGTGTAAAACAAATTGTTTTGTCGCCTTGAAATATTGGTGAAATCCTCTTAAACTGCGGAGCTGTGGAACGCAGACTCTTCTCACACTGTGTGGCGCTGCCTCACCCCCAGATATAAACACTGGTTCACAACTAGGGATGTGTATTGGCAATAATCTAGTGATACGATGTGTATCACAATACAGGGGGGACAATACGATATATTGCGATAATATGACTAAGACTACATATTGTGATCTTTGAAAGTGAATTTAACTGTAGAAAAGCTGTCACAGCATTCTAGACAATCCAACCTGCTTCATACTTTAACGCATCAAGTTTTATTACTAGATCTAGTTGATCCACTGGAACGAAGTAAGTGAAAACAGCCACAAACTACTGACTGTCATTAATAGCTCCATTCAAATTATAAAAAAATAAAATAATCGATACATTGCTTGTGAATATCAAAACATTTGAACACCCTGCAATTTTGCAAGTTCCCACACTTTAAAATTATAGAGGGGTCTGAAATTCACATTTCCCCTGTGAGAGACTGCATTAAAAAAATTCAGGAAATCAAATTGTCTGATTTATAAATAATTTATTTGTGTTTTATTGCTGCACATTAGTATTTGATCAAACATTTCCTGTAGTTCTTGACCAGGTTTGCACACACTGTAACAGGGAATTTGGCCCACTCCTCCACATAGATCTTCTCTAGATCTGTCAGATTTTGGGGCTGTGGCTGAGCAACAGAGGGTTTCAGCTCCCTCTAAAAATTTTCTATTGGTTTTAGGTTTGGAGACTGGCTAGGCCACTCCAGAACCTTGATATGCTTCTTACAGAGCCATTTCTTGGTTATCCTGGCTGTGTGCTTTAGTCATTGTCATGTTGGAAGCATTGACTACAGTTGGAAGACCCAGCCACGACCCATCTTCAATGCTCTGACTGAGGGAAGGAGGCTGTTGCACAAAATCTCACAATACATGGCCCCATTCATCCTCTCCTTAATACAGTGCAGTCGTCCTCTCCCCTTCGCAGAAAAGCACCCCCAAAGCATGATGTTTCCACCCCCATGCTTCACAGTAGGGATGCTGTTCTTGGGATACAACTCATCCTTCTTTTTCCTCCAAACACGGCAAGTGAAGTTTAGACCAAAACGTTCTATTTGGGTCTCATCTGACCACATGACTTTTTCCCATGCCTCCTCTAGATCATCCAGATGATCATTGGCAAACTTCAGACGGGCCTGGACATGTGAGGACTTGAGCAGAGGAACCTTCTGTGCAATGCATGATTTTAAACCATGATGACGTAGTGTTCTACCGACGGTAACCTTTGAAACTGTGGTCCCAGCTCTCTTCATGTCATTGACCAGCTCCTCATGTGTAGTCCAGGGCTGATTCCTCACCTTTCTTATCAGTGATGCCCCACCAGGTGAGATCTTGCATGGAGCCCCAGTCCAAGGGAGACTGACAATCATCTTTAGCCTCTTCTATTTTCTAACAATTGCTCCAACAGTTGATATATTTTCACCAAGCTGCTTGGCAATTGCCCTGTAGCCCTTTCCAACCTTGTGGAGGTCTACAGTTTTGTCTCTGGTGTCTTGACAGCTCTTTGGTCTTGCCCATGGTAGTAGTTGGTGTGACTGACTGTAAGGTGGACAGGTATTTAATGAGCTCAGGCAGGTGCTACTAATTTAGATCAATAAGTGGAGAAGAGGTGGAATTTTTAAAGGGAGAGTAACAGGTCCTTGAGAGCCAGGTGTTCAAATACTTATGTGCAGCGATGGAATACAAATAAATTCTTACAAAAATAAAAATAAATAATCAGACGTGATTTCCTGAATTTAAAAAAAAAAGCAGTCTCTCTCAGTGGAAATGCACCTACAATGTGAATTTCAGACCCCTCCAAAGAGGGGAGAGGGAGAACTTGCAAAATTGCAGGGTGTTCATATACTTATTCAATTCAATTCAAAAATACTTTATTGATCCCAGAGGGAAATTAAGTGTTGGTATAGCTGATATATGTTATGTTCCTCACTGTAACTGAAATCATTAGCAGGTCAGACCTTTCAAGACCAGTTTTTTTCCCCAAAATTACATGCATATGTTAATCATATTAATTTCAACTTACAGGGTTCCAACACATTATCTAATTGAAAAGTTTAGATCCTAATGTTTAGACAAAGCACAGCCGATGGTCAGATATTACCCTTACCTGTTCCTTCTTCGTCAGGACAACTACCATCTTGTAAAAGCAATGTTCCCAATGTGACTAAATGGAAAACGTTACTGATGCTTTGAAGCTGAACTAAGCTGTGACTGACAGGTTTGTGACACTTAAACCAGGTTGGATTCATCAAATGTTTGGCAATGTAAACCAAGATGACTATTATCTTCTTTGATGACACAAAAAGCTCTCTGCTTGATTGAAAACAGCACTTTAAGAAATTCTCATTTATCTTTGAGCAACAAAAAAAATCCATAATCACTTATCTTCTTTAAGACTTAAAATATAGGCTTAAAAATGACTAAAATCAAATCTACTTCTTCACACCATTGACGATTGTGCAGGAACCATGACTTTCTTATACATAAAGTTCAATACACAGTTAAGGGATGAAACATACTCTGATACAAGTAGAATGTGAAAGTTACCTTTAGTGTGATAGGTGACAGCAGCTTTAAGGTCAAAGGAACCCCAGCTGGACCCAATGTCTTTAGGGTGGATCTGTTCTCTAGAAGAACCAAACAGCACAGTGGTCTGCTGGCCCACTGCAGGCTTAGCACCGTTGTCCTTACTGGGGGCCAGCAGAGAAGAACCCACTCCCTTCAACTCGATTTTTGTCTTTTCCTGAACGCTTGGCAGCAGTTTGCTCTCCTCCTCGCTCATCGTGCTAGCAGGAGAACAAACACTAGACACTTGGCAGGGGGCACAAGTCCTTTTCTCTGCGTCTTGAGAAAAAGCTTCAGCTTCGATCAATGATGGGCTAATGTCAAAGAGGGGCTGGGCAACCTTGGCCGGGACAGCCTGACTCTCACTGTGAGAAGTCCCAGAAGTCTGGTCCTCGGCAGGCACAAACCCATTTCCTCCTTCGAGGCCCAGGTTGGGCTCGTTGATGAAGGAGAGCCCCCACTGATTCTGGAAGATGTCCCCCAGGGCTTTCTGATTTGTCTGAGCGGCCGGTGGGTCGAGGTGACGAGCACTCGGGAGCACAGGTTGCATATTTAAAGGGTAGATTAAAACAGTACACTTTCTGAGCTCGCTTGCCTCTCCGTCGACAGGACTTGTTGTAGAGCTACAGTTACTTTCCAAAGAAGATGCTACATTCTCGCCACTTGGGATAGATGGGGCTGATTGAATACAGCTAGCAGCAGGAGCAAAGAAGGTGCCCACAGACGGCCAGCCGTTCCCATTCCCAGAAACAGGACCGTTAGTAAAGCTGGCTGAGGTGATAGTTTTCATAGCAGACATAGGAACCTGGGACAGTCTCGCAGGAGGAGGCGCTGCCTCTCCTCCGCCTTGAGCTACTTTATTGAGGTTCTCTTTTACTTTGCTTGCATAACTGATCTTAGGAACAATTTTAGCACTGCTATTGTCCACAGGAAATACAGGAGGCGGCTTGAACAAAGTCCACGAGTCCTCTTTTGAAGGTGAGGAAAGCTTTCCCTTGTGCTTTTCCTCTGCTTTCTTACCAAAGGTGCCAGCTGCTTTACCATCAGAGCTTTTCCTCTGAGATTCAGCGACGGAAGTCTCTGATGAGACGGCCCGTTTAGCCGTCGCCTGAGCTTCTACTCTATAGCCGGATCTGAAGCCGTCGAGTCTGGACGTCATTCCTTTCTCAGCCGTCTCGACGCTCGAAGCCCCCAGCTCCTGCGTAGTGTTGCGGTGCTGCATGTCTCTCTCTTTTTCTTTCATCACACTCTCAGCGCTCCTGATGTTGCTGCATCTGCTCTTTCGTTTCTTCGGGGTTGTATATCCGCCTTCAGAGCCGCTGCCGTCATTGTCCTTACTAGAATAGCCATTAGTAAAGAGAGCGCAATTCACAAGCCCATTCTGAAGTAAAGCAGAGTCTTTCTTATCCGAAGGCTGAATCTCATAATGACTCAAATCCAGGGCCTTCTCCTTGTCATTTTTTATGTCCATACTCTTCTTATGGTCCGACAGTTTGCTGCTCACTTTCTGAACATAGGTGAAGTGCTTCTGCGGCCCTTTCTGCTTCACATTTGGATTACTTATGTGTCTGTTACCATTACTGCTGGAGGAATGGGACATACCAACAGCATAGGGCAGATGTGGATTCTTCTCCCCTTCCTCGTCACTGATGTTTACATTTTTATTGCCTGCAAAGAAAAACAAAATCAGTTAAACAGAAACGGGCTGCCGACAATTTCCTCTATCATTTCAGACCTTTCTAGCATTGATCGTTTGAGTATTAGGAGGTGCAAAAAACAAACAAACAAAAAGCACATCAAGTGTAGGCACTGGGTAAAGGTAAAGTCCACCAAACTAGCTAAATATATTATTGGGATGCAGAATACACATGCATGGCATGAGAGTATATCCAATCAAATATCACATCCAAGCAGCCCTTTGCGATTGCAATACAGCACTCTTATATTCATATTACGACATTGTAATGTGCACTTCTACTTTTGAGGGTTTTTTGGGATGTAGAGTATCAACCTGTAGCCCCCTTTGGGGACGTTTTGTACTGGCATTGACATCCATTTACAGGAATAGAGGCGCATCTTTGTAAATGTTTTAATTTTTTTGTTCCTCCATTCTGACCGTTTTAAAAGGTGAACTAAAAGCAAGGCAAACGCATCTAATATGTTGTGCATTAGAGGGCTACCAAAACTAGCAGATGTTTAGAATACATTTCTGCTTAGGTTAATGGATCAAAGTCCAGAAACAAATAAATGGGATACTTAATATTTTTTTAATAACAATGTCAATTGTTTATAATCTTGGCAGCAATATGAAGGTTAGTTGCTATTAAATAAAAGAATTAAAAAAAACTGTAGAACCCTGTTGTAAATTTTTTGTGAATCTGATGGTGATATTTTAGGTAATCTTAGGTAATCATACAGTGAGAATCTAAAAATATTTTTAGAAAATATACAACAAATTATAGGAATGATTTGAGCTACGTTTCCTACATTTATCACCACGATTTATGAAAACAACTGAACACAAAGAAAAAATAAATTGATATGCAACAATTTTAGTACATATGTATCCTAGAAAAGCACTAGTAGAGAGCAGACCTTCGCCAAGGCACCTCAGCCCCCAAAATCTAACCGCTTGTTCCTGGTCGCCCGGCGGACATTTCCTGAAGATTTCATCAAAATCCATTCAACTTTTTTGAGTTATGTTGCTAACTAGCTAAATCTGTGAACAGAAAATAAAGGATTTAACATCCAACATTTCCACATCCACACAATAGTACCCTAAAACAGTAATTGAGACCATATATTTGGAAAAGGTTAGAAAACAAAGGGTTTCCTTGGTTTGTAGTTATTTTAACCAACTTTTTTCTCTTCTTTTTTTTTTACATTATTTTAAATAGTTTGCAACCTTTTAAGAACCTATACTTCATGCAAGATAAACATGTGATCCATTCAAGATCATGGATAGGGAGACAAGCCCCATAGCTATATTTACAATACAAATATAGATTCACAGTGAACCGTGGCTGGGCCTCGGAACTGCTCAGATACAAGAGAACTGCTGTGTCAACATGGGATTTCCCACTACATAGTGTTTCTCCACCCTGCTGTTTGTTGGGATTGCACATATGGGATTCTGTATATAGCCTAACCTCCCGGCCCCAAACGCAGTTGTCTGCTTTTTAGTCAACATATACAAGCAAAAGCGGCTGTCAGCTTATGCATTTTCGACGTTATCGGTTCAGCTGCATGGCTTCATGCTGACCAGACAACACGCAAAGGGCCCACAGTCAGGCCAGACGGCTAACGCTAGCTAACCTCAACCAACTAGTAAGCTCACAACAGTCGCTCGTCATGTCACCTCCACCTAACAGCAGTTTAAACAAGCAGGTAAAATAGGTTAAAACGAGAAGAAGAAGAAAAAAAGCTTCATACGTTTACACCGTTCTCCAACTAGCCGGGTAAGTGTGGCGTTAGCTCGCGCTGATATTCTAACATGGCCGACAGGAAATGGCAGCAGAGAAAATTCCAGCGGAGCCGGTGTAGTTTCCTAAGCTGGACGCGGACATGCTGGAAGCAAACACGTCCAACTTAGGCTCCTCTGGAAAAGCGGCTGACGCTTTTATATCCCCCGGGGAGTCGAGAGCACGGCGGAACTAGGGAGTAGTCTCTAAATTCATTTGGTTACATTAGCGGGAAGAAAACTGGGTGGTGAAACCGGCGTACAAGGTCAATCCCCGATGTGTCAAAACCAACAGCGACAACTGTCACGCAACGTCAGCTAGCTAGCCTGCTAACACAACTTCGGAGCTCTCATATGACTGTAGCCGACGGTCGGTTCTACGCAGCGGCTTCTTCATGTAATTCAAGTTAACGCCAACTAGCTAGCTAGCAGCCCAAGCACTCATCACGTTAGTTAGCAAATGCTAGTCGACTCGCTGACATTAGCCAACTTTTTCGGATGGCCCGACCTGTTTTCTTCGCCTGCGTTTCCTGATGCTGGCACTGGAACTGGCTCTGATCATGTTTCAGACAAGCCGTGCGCTGGATGGAGCTCCTGTCCTCTCCGTTGTGGTGGTGCTGCCCGTCTTGTGCCCGATCTTTGGGCTGTTCCTCCATTGAACTGAAGAGTGTCGGGCTTGTGCTCCACAGGCAGCGCGTTAGCTCACTGCACGGCACAGGACAGTCCAATCACTACCAGAGTGAAACGGAAGCTATTTGAAGCTTCTGTAAACGTCAGCAGTGAATGGCTAAAAATGGCACTGTTTTGGGTGGTCACAGCTCCCCCCCCTTCACCCCCCAAAAAAAGAAAAATCCATGTGTGGAATATATGCAGAGGATCGCATATTCTTTTTCATCCCCTGCAAGACTCTTTTCTGCGCAGATGTTTGAATTGTCATTATTCGTTATAATAAAGAGCGAGGGACATTTTGGAAATCTTTTTTTTTTTCAGAGTGGAGAAGGATTGGGGTGGGGTTCGTGTAAGAGCTAAAAATCATATGACCCGAGGCGCTGCCACGTCTCCAGCCAGTGGACACGCTTTGGTGGAGGGTCATGACGAGACCAGCCCCGCTCCTAAAATGGAAACGCAGTTTATTGACAACGATCTGACCAAAAGATGCTTCTTCTACATGCAGGATTTAGGGAAACGATTGTTGGGGAAAAAACCAAAAGTGTAGCGAACATTTGAATACAATAAAACATGTTTAGAAAAAGAATCACTAAATCAAAGATATTTTTAAAAAATGAATAAGAAACCCATTAATTACAATTTGAATGGTATTCATTACGTTGAAAGTATATATTATTATTGCAGTATTTAATTATTTCACAATTTATATCGTACACTCCGATAAATAAATTTTAATGGCAAAATATTTCTAATTGGAAAAACGTCACAGCGTGAATTTATTAAAGAGGCTATATGCAACTTTTTCCCCAAAATAAAAGTAACAATAGCCTTTTTATTTGACCATTTATGACTCAAACATCTCCTGATGAGCATACTGACACCTTGTCAGCTCACAGTGGGTGCACCTATAAGCCTATATCCAATTTTTTCTATTTTCTGTCGGGTCGGATTTTTCCCGCGCTGTCTATGGATGTGACGTCAAGCGCGTTCATGTTAAATGTTTCAGATCACTCTGCCACTACCGGTAGTCAGCACTCGCAAATAGTTAAATGGATTGTGTGAATACACAGAAGAGACCCAGGACAACTTTGACACCAACAGTAACTCCACATAAGACTAAGAAAGTTAAACCCCTGACAAGTGCCCAAAAAGATACAAGATTGAGAGCGACTGGCACACGAGCGCGCTGTGAGAGCGAGCAGAATGGAAGAGCAGTTCCGTTTTTGGCCACATGGGGTAAATCGCAAGTTAATATTTATGAAAATTGCATATATCCCATTTAAACCTGTCAGCCTCGGACTCACCTCGGCGCACGGCTCTGGCTCTGGAACCCGTCTCCTCGAGAGGGGTTGGACTCTCTTCCACTCTGGAGTTGCCCCTGCTGAGAGGCGCCGAGCTGGGGTGGGCATACTTGTTGCCCCCCATCTCGGCGCCTGTACGTTGGGGTTTACCCCGGTGAACGAGAGGGTAGCCTCCCTCCGCCTTCGGGTGGGGGGACGGGTCCTGACTGTTGTTTGTGCTTACGCACCAAACAGCAGATTAGATTACCCACCCTTCTTGGAGTCTTTGGAGGGGGTGCTTGAGAGTGCTCCTCCTGGGGACTCCCTTGTTCTGCTGGGGGACTTCAACGCTCACGTGGGCAATGACAGTGAGACCTGGAGGGGTGTGGTTGGGCGGAATGGCCCCCCCGATCTGAACCCGAGTGGTGTCTTGTTATTGGACTTCTGTGCTTGTCATGGATTGTCCATGACAAACACCATGTTCAAGCATAAAGGTGTCCATATGTGCACTTGGCACCAGGACACCTTAGGCCGCAGCTCAATGATCGACTTGGTTGTCGTCTCATCTGATCTGCGGCCGCATGTTTTGGACACTCGGGTGAAGAGAGTGGCTGAGCTGTCCACTGACCACTACCTGGTGGTGAGTCGGCTCCGATGGTGGGGGAGGACGCTGGACAGACCTGGAAGGCCCAAACGTGTTGTGAGGGTCTGCTGGGAACGTCTGGCAGAGTCTCCTGTCAGAAGGAGCTTTAACTCACACCTCCGGCAGAACTTTGAACATGTCCCGGGGGAGGCGGGGGACATTGAGTCCGAGTGGACCATGTTCCGCGCCTCCATTGCCAAGGCAGCTGACCGAAGCTGTGGCCGCAAGGTAGTCGGTGCCTGTCGTGGCGGCAACCCCCGAACCCACTGGTGGACACCGGTGGTAAGGGATGCTGTCAGGCTGAAGAAGGAGTCCTACCGGGTCTTTTTGGCTTGTGGGACCCCTGAAGCAGCTGATAGGTACCGACAGGCCAAGCGGGATGTGGCTCGGATGGTTGCTGAGGCAAAAACTCGGGCGTGGGAGGAGTTTGGAGAGGCCATGGAAAACGACTTCCGTACGGCTTCGAAGCGATTCTGGTCCACCATCCGGCGTCTCAGGGGGGGAAAGCGGTCTGCCACCAACACTGTTTACAGTGGGGATGGTGTGCTGCTGACCTCGATGCGGGACGTTTTGGGTCGGTTCATGGAATACTTCGAAGACCTCCTCAATCCCACCAGCACGCCTTCCAATCTGGAAGCAGGGTTTGGGGACTTGGGGTCGGTCTCTCCAATCTCTGGTGCTGAGGTCACCGAGGTCGTTAAAAAGCTCCTCGGTGGCAGGGCTCCGGGGGTGGATGAGATTCGACCGGAGTTCCTCAAGGCTCTGGATGTTGTGGGGCTCTGTTGGTTAACGCGGCTCTGCAATATTGCGTGGACATTGGGGGCAGTTCCCTTGGATTGGCAGACCGGGGTGGTGGTCCCCCTGTTTAAAAAGGGGGACCACAGGGTGTGTTCCAACTACAGGGGGATCACACTTCTGAGCCTCCCTGGTAAGGTCTATTCAGGGGTTCTGGAGAGGAGGGTCCGACGGATAGTCGAACCTCGGATCCAGGAGGAACAATGCGGTTTTCGTCCTGGCCATGGAACACTGGACCAGCTCTACACCTTCAGCAGGGTCCTGGAGGGTGCGTGGGAGTTCGCCCAACCGGTCTACATGTGTTTTGTGGACTTGGAGAAGGCGTTCGACCGTGTCCCTCGGGGGGCCCTGTGGGGGGTGCTCCGGGAGTATGGGGTACCGGGCCCCTTGATGCGGGCTGTTCCTAACTTTTATGGACAGGATCTCTAGGCGCAGCCAAGGCGTTGAGGGGATCCATTTTGGTGGCCTCAGGATCGGGTCTCTGCTTTTTGCAGATGACGTGGTCCTGTTGGCTTCATCGGAACGTGATCTACAGCTTTCGCTGGAGCGGTTCGCAGCCGAGTGTGAAGCGGCTGGGATGAGAATCAGCACCTCCAAATCCGAGGCCATGGTCTTGAGCCGGAAAAGGGTGGGGTGCCTTCTCCGGGTCGGGGATGGGGTCCTTCCCCAAGTGGAGGAGTTTAAGTATCTGGGGGTCTTGTTCACGAATGAGGGAAAAATTAAGCGGGACATCGATAGATGGATTGGTGGGGCATCTGCAGTTATGTGGGCGCTTTACCGGTCTGTCGTGGTGAAGAGAGAGCTGAGCCGAAAGGCGAAGCTCTCGATTTACCGGTCGATCTACGTTCCTACCCTCATCTATGGTCACGAACTCTGGGTGGTGACCGAAAGAACGAGATCAGGGATACAAGCGACTGAAATTAGTTTCCTCCGCAGAGTGTCTGGGCTCTCCCTTAGAGATAGGGTGCGAAGCTCAGTCATCCGGAGGGGGCTCAGTGTAGAGCCGCTGCTTCTCCACATCGAGAGGAGTCAGTTGAGGTGGCTCGGGCATCTGGTCAGGATGCCTCCTGGACGCCTCCCTGGTGAGGTGTTTCAGGCACGTCTCACCGGGAGGAGGCCCAGGGGAAGGCCCAGGACACGCTGGAGGGACTATGTTTCTCGGCTGGCCTGGCAGCGCCTCAGGGTTCCTCCCGAGGAGCTGGAACAAGTGGCTGGGGAGAGGGAAGTCTGGGTCTCTTTGGTTAGGCTGCTGCCCCTTCGACCTGACCCCGGATAAGCGGAAGAAAATGGATGGATGGATGGAGCCTTATCGCTCAGAGTTAGTGGGCGGGGCTAACATTGTAGTAGACGACGTTATTGATTCGCAGTGGAACCGTTGTGCAAGTGAACCAATCAAATGTTAGGGTTATATAGCAAATGACAAGTGATATTTTTAATAATGTTTTTGTACTGTTAAACAGCAAATATAAAATAATAAGATTATTAATGAAAAAATGTCATTTGTTTTGAGAAAAAGATGTATTCTAATCACACATAAACTGTTTTTAAGCTCAAATTTAAAAAATGACAAAATGCAGTTATAGAAATATTGATATTTGTTTTTTTTACACGTTCTTATTACAACTAAACAATCATATTTATTTCAAAAATTATTTGTTGGATTGAGGCCATTTTGGTTCTTAATGCTAAACTGTTTTTATTTGTATTTATTTATTTATTTATTTATTTATTTATTTATTTATTTATTTATTTATTCATTCTTGTCTGTTTGTGGCATTGAAAACACATATTCTTCATAGCACCTGTTCTGAGTGAATGATGTACTTACTTGGGTAACACTTACCTGATTAACACAAAGCCTTTGTTTTTGTTACAGAAAAGGGCAATGCGAATCATCAATAGGAAAGGAATCAGAGAGCATGCCAACAGTTTGTCTAGTCTCGACAGCTTAAATCGACGGATTTAGTTGATTTTCTAATTGAAATTTTACTGTTTATGTGGAAAGCTAAACAGAGAGTTTCACCCGAAGCACTACAAACTCACTCAGGTTAGATGAAAATATATTTTAAAATTGTATATGCTGGCACTACTTTAAAACAGAAGTGCGTTTTTGTCTATGGAGTCAAATTATGGAATTCCTTAAACATTGAATTTAAATGCTGTACAAGTATTAGAGAGTTTAAAACCAATTTAAAGGAAATAATATTGGTTTGCTTTTGAAAAAAACAGACATTTAAATTAGGTCAAAGAAATGTAAGACATGATTGTATTAGTGTACATTTAAGTAGAAGTAAGGCGACTTGGCAGGGTTCAGGGTTGGGGTTGAAATTAATTAAATGGAAGAAATGATTTGATATTTCTTTCCTTTTGTTTAGAAAAGGGGCAGGTTATATAAGATTAATCTTCTTCCTGTTTCCTTTGTTCATGGAAAAAAAATTTATTTGGTGTATATTTTGTATGAAACATTCATGAACAATAAACATAAAAAAAGATGTTGTAGCCACATTATTGCATATTTGTATTTGTCCCCCTTAGTACTTTGTCTCTTAATATGAAAATTTCCTAACAGTGGCCACAGTTAGTGACAGTCTTTATGTTGTTTGTTTTGCTTCTTTCTATTGACAGGCGTATAGTGTAATAAATATTCCAATATTTATAAAAGAAAGACAACAGGGTTTTTGTATGTAACTGGCAAATCAGAATGTCGCAGATTTTCTTTTTTTTTTTTACATTTGTACCAAAAGGAACCAAAGTAGTATAATAAAAAAAGGTAAATGTTTCATGTTTTCTTCTGTGTTTCACGTAGGGTATGAAATTATAAGTATTTTAAATCTGCGTTGGAGCAAATAAATCTTATTAAATGATGGCTATAAGGCAATTTGTGGGGAAGCAGCATTTAGCCAAAACTGAAAATAGAACTGAAATCATCTTCAAACTCCACTAAACTCAGCTTTATTTTGATTGCACATTTAAAGTGATGAGACAGAGCACAACATACTTAAAAAAAAATAAAAAAAGTAAAGTGAAATATGTAGCCTAAAATATACATAGAACACTTTAATAAGTAATCAGTAAGTTTAAAAAAATCCTTCAAAAGGATAAGTTTCAATGTCAGTTTCAAAAGCAGGTGAGGAATCTTTACTTTGGATTATAACTTGGTTCCAGAAGACAGAAACCTGAAACTGAGGCTTGAAAACTAAGACTTTGCCTTGAGCTTTGGTCTTGAAAATTCTGGGAATTAGAGGCCTTGAGCGCGAAGATTTCTTGTGGGGATGTGACGTGCGGTCAGGGGAGGCAGGTGAGGCACCTGTCTTAAAGACAAGTAAAATTGGCACTAACAATGATCATAGAAAATCAGTGTTTCAGCTTATCTATTGTATTTTTTTCTATAATAGGTCAACATTTTTCTGGTCAATATCAATGAATTTATATGACATAATAAATCTATAGGCAGTGCGTGCGGGGTGCTGTGTGAGGCGAGGCAGTGCAGTGTTGTGCCTCACCTCTGGCGGCGCTGTGTCTGTCGCACAGTGAATGCAGCATGCAGTTGGCGCATGCTCATTTCTGTCTCTCTTTATATTGCCAACATACATTTTTGATTACACATTAATAACACACGTTGATGTTCTACAGCCTGTCTAATATATTTAACAAATGTGTGTGACATATTTCGTCTCTGATTGGCCTTAAATGCGCAGTTAAAATATGGAGGGTTAGGCACTGCCCCCTTACTGATAGGCAAGG
The DNA here is from genome assembly GCA_963556495.2 of Valencia hispanica. Taxonomy (NCBI): domain Eukaryota; kingdom Metazoa; phylum Chordata; class Actinopteri; order Cyprinodontiformes; family Valenciidae; genus Valencia; species Valencia hispanica. The sequence continues at coordinate 33,629,373 of OY747715.1, read as the reverse complement.
CAATTTTATTTGTATAGCACACTTTCAACAACAAGGTAATCCAAGGTGCTTTACATGATTAGGGGATCAAATAAAAAGAGCAATAACATACACAGAGCAAATGACACGGAAAAAAACACGACTCAAAAAAGACATGAAGTTAGAATAAGGTAAAAACAGCATGAAACACACACATAACATATGATACATGAAAACGTTACTCAAAGGCAGCTCTAAACATATGGGTTTTTAACCTTTATTTAAAAGAACTCAGTGTTTCAGCAGCTTTGCAGTTGTCTGTAAATTTGTTCCAGATTAGAGGAGCATAGAAACTGAAAGGAGCTTTTCCATGTTTGGTTCTGATTCTAGGGTTGCTGAGTAGACTGGAATTAGAGGACCTGAGGGGTCTGGGGGGGGGGGGGGGGGGGGGTTGGTATAGTAACAGTAGATCTTCAATATACTTTGGTGCCAGGCCATTCAATGATTTATAAACTAGTAAAAGTATTTTGAAGTCTATTCTCTGAGCTGCAGGGAGCCAGTGTAAGGACATTAGAACCGGGGTGATGTGCTCTACTTTCCTGGTTTTAGTGAGGCGACGAGCAGCAGCGTTCTGGATCAGCTGCAGCTGTCTGATTGACTTTTTAGGCAGACCTGTGAGGACGCTGTTGCAGTAATCAATCCGACTAAAGATAAATGCATGGATGAGTTTTTCGAGGTCGTGTTGTGACGTCAGTCCTTTAATCCTAGAAATGTTCTTCAGGTGATAGAAGGCTGACCTTCTTATGGCCTTTATGTGACCCTGGAGGTTCAGGCCTGAGTTCATTTCTACACCTAGATTTCGGGCCTGATCAGTAGTTTCTAGCTGTATTAACTGAAGTGCTGAGGTGCTGACTCTTGATCGGTCCTCCTTAGGTCCAAAAGTAATTATTTCAGTTTTGTTTCTGTTCAGCTGGAGAAAGTTATGGTACATCCATCCATTGATTTGCTCGATGCATTTGCTTGGCATTTGGGGCCCTGGGGCACCCCACATGTGATTTCTGTTCGTTCTGATGAAAAGTTTCCTATTGAAACAAAGAAGTCCCTGTTCTTTAGATAATAGCGGGCAGTGCTGAGCCCCATATGCACAATGGGAAACAGATGCTCTTCTTCTACGTATTGAAAAGACCATCCATCTATCCATCCATCCATCCATCCATCCATCCATCCATCCATCCATCCATCCATCCATCCATCCATCCATCCATCCATCCATCCATCCATTATCTATACCTGCCCATCCTCTGTTGGGCTGCGGGGGACCAGTGCTTATCTCCAGCAGTCACAGGGGGAGAGGCGGGGTACACCCTGGACAGGTCGTCAGTCCATCGCAGGGTAATACAGAGACATACTGGACAAGCAACCATGCACGCACACACACACTCACGCCTAAGGAAAATTTACTGAGACCAGTTAACCCAACAGTCATGTTTATTGGACTGTGGGAGGAAGGGAAAACATGCAAACAGGGAGAACATGCAAACTCCGTACAGAAAGACGCCAAGCCGGGATTCAAACCCGGGCCTTCTTGCTACCAACTGTGTCACTGTGCAATCATAGAAAAGACTAAACAGTGAGAAAAATACAAATCGGAATAGAAGCAATCCAGGACAACGCTCTTCCTCATGGATCATCTGTAGTGAAGCAGGCACATTTTAAAAAATGAAGGCAAACAAAGATGATTTTTACATGAGTGTGATGTAGGTATTTGTGGAGCAGGATAGGTGCAAGCACTTCATATACAAACAAATGTAAGATCATACATAATTTTCTATGTTATTTAATATAAAATCAGCCAAAATCAATAGTTTTTTTTACAGAATATTAAATATGCCATTATTATTATTATTATTATTATTATTATTAGTAGTAGTAGTAGTAGTAGTAGTAGTATATATTTTTCTTGCTTTCATATTATTTAAAAGCATGGACTTGATTAAAGTAAAATTAAAAGTTGTTAAAACAACAAGATATTCAAACTAAGGTAAAAATTGAAATAAGCTTGTAATTTGGTTTCAATATCTGTGATTCCAGAGGAGTCAGTCAGTGCCTCACTGGTCATGAACGTCACCACACATCACTGCCGTGGATAGAATACATATGTTTAAGACAGGCATGAGTAATTCCCTTAAAAGCTTTATATGTCATAAGGACATCAATAAATTCTGTCCTTAACTTCACAGTGTAGGGAGGAGTAATAGGATCTGTTTTGGATTAACAACAATATTCTTAGAGAGTTAATCAAACATCTAGCTAAAATTACAATGCAACAGTCCAGCATGGAAGGGACAAGTCACAATGTCAGTTTGGTAAAGGATATTTCTCTTTTTGGTCATGTTTGCTGTGTTAAATGCTTTTATATATATATCAGACTTAAAAACCGGTCCTCGTCAAAGATAACTCTAAGGTTTCTAACTGCTGCCTTTGGGTCAAAGTAATACCATTTAGTGTAGAAATTAAAAAAGGGGACTCTATCAGTTTATAATATAGCTAGTTTTTCATGATAAATTTTTTTTTATGTGGGACATCTGAGACATAATATCTTCAAGATTCACTTATTTAACTGTGAAACACTGTATGATGTTTTCTTTTATTTCTCAGGAGAATTATATATATATATATATATATATATATATATATATATATAGGTCCTTCTCAAAAAATTAGCATATTGTGATAAAGTTCATTCTTTATCATAATGTAATGATAAAAATAAAATTTTCATATATTTTAGATTCATTGCACACCAACTGAAATATTTCAGGTCTTTTATTATTTTAAAACTGATGATTTTGGCATACAGCTCATGAAAACCCAAAATTCCTATCTCAAAAAGTTAGCATACCATGAAAAGGTTCTCTAAACGAGCTATTAACCTAATCATCTGAATCAACTAATTAACTCTAAACACCTGCAAAAGATTCCTGAGGCTTTTAAAAACTCCCAGCCTGGTTCATTACTCAAAACCGCAATTATGGGTAAGACTGCCGACCTGACTGCTGCCCAGAAGGCCATCATTGACACCCTCAAGCAAGAGGGTAAGACACAGAAAGAAATTTCTGAACGAATAGGCTGTTCCCAGAGTGATGTATCAAGGCACCTCAGTGGGAAGTCTGTGGGAAGGAAAAAGTGTGGCAGAAAACGCTACACAACGAGAAGAGGTGACCGGACCCTGAGGAAGATTGTGGAGAAGGACCGATTCCAGACCTTGGGGGACCTGCGGAAGCAGTGGACTGAGTCTGGAGTAGAAACATCCAGAGCCACCGTGCACAGGCGTGTGCAGGAAATGGGCTACAGGTGCCGCATTCCCCAGGTCAAGCCACTTTTGAACCAGAAACAGCGGCAGAAGTGCCTGACCTGAGCTACAGAGAAGCAGCACTGGACTGTTGCTCAGTGGTCCAAAGTACTTTTTTCGGATGAAAGCAAATTTTGCATGTCATTCGGAAATCAAGGTGCCAGAGTCTGGAGGAAGACTGGGGAGAAGGAAATGCCAAAATGCCTGAAGTCCATGTCAAGTACCCACAGTCAGTGATGGTCTGGGGTGCCATGTCAGCTGCTGGTGTTGGTCCACTGTGTTTTATCAAGGGCAGGGTCAATGCAGCTAGCTATCAGGAGATTTTGGAGCACTTCATGCTTCCATCTGCTGAAAAGCTTTATGGAGATGAAGATTTCATTTTTCAGCACGACCTGGCACCTGCTCACAGTGCCAAAACCACTGGTAAATCGTTTACTGACCATGGTATTACTGTGCTCAATTGGCCTGCCAACTCTCCTGACCTGAACCCCATACAGAATCTGTGGGATATTGTGAAGAGGGAGTAGAGAGACGCAAGACCCAACACTCTGGATGAGCTTAAGGCTGCTATCGAAGCATCCTGGGCCTCCATAACGCCTCAGCAGTGCCACCTGCTCACAGTGCCAAAACCACTGGTAAATGGTTTACTGACCATGGTATTACTGTGCTCAATTGGCCTGCCAACTCTCCTGACCTGAACCCCATACAGAATATGTGGGATATTGTGAAGAGGGAGTAGAGAGACGCAAGACCCAACACTCTGGATGAGCTTAAGGCCGCTATCGAAGCATCCTGGGCCTCCATAACGCCTCAGCAGTGCCACAGGCTGATTGCCTCCATGCCACGCCGCATTGAAGCAAAAGGATTCCCGACCAAGTATCGAGTGCATAACTGAACATAATTATTTGAAGGTTGACTTTTTTTTATATTAAAAACAGTTTTCTTTTATTGGTCGGATGACATATGCTAATTTTTTGAGATAGGAATTTTGGGTTTTCATGAGCTGTATGCCAAAATCATCAGTTTTAAAACAATAAAAGACCTGAAATATTTCAGTTGGTGTGCAATGAATCTAAAATATATGAAAGTTTAATTTTTATCATTACATTATGGAAAAGAATGAACTTTATCACAATATATCATATCATATATATATATATATATATATAAAATAAATATTATTATAACGTATATAAATTCATCTCTTCCTGGTGTGTTTTCCCCCCCTGTTGTACATACACTGATTAATGGTATTAATGTCACTTTGACCTGTTAGAACTGCTCTTTTTCCAGGGTAGAATAATAAAACAGCATGTCACTTCAATTATTTGTTTATACATACATATATATATATATATATATATATATATATATATATATACAGTCAAGATTCATTGTGTATATGTACACACTGAAATATATCAGACCAATATAATATATTTGACCCTTTTAAAAAAATAAAATTATGATATCCATATGTCCTAGTATGTTGGAAAAACATACAGGTTGTTGAACAGTGTTCCATTTTTACATTTAATTGTAAGTCTGCAATTATCTAAGACACATGGATCCAGCGTAGATAGTGTAAAGGAAAAGCTGGAACCCCTTTAGAAGAAACAAATAAATGAAATAAATTAATAGGAGAAATAGTGACATTTTTCAATTATCACATGAATAATAAAGCTGTAATAATAACACTGTAATAATAATAACACTGTAATGTTGCATACTGAAATCCTAACAGTGATAAAACCCAAAAAGACATTAAAGGGAAAGTTTATTTTGCTTTTTATATGGTGGGCTAAGGTTGCGTGCTATATATAATATGCAGGATATAATTTGTGGAAATACCGCCATCTAGTGGTTACACTACAGAAGTTTGTTGTGTTGCAGATTTACTACAGAGTCAGATAATCAGAGTGCAATCAAAAATAAATGCAAGCCCGTTTTCTAGAATTACTCCAATATCTGTTTTAGAATGAGTTGTTTAACACAGGGAAAAAATGTGAAAGAAGCATGCTGAAAGGAATAAGTTGTTTTCAGAATAGACTTTACTTCTTCATCAGAGCTTCCGATCATCCCCTGAATGTTAAAACAAAAAGAGGTCATTCCTGTTTTCTTACACACACTCTTAATGTGGATGTATGCAGCCCTCTTCTCCTGCTTCGGTAAATGAACATGGTGGGTACTTTTCCCATGAAATATTCATATGACTGCTTCATTCACAGTCTAGATTTATTTTTAAAATCTGAGGCTTCTAGAGAAAGAGTACGCTCCAGGTATGTGCGTAGAGATGTGCTTCTTTCCCAGGATCTTAACTAATAGAAACTGACACATAGAGAACAAGCCATGGTTATAACAATCTCAGATGAGAGTGAGAGCAGTATTAGAAGAAGGCTAAAAACCCATCTGTTTAGAGCTGCCTTTGAGTAACATTTTAATGTGTCATATGCTTTGTGTGTGTTTTGTACTTTATTGCTGTTTTACTTTATCCCCTAATTACCCAAAGCACATTGAATTGCCTTGTTGTTGAAAGTGTGCTATACAAATAAAATACCCTTGCCTTGCCTAGAAGGACTATCATATTGAAAGAAATCTGAGGGTTGCTGCATTATTTTTGGCCCAATTTAATCTTTTTATTAGGCTATTTGATTTAAAGAATTCAAAGGAAGGGGAAATATCTGCTTTCTCCTTGTGTTTTCAGAGAAGGCACTAATTTTACAAGATGAAAAACAGTGCTTTGCAAAATATTCACACTCCAAGAACAGTTTCATATGTTTTCACTTAAAAACTACAAACATTGTTGTATTTTATTGGGATTTTATGTGATGGGTCAACACTTTGTAGTACTGCTTAACTGCGAAGAAAAAGGAAGGTAACAAACCCTTGTTTGTTTTTACATATAGAAATCTGAAAAGTGTAACTTGCATTAGTATTCAGTCCCATTTACTGTATTCAGTGCACATACAGTGGCTCTATCAGAGATTTGTCATGAGATATTGGTGAACCACCATTACTCTTTGGCTGTGTATGGAGAAAAACTCATACTGCCCATCACCCTGAACACACCAACCCCAACATGACACACAGTGGTGGTAGCATGATGCTGTGGGCATGCTTAGGTTAACCTTCTAGCAGGACGATGACTGTAAACATGCAGCCAGAGCTATGATGTAACAGTTAGAATGTTAGAATGACCCAGTCAAAGCTCAGACCTAAATTCAGCTGAGAATCTGTGGCAGGGCTTTAATATAGATGTTTTCAGATGCTCTCCATTCTGATCTGACGGAGCAAGTGGAATATGTAAAAATTTGGTTTATTGATGTACAAAGCTTCTCAACCCAACATATTTGCAGCTATTGCAGTGAAAGGTAATACTGCAAAGTATTTCTTTAAGGAAGCCTAATAACAATGTGTGATTCACTTTTCAGATTTGTATTTGGTAAAATTATGAAAAACTTGTATCCACTTTCTTGCACTCTGTAATTATGTGCTACTTTGTGTTGGTAACATAAAATCCCAATACAAACATTTTGGCGTTTGGGATTATCATGTGTTAAAATGCATTTGAAGTTCAGGGGGCATGAATATTTTTGTTATGGTTCAAGTAAAACCAATAAGCGTAAAATGAATCATTAACTCATTCATTTTAGATGCACCAAAAAAGAGTTCAGCAATTATATATTTTTTAAAGCAACAACATGTATTCTTCCTAATGAATGTATGTGCGCAATGTTAAATACCAAATCAACAACTCTCTAGTAAGCTTAATAAAATGTTAAAATAAATTTTTAAAACATGTTTTAATTTGAAAAAGCAGCCCCACATACAAATAAGCCACATTTCAAGAGACTGATTTATTTGTAAAAAAAATAGCAAGTAAAACACATGGTTCAGTAAATGAAAACTAAATATGATAAACATTTTTAAACCTTGTTTCTAGCAGTGGTGTAATTTCTCTTTTTGTTCTTTTTAAAGACTTGGACATTGATACTCCAGGATTTAATATTGATAACTTTAGAAAATTGATTCTGCTGAACTTATATCTATTTACAATGAGACACAAAAGTGAACATATACTGTATATAGTTTTGTCATTAAGAAAGATAGAGTTCCTGTTAGGGTATTGATACATTTTCATTAATAAATTGGTCACAAAAAGTACATCTATTAAATCCAAAAGAGTTGTTACATACATTAAAAGTCCCGGGCCCATAACAGAACGGATGCAGAACGGATGCAGAAGTAAACCTAAAGGTTGTGATAGATACTATATAGGTTTCCTCACAGAGGGGTAAAATATAACAGTTACTTACTAACAGACCTTGGAATGATGTTTAAAAATCCTTAGAATTTATCCAACCTTTAATTTGAGTACATTAATTCAGTAGGTGCAAACGTTCCATGTAAAGAAATTATGTTCAAAATATTTTGAGCAAAATGACTGATAAGTTATTTACAGTCCTACAGCTGAACTCCCTTTTTGTGTCTCATGGACTTCATTAGAGAATGAAGAATGGGCCTGAGGTGCTTTTTCTCTGATCTCCTACAGAGACTTGACGGACTTAATGTAAACATCTTCATCAGCGGACCAGTCCCTGAAAGGAATGATGAAAGATTTAGCAGACTTCGCATGCTCCATAAATGGTTGAAGAAAAAATCAGCTGAGAAATCGTTCACATTTACTAATAATTTCAAAATATTTAGAAGTGCAAACTATCTGTTCAAAGAAAACCAACTTTATCTCAACAAGGCCGGAGTGAGACTGCTGGCAGCAACTATATTATCTTATCAAAATCAAAAAGCTAAACACTGGGACTAGTGTCAATAAGCCTGGGAGCTAGATATGTGTTGGCTAGATGTAAATAATGAAACATCTGTATTAATAGAATCTACTCCTCCAAATTACAATTTCTTAAGCGAGAGCAGAAAACACAGACGAAGTGGAGGTGTAGCAACGTATTTACCCTCCCACTGCATCCACCTCGTCTCCCAACTCAAACTCGGTAAACAAACTGGTAGATAATTTCCTTGCGAAAATCTCAGCCCTCACTGCTTCCATTGCTCCAACTAAAGTGAAAGTAGTCTCAGGTAGAAAGAAGTCTCAGTGGACTAGTGATCAACTGGTACGTAGTGAAAAAAAGGAATGTCGACAAGCCGAGAGAAAATGGCGGAAAACTCGACACCAGGTTCACTGTGAGATCTACAAAGAGACACTGAACAGATATTAATCAACTCTAAAAGATGCAAGGGAATCGTTCTTTTCTGAAATTATCAACAGAAACATTAATAACGAGCGGACTTTATTTATACAACAGTGGAAAGACTAACTAATCCTTTAGTGACAGTAGCCCTGAACTAAACTCTACCACGGCCTGCAATGAATTTGCCAGCTTTTTCACTGAAAAGATTATAACATTTGGAGGGTCACTCTGTACCTCAAGACCAAACCCACTACCAATGCCATCCCAAATCAACACCAATGTGGAGAAAATGTCTGAATTCCACGAATTAAATCAAAAAAATCTTGAAAAATCATTATCCAACTAAGCTCCTCCTCTTGCAGCGTTGATATCCTACCCACAGCTTTTCTAAAGAAAGTTCTTCCTGTCATTGGGTCTGATCTGGTTCAAATTGTTAACTCATCCCTGCTATTAGGTGTCTTCCCCCAGGCTTTGAAGACAGCAGTTATTAAACCGCAACTAAAGAAGAAGAATCATGTCATGTTAATGCAGAACTACAGGCCGATCTCAAATCTTCCATTCCTCAGTAAGATCATTGAAAAAGCTGTGTTTCACCAATTAAATATATTTGGATGTTTTTCAGTCTGGTTTCTGTGCTTACCACAGCACTGAGACTGCCCTCGTCAAAGTATTCAATGACATCCACATCAATACTGACTGTGGTAAAACCACAGTGTTGGTTCTGTTGGACTTTAGTGCAGCATTTGACACTGTTGATCACGAAATACTATTAGAACGACTAGAGAGCTGGATTGGACTCTGTAGTACAGTACTTGGCTGGCTTGAGTCCTACTTAAAGAACAGAGACTTCTTTGTTTCAATAGGAAACTTTTCATCAGAACGAACAGAAATCACATGTGGGGGCCTCTTCTATTTAATATCTACATGCTCCCACTAGGCCAGATTATAGCAACCAATAACATTAGTTACCATAACTACACGGATGATACTCAGCTCTACATTACAATGTCACCAGGTGACTTTGAACCCATTCAAACCCTAAATCAATGGATCGACCAAATAAATGGATGGATGTGCCATAACTTTCTCGAGCTGATCAGAAACAAAACTGAAGTAATTATTTTTGGACCTGGAGAGGAACAATCGAGTCAGCACACAGCTTCAGTTAATACAACTAGAAACTACTGATCAGGCCCAAAATGGACTCAGACCTGAACCTCCAAGGTCACATAAAGGCAATAACAAGGTCAGCCTTCTATCACCTGAAGAACATTTCTAGAATTAAAGGACTAATGTCGCAACAGGACCTCGAAAAACTCATCCATGCATTTATCTTTAGTTGGATAGATTAATGCAACAGAGTCCTCACAGGTCTGCCTAAAAAGTCAATTAGACAGCTGCAGCTGATCCAGAATGCTGCTGCTTGTGTCCTCACTAGAACCAGGAAAGTAGAGCACATCACCTTCTTCTTTGTAAAATAGCTCAAGCTCTGGCAGATGGGATAGAGAACATCTATGAACTACGGATGTCCAATATAATTGGTCTACCAATATTATCGGCCGATATTGGCATTAAAATGTAATATTGTTAATATCGGTATTGGTTTTTACTTTTTTAATGACTGCTTTTATGCATTACTTTCATACTGAACACATTATACACCAAACTCTTCAGCTACTTCTCCTCTCACATAAAATGTCACAATATGACAGATTCAAGGTATAGGTTTTGAGATATTTTTGTTTGTTTGGCAAACCTTGCAATATATCGTGTGCCTTCTGCATTTCTGAGCCAACCTTGAACCCTGATCTCTGCAGCTCCTCCATAGTTACCAAGGGGGTCCTGACTGCTTCACTGAATAATGCTCCTTACATCAGTTTAGGTGGACAATTTGTAGCTTGGGTTATTGATTTTGTTTTTACATTAAATGTTAGATTAGATAAAAAGTGTTAGATTATGCTACTGTAATAAAAGATTAATTGATTTAATGGCTTTTACACATTTATCATGGGTATCAACAAGTGTGAAGGGCGCTGGAGGTGAATAAGTGCACTCAAAAAAGTACTGACCTGATTTTTACACATACAGAGATGTTTATAGTTGTTGACTGTATGCACACACTATATTCTGATATGCAATGATTACAAAGTGCAAATGAAAAAGTGCCTTTTCTTGGAAATAAATTCTATAAATAAATTTAAAAAACATACAGTTTGTTTTATGTTTGAATTTCTCCTGGTACTGCACATGCAGTCTTAAATTCTGCACGGCCCAGCGAAGGCCTCTCAGTCTGCAAATGTTTCAGTGAGGACCTCAGGGCTAAAAGTATATCTGGCGCGATCACGGTGGTCAAAGAGTGAACTGGAGGTCCTCGTGTCGCAGAACTTTGTAGGTGAGCCAGTAGAGCACGTTAAACATGAGGAAGCTCATGGGGAACATGGCTCTGGAGATGGTGTCGATCCTCTTCGCCCGTTCCACGAATCGTCGGCGGATTTCATAAAAACCTAAACCGGGAGGTAAATCGGCGAAGACCGGCGTTGCGTCCATCTCTGGGGCGTTGGACAGGGAGATTCCAATGCTCTGGAGGAGAAGCCCCTGCTGCGCCAGCTCCTCTTCCTGGGAGACACAAAACACGAGAATGAGCACAGCCACTGAGATTCAACCTGAGCCAGAGACTGGCGATGTGGCAGCAGGACATACCCTGGCACAGGCACTGCACCGCTGGGTTACGCTCCCATGAGCAGCATTGTTTCCTGGCGTGTTGTTTCCTTTCACCTTACCGTCACTGCTGCCCTGCTGATAGTGAAAAGACAGGACTTGAATTTAATCACTATACAGACTGTCTTGTTAGCAGAAGTTTTCTTTAGGGTGACGAAAATGTTCAAATGTGTTCATAAATCCTGCAGCTGCTGTCACACCTCATCTCAAGAATTATTCATATTACAAGATGGTTTTGACCTATTTTGGATCCCATATTATTCAACGTAAGGCCGAAAGAAGTTGAGAACACTCACACTGCAGTGAAACAAGGTGAATTGAATTAATTACAGGTCAGCGCTGACTGCATTTCCCAGTAGGAGTGCAGCATGCAGCTGAACTGTGGCTCTTGCATAGCAGGGCGCAGTGAATAGCAGGTGACAGCTGCCCCAGGGGCTGTGTGGGTGGGCTGTACTCACAGCTCTCTGCTGCTGCTGCTCTTTAAGCTTCTTCCTCAACCTGAAGAACTCCTTGTGCTGGCGTGAAACGAAGTTAACAGCTGCATACTCCAGCAGCGCGGCAAACACGAAGAGGAGACACACTGCCATCCAGATGTCTATGGCTTTGACATAAGACACCTGCCAAACCGTGGATATTGGATCCATCAATTAATATTATGAGTCTGTGCAAGCTGATGGCAAGAAATTCTGCAGAGCAAACTTGATATGGCCCTGTTCTACATACACTGATTAATGGTATTAATGTCACTTTAAGTTTTGGCTTTTATTGACCTGTTAGAACTGTTCTTTTTCTAGGGGAGAATAATAAAACAGCATGTCACTTCGATTATATATATATATATATATATATATACATATATATTTATTTTTTTTTTTTTTTTATTTTTTTAAATGGTGTAGATGTTTTAATTTGAAGCAGTTTTTCCTCTTTTTCCTCTTCACTGGCTCAAATTTTTATCAACATACACAAAACATAACAAATATATAGGCTATACATACATATATATATATATATATTCTTCTAATAATATTTTAATTATTTCATTTAGTAAGTTACAGAAAAGGTATACCATTTTTTGCAGCAACCAACAATCTTTTGGCCTGTTAAAATAGTCCCAGAAATAGTTAAAATGGTCAATTAATGTTCTACAGGAACGAGGTCTGGTCTATTTTTAGCCCCTGTATTCATTCCAGAAACAGTTTTAATGTGTGTTTCTCATCATTGTCTAGTCGTGGCAGCCAAATTTGTCAAAATGTCTCCAGCTGGTCAGGATATTTAGGAATAACCTGGGAGAACCACAAAGGGTCAAACCCATTACAATGTAATTAACTAGAGATTTTTATTTTTTTGCCACAATGTCAAGAATGAATATTTGGAGAACTCTGTGAGGGTTTCAGATCTAAGAACACTGTTCCAACTGTAAGCATAGAGGTGGCGGCATCATGATATGGGCTGTTTTGCTGCCAGTGGTACCGCACAAATTGGGTGAAATTGTAAGATTTGTCCAAAATTCTTAAACATAACTACAAATCAACAACTACATGGTTGAAACCAGGACAAAAGTAGTTTTGGAATGGTTGAAGAAGGCTAACAATACTTTGTAATTGCTTGGACCTCAGTTCTATAGAAAATGTATGGACTAAGACTAAAAGCTGGGCGTCTGCCAGGAAACCAACCAATTGAAATGAGTTTTACCATTCCTGATAGGAAAAGTGGGAATCAGTGCAGTCAGGACCTTGTTGATGGCTGCCAAAAGTGTGTGGTTTCTTTGCAGCTAGCTATATTTATCCAAACGTTATTGTGCCGCTTTTATATTTGAGCCTGTATGTATAGTTTTGACCCTGTTGGATAAGAGAAAATCCACTATATTATTAAAGATGACCACCCTATTCTCACATTTGAAAAACATTGAAGTTGTTTGTTGTATCATCAGATCTACTATGGAAAAGGAACGGTCCATTTGGGTCTATAAAAGACCTCAATTAAAATGATATTCACATCCATGATGAGTGGATAGAAACTTCTTACTGGTATTGTCTATCATAAAAAGAACTGTATGCACTAAAAAAACAACAACAATCCTTATATCATTTCCCATTGAAGTTTCATGCTAGTGTTATGGATACATGAGCAACATTGTGGAATTTCAAGCATATATAGTTTATTTAATATTTCCCACTTAGACTTAAACATTCGGTGTTGATAAATGAAGGTATAATACAAATAAAAAAAGAAATAAAAGAAATAGACTTAAGATATTAGCCAAACAAATGTGCAGGTGCAGAATTATTCCTGAGAATCTGAGTGTTGTAACAGAGAAAAGCTGTTTTTTTTTGTTTTTTTTAACCAACAACATAGAAAGAGGATGTAGCATTATGACTTAGCACACTATGAACTGTTAATACCTGTGCTTTTTGCTGGAGACCTAGATGAACATTCTTGGATTTTTTTTCATATGGTTGGGATGTGAAATTACCTCCCTTTGTATTTGATCTATCCTCTGTCAGTGAAAGGGTTCCTGTGGTCGATATGCAGCTTATGCATTTATAATACCCTCAACAGGATGTTCTCTTTGGCTCCTGTTTACTTCACACATCCTTCAGCCAAAAGCTGCGGCACAGAAATATTTAATGCTCAACCAAAACAAAAGCAGGAGCAAGAAAAATGTGAGCCCAGAGGGAATGAACAAACCCCAATTTGCAGTGGCATATTTATTTTGAAATGCCAGTGTTTAGTAATGTTAAAAGCTGAAACCACAGTAAATCTGCTCATTATTTTATCCACCTTGAATGTGACATCTTTCCTTTATAATTCAAATGAAAAGCAAAACTGTATGGATAAACGTTTAAAAACTAAAAATGAGGTGTTATACCCTGGTTGCATAGTGTTCACATCCTTAAACAAATACTTGCTGTATTAGCTTTATTTGAAGTGAATTTCAGCATTTGGTCTCAAGTTTACACTGGTCAAAGATTATATCTAATCTGATATATACAAGGTAGGATTTTCCTTTTATTTGATAATTTCCATTTTTTTTTAAAAGCCATAGTTTACAAAAGATCTTGTTCTACATAGGTATATATTAGCAGAAGGTGAGCAAAAATAATTATTTTCCTTATATGGACTATGTCTCGTGGCACAGCAAAGACAGTCGTCAAGAATTGGATTCATTTTCACAAAGTTGATGAAAAGATTAAACTGGTCAAACGCAGCTTTGGGCATTGCCAAAAAACCCACACCCACAGGGAAACATGGTGGTGGCAGCATCATGCTGTGAGGTAGCATTTCTATATTGTCATAGTAGATGAATCTATAAACAGTTTCAAAAGCCAGTCAGTTTTGACCGTCAAGTGCTGGTAGCTGAAGATGAAGAAGGGATTTCATTTTTCAGGATTGCAGGAGTCTAAGAATACATCCAAATCAACACAAGAAGGGCTTCACCAGAAACTAATTCAAGTATTGCAATGTCATGACCAGAGACCAGAACTAAACTGGCACAAAAAAAGAACAAAAAGTGGCATCATCTGAAGATGTCTGGACAAGAGATGCCCTCAAAGGGGCGCTGGTAAAGCCGGCTGCTACCGCGGTCTTCCAAATCCTGTTTGGATTGGTTGTACCGAAACTTAACTTCCCCATGGGGATTATTAAAGTATATCTTATCTTATCTTATCTTATCTTATCTTATCTTATCTTATCTTATCTTATCTTATCTTATCTTATCTTATCTTATCTTATCTTATCTTATCTTATCTTATCTTATCTTATCTTATCTTATCTTATCTTATCTTATCTTATCTTATCTTATCTTATCTGGGTGTGCATACTTATGTGCTCAACCCCCTCCCCCAATAGATTTTCCTTGTTTTTCAGGTTGACTAGAATAGGATATTTATGGTACCAAAGAGAAATGAGCCAGTATTACTAATATCAACTTTGACAATATGAAAACATTTAAGAAACACCATAAACCAAATAAAACTTGAAGAAAATTACCAAGGCATGTTGTGCTTCTGAAGACATTCCTAGCTTGGTTTGTAATGTCTCATATATTATGAGTATAGAAAATTATTTAAAAGCAGAATTACAAGTTTTGTCTATATGGATTTTTTTTACTTTTATAGATCTAAAATTTTGGTCAACATATTGCTTAAAAATGTTTTCATCATGTACCTATTTTTTCATTAAACAATTTGCTTCATCCCACTATTCAATAATATATCTGATTCTATTTCATACTTTTTCAAAGACCTGTCAAGCCTCATTGAACTTCCCATTAATATTTGTGGTTGTGTTGACTAAGGCACATTGCTTCCCACATGTGTCCTAGTCAAAGTATAATGCTGCTTAATCCTTTTTCCATTTTTGTGTGAGTTCCAGACAAGCTTCCTCTGAATTTTTTTGGGATGACTACAGTCGGTAAAAATTAAACATCTATGATATGGCTTTTTTAAATGTGCAGAATTGGATTTGTTTAAATGATCAGGAATATACTACATTTTAAAAAGTTTACTCATTAAATGAATGTTTTCCTAAAGGAATGAAGGTTATGTATTAATGAAAGGATAACTATATTTACCTTTGGCAGAGAGGCTCTGGAACCTGAGCTTTGTGTTGTCATCGTGAGTACCGTGGTGATTCCCAGCCCCACTCTGGCCGGAGCTGCGTCCATATTGATCCAGAAGGACACCCAGGACAGGATGACGGTAAGCAGGCTCGGTATGTACATCTGGATCAGGTAGTAGCCCATTTGACGCTCCAGGTAGAATTTAACCTCTATGCAGGTGAATTTACCTAACCAAAAGAGGAGTTAGAAGCTTAAATTGTCTCAGAAGAAGCAGGTCGGCACACACAAGAAACTGCTGGGTTATTTCTGTAAACCAAATGTTGTATTTACACTGTTGGGCCAGGTGGGTAGTTTTTACCAAATGTTGCGTGAAACATTGTGTCATGTTGTTGAATGCAGCCTCATTAGTCATTGAACTAAACAACAACCTGATCAGACTTCACTGAAACTCTTCCACAGGATGAAACGGGAAATGGTAGAATGGTTAAAATGTTGTGGTATAGAAATATTAATGTTGGGGGGTTGTATTAACGACTTTAGTTCACTTAGGATAAAATTAGCTTTTTACCCACCAAGTAGTTAGCGCAACCTAGTGCTAGAGATGTGCAACATTCACACTTTAACCAAAGAATGGATCATAAAGTCACTTTTAGACAGTTGATATTTAATGCAGGGTTAATTATGAAGTTTGTTATTCAAATGTACTCTTATCTGACATTATGGGGTTGTCTTTATTTTCTTTAAATCGGGTAATTTCACTTTAACACATTAAAAAATCTGAAGTGCATTTGTATTCAGCCACTTTTTCTGTAACAACCCTAAATAAAAATCCAGTGCAAGCGAGTGCTTTCAGAGCTCACCTTATTAAAAAATAAAGTCCAGCTGTGTGTAATTTAATCATGATTACCAAGAAGCAGAGGTCAGGGATAAAGTTGTAAAGTGGTTTAAAGCAGGGTTAGATTTGAAAAAAAAAATAGTCCTAGCTTTGAAACATCTCACAAAGCACTGTTCAGTCCATCATCCCAAAATAGAGAGGGTATAACACAGCAAACCAGCCTAAAATGAAACAAAGAACACTGATTTGACAAGCTGCCGAACAGCTTATGGTAACTCTGGAAGAGCTGTAAAGATCCACAGCTCAAGTGGAAGAATCTGTTGACAGGACAAATGGGGCAAAAACAAATAATGTTGTAATAAAGTCATACAAATGTATAGAGCAAATATGTGGGAAGGAGGTGCTATGGTTAGATGAGGCCAAAATCAAACCTTCTGCCCCATACGCTAAATGTTATGTATGTCAAATGAACACGGCACATCACATTGAACACACTATACCCACACACAAAAAAACACAGCAGTGGCAGCATCATGCTGGAGAGAGTTCATGACTGAAGGTGATCTTTCAGCAGGACAGCAAAGTTATACATACAGTCAGTTACAATGTAGTGGTTCAGAAGGATGGATCAAAGTATATCTATGTGTTAGAATGGCCCAGTCAAATTCCAGACCTAAATTAAATTGGAAATCTGTCGAAAATTGCTGTGCAGAGACTCTCTATCCAATCAGACTGAGCTTAAGGTATTTTGGCGGGAAGAATGGACAAAAATGTCAGCATGTAGCTTTTAAAAGCTGGTTTAGACAAACTCCATAAGGCTGGTATCTGTAACTACATTACCATTAATGCTCTGCTCTGTGCTGGTCTATCTCATTTATGTCCAATAAAATACATGCAGTAAAAAGCTGAGGTTGTAAAGGGAAAAATAAGAAAAATTTTAAGGGGTATGAATACTTTTCCAAGGACCTGCATGCTAGATCGGTCTCAGATTGGGTTGATTTTAGCCTGAGAGTTTTAGAGTGCATTATCCACCAAGAGATCACATCGTCAGATTGTGACATATCATGTACCTGTGTTGTAGTTCTTGGTACAGTAACCGAGACCTTTCTCCTCTTTCAGCACAAACTGAGGGAGCGTCAGATCATCGGCCACCTGCACTGCTCCGACATCCAGCCACTCAAAAATAAGGTCATTCATGGTGTAGCCAACTAGGAAACAGAGGGAAGCTGCACAGTGAGCAATAAGTTCACTGACTAAATCTATACACATTTTCTGTTTCTGCCTGCCATGAAGGGTGAACTCACAGCTCTCTAGCTGCATCGTGCATGTCTGGCTGTCCATGGGGAAGTTTTTCAGATCCATGGGGCAGGAGAGTGTGAGCGTCAGCCTAGAAGACAAAAAGCAGCAGAAATGTTGGAACGACTTAACAAAAAGGGTTCCAATCCAACTCTCACGATAAAATCTTCCTGTTCTATTCTATTGAATTTCACGGTCAGCTTTCTATTTACGTTTGTTGTACAGCGACATGAAAAAATGTGCAAACCCTCTACATTTCTTTGGGTTCTAAAATGATTTGATAAATGGATATTTTAATTTAATTTAAATATTTAATAAAGACAACTGAACAGTTACAGTTGAAGATAAAAACATTTAAGAATTGTCCGGCCAGGGCTCTGCATCTGTCACCCTTTATCATAACAGAATCTTTTGTAAAATGCAAAAAAAAAAAAAAAAAAAAAACATTTTCGGTGAGGAATGAATTAGGGCACTCTTACATTTACTCTCATTTAAAATGGCTAAATTCACATGGAGGTGTATCACATCAGGTCCACATTATTAATAATACAAACCCAAACCAGGAAAAGTTGGGACAGGATGGAAAACGCAAATAAAAAAGAAAGTAGTGATTTCTAAATTCACTTGCAGAGGATATGAACGCAAAATCTTTCATAGTTTGTCTGGTCAACTTCATTTCATTTGTAAATATACATACTTTCCTGTCATTCAGACCTGTAGCACATTCTGAAAAAGGTTGGGACAGGAGCAATTTAGGGCTAGTAACAGGTCAAGAGGTGACTGTAATTATGATTTGGTACAAAAGCAGCATCCAAGAAAGGTCGGGTCCTTTAGGAGCAAAGATGGGCCGAGGATCATCAGTTTGCCATCAAATGCGTGAGAAAATTATTGAAATGTTAAAAACAATTTTTCTCAAAGAAAGATAGGAAGAGATTTGGATATTTCACCTTCAACAGTGCATAACATAAGTCAAAGATTCAGGGAATCTGGAGGAATTTCAGTTCGTAAAGGACAAGAGGCCCGAGCCTAAGCCGAACAACCGGGATCTCCAATCCCTCAGGCGACACAGCATCAAGAATTCTCATTCATCCATAAGCGATTTTACCACATGGGCTCAAGACTACTTTGGCAAACCTTTGTCAAGTACCACAATACCTAGTTACATCACAAATGCCAGTTAAAACTGTACTGTGCCAAAAGGAAGCCTTGTGTTAACAGTGTCCATAAGTGCTGTCAACTTCTCTGTGCTCGGAGGCATCTGGGATGCATCACAAAGTGGAAAAGTGTACTGTGGTCAGATGAATCAGTAGTTCAGGTATTTTTTGGGAGAAATAGACACAGTGTGCTGTTACCAGCAACAAGTCCAAAAGCCAGGGTCTGTCATGGTATGGGGTTGGGTCAGTGCCCTTGGCAAAACTTAACTTGCACTTCTGTGATGGCACCATTAATGCTGAAAAGTACATTGAAGTGCAAAATGTGACAACGAAGACCCCATACTGTTGCCCACCTTAAGACTTGTTTGCAGGAAGAATGGGACAAAATTATACCTGAAACGCTTCATAACTTGGTGTCTTCAGTCCCTAAACGGCTTTTTATTTTTGTGAAAAGGAATGGCAACGTTACAAAGTGGTAAATGCTTTACTGTTCCAATTTTTTTTTAAATGTGTTGCATGAACCAAAATTGGAATACGTGTTTATTTTGAAAACAAAAAACAAAAAAACAAACAATACAATTCATGAGGAACACATTAAATAATGTGCTGTTGTATCGTTTTCAATGCAATACAGGTAAAACATCATTTAAGTACTGTTTTCAGTTTGATTTTAAGTTAACATACAGCCCCAACTATTTCTGATTTGGGGTTGTAAATTAAATAATTTAATAAACATTGATAAGACTTTCTTTGTTTTAACCCAAAGCATTTAGTCTGTTGTGCACCTGACTGTTGAAGGTAACACCGTGCTGAGATCCAAAGAACTGTCTGCGATCTTTTTAGAAAGAAGACTGTAGCAACCTTTGAGTCTGATAGGGGATTTAAAGATTGCTAAAAAGAATTTAGAATCAGCTGATCTACTGTCCAGAAAATGTCTATAAGTGGAGGACATTCAAAACAGCTGCCTCATTGCCGAGATCTGGTCATCCAAGCAAGTTCACTCCAAAAGCAGGCCACAAGATACTCAAAGAAGTCCCTGTAAGAAAAACAGAAATGTCTCCACGGCTAAAGTGCTAAAGTGGGTAGCACTAGCTTTAAAGGGGGTAGCGTTAGGTTATTTTTTGTTGTTAAAGTGCAGCTGCTTTTCCACATGACTGTAGATGGGCTGAAAAAAAATCCCATCATTATCCTTCTTGGGTTAAGTTTAACGGGTGTTCATTTAGGTTTGTTTCATGTGTTTTTTTTCTCGTGAGGTTAAAGTGAATCTTCTTACATTTGGTGAGTATTATTCCACTGAAAAGGAAATATGGGTTCAAATTTGCATCTGAATGCATCTGAATGAACAGAGCCAGGAACCTTTTCATAATATTAATAGTTTTTCTTTACGTTTATTTTTCAGAAACCAGCAGGATAACTGATGGCTCATGTCTCACAGAGGTGCTAACAGAGCTTCCGACATTGCCTCTTGTGTCTGTTGTTCTAATTATAACTCTACCATTACGCTACATTTCACCACTGCTTCAGCGCCCCTTCACTGACCTGATTTGGTTTTAGCCTGCAGTTATAGTTTAACATGAACTTGTTCACAGAGTGTGCTGGACA
This sequence comes from Valencia hispanica, assembly GCA_963556495.2. Classification (NCBI taxonomy): domain Eukaryota; kingdom Metazoa; phylum Chordata; class Actinopteri; order Cyprinodontiformes; family Valenciidae; genus Valencia; species Valencia hispanica. The sequence continues at coordinate 33,608,690 of OY747715.1, read as the reverse complement.
GTACAATTACTAATGAACTGAACTGGAGTGAGAAAATCCTGTAGCAGGCCATAGAGCATTTCTCAGAGGTTTTGATTAAAGCCACAGGAGCTGCAAGTTCACATTCACATGAGAGCCTGAGAAGCCCTCTTTATAGATTTTTTAAAATATCACATAACCTGATGCTGTAGAGGACGTTTCCATTCTGGAATATCCGAAGCAGTTTGTTGTCGGTCGTAACTTCGTGAAAGTTTGCTCCCTTTTCGTTTGCAAAGAACAGATCGGGTTTCCAGATGGAGTCCAGCATTGAGGGGTCTAAGTCCAGGGAGTCATCTGGATACTCCTTATAGGCAAGTCGAGGGTCGTTCCACTGTTGCCGTAGAAATACATTTAGCCGGTAGTCCTAACAGTTGGGATCAATAATGAAAATAGTCACAAAATGTAGCATAAGTGGCAGTACCAAAACTTGCAGCATTTTGCAGAAGTATTTATACTCCTTAAACCTTTTCAGATTTGCTCATGTTACAGAGACAAACTTCAATGAGTTTTTTTGGATTAACTGTGAAATGTAAGGGAAAGTATGAATAGTTTTTGCATTTTTTAAATAGCACTGTTCAACACATCATCCAAAAATTGACTGAGCAAGGCACAAGTGTAAACCCAACAAGAGATGGCCGTTCTAGCTAAACCAACAGGCGGGCCAGGGAAAGCAATATTCAAAGAAGCAGCAAATGTTGGCTCAAGTGAGAGAATCGGTCAACACTACAACCATTAGGTGTCCACTCTATAAATCTGACCTTTGTTTACGGGGGAGTGGCTGGAATAGCGTTGCAGGAAATCCCATTTAAAGTTTGTCACAGGGACAAAGCAAACATGGAAGAAGGTGCTCTGCTCAGATGAGGCCAAAATTGCACTTTTTGACCTACATGCAAAAAAAAACAAAAAAACTCTACACATCACCTTGAACACACCATCCAAGCAGTGAACTATACTGGTGGCAGCATCACGCTGTGGGAATGTTTATTGTTTATGGAAAGATGGAAGGAGCTCCATGGCAATATCAGAAGAAAATATGTGAGAAGCTGGCTACGACTTGACTCTGGGTGAAGGTTCCTCTTCCAGCAGAACAACTATCGTATATAAACAGCCAGAGCAGCAAAGGAATGGCTTAGACCGTACCATACTCAGGTCCTGGAATCTAAATTTAAATCCAAATCTAAATCTAATATAAAATCTTGGTCAAGATTTTAAAGAGGGCTGTAAACAGATGCTCTCCGTCTACAGAGTATTGACTCAGGAGAGCCGTACACAAATGTACCATGTTTTTCAGAATTTTATTTCTAAAAGAAAAACTAAAAACCATTTTCAATTGTCGATCCACTTTACAAAGATGTACCACTTTGTGTTGGTCCATTACAAAACAATTCTGATGAAATACTTAGACGTTTGTGATTGAAACATGACAAAATGGGATTTAAACCTTTAAATATCTTGTACATGTGTAATAGGAGTGCAGTCAAAACAAACAAACAAACAAAAATTTATGATTAAACATGCAGCATCTCTTCAGTGAGGAACACACTAACCACACAAACTGATAAAAAAAAAACTGTCATAAACACCAACAAACACACCTAAGTGCTCTTAGTCTGAATGCACTTTCATTTTCAGTTAAAACTTGAATAAATTAGCATACATAGCCATCTCAAGACACTCGCATACAGCTCATAAAAACTGAATGTGTTTCTGTGTGACAGAGACCGTAGGCATACAAATAAAAATAGGAATCAAAAGTTATGTAATGAACTCAAAAGATTGTGTTTAGAGGTGCTAATGTACCAGCTGCATATTTAAACTGTATGAAAAGGTGGTCTTTGTCTAAGAGAGATAATACATATGTGTCAATATTCAGAGTTAAACAGACAGAGGTGTCACTAAAAGAGCCTTTTTTTTCTTTTTACAGATTTAGTTGCTTCAGTTAAGTGGAAGGTAAAATATAAAATAAAGAATATTGGCTAGTTCCAATTAAAACCCAAACATAGAGAATATGTAAGGGCTTTGTAACATGTCAGATATAAAATAACCTTTGAATAGGACAGCAATGTGTAAAGCTAAAACAGCTTGTTACATGTTATTTGGAGAGAACAAAATCCACCAAGGATTTCTTTTCAGTTCTGTGGCAAAAACTAAATGTTTTTTCACCCCTTGTTCTTCATTGACGGTTCAAACCCCCCCCCCCTTAAAAATAGAAATTCAGAAAACTTGTAAACAAAGGGCTCTGCCTGCACATTTACTTACAAATGTAAATATTCTCTTAGCGAACATTTTTAGTGCCACTGTAACCACTGTAATGTCTAGTTTAAAGTAATTGAATGACTGTGTCTTGTCCCTATTTTGATAAACAAATGGCAAAAGAAGACATTTGTCAGCGCAAAATATTTTGCCCATATGTAATTATAATGTTTATCTTCATGTATCCTGATGTCTTTTGTTTGTAGAGTAGTATTTCTCTGAATTATGGGGTTTCAATTAGAACATTACACATATGTTCATTGCAGGCGTGTAAGTCGTTAATTTGATTCTTTTAAGGATTTAAAAATCTAGATATTATTTATTATCTAATATTTCAACTAATGTTCCTTACCAAGTTGCAGAGAAACCACATACTGGTTGGTTTCCTGGTATAGACTCAGCTTTTAAACATTGTGCATGCATGTTCAACAGGGTTAAAGGTGGAGCTTTATCATCCCATGAGATGTGTGTTCAGGACAGGGGTGCCCTATACACTGCCTGTTTGCAACCCGGGAATCATTTTGTGTGGTTCCTAACTGCAATTTAGTAACTGTACAAATTTAGCCACCAGTAGAGGTCAATGATGAAGATGGACACTTAAAAGTTTTTTTATGGCAGGATTCTCATAGAAAAATTAATCTTCATAAAAATGAAAAACATTTGGAACAAGTGTTTATCTTTTATTCACATTTTTCATTTTGATTATAATTTTACAGTGTATGGGACCACAAACCTCCAGTGACTTTTACTTAAAATCAAACGTGACAAAATAAAGAAAGGATTTTTAACAAATGCTACAGAGAATAAAGAAAAAATATCTGTAAAAAAAAAATCTAAATAAACAAAATAGAAAACAATCAATCCCCCAAAAACTAGTAAATTGTCTTTTAATTTGGGGCAAATATGTGAGACTCCTTTTTTGCTTAAAGGCTGGGTGCATGCCAGGAACTAACAATTTAAATAAACTCCAACATTTTCAATAAAAAAGACTGGTGAAACATCCAGACAGAACTATACCAGTGCCTCTTGGATGGCTACAAAAAGGGTGTGAACTTCTCTGCAACCTTCTAAGGCAGTGGTTCCCAGCCTTTTTATCTTTGAGGACCCTCCTGCCTTTGTCCAGGACAAGCCTGGACCTCCTAACCCCAACTCGTATACAACAATTACAAGTGATTAATTACAAACTATTATTTGCAAAAATTAGGTTTTTGTTCTAATTGTTCTTGTTTTTCACTGTAGGCTATATAGACAACTTTATTTTTGTCTTTTGGACTTTATAAATGTAATTATTCCAAATATAATCTTGGTAACCTCCCAACTCAACACAGAGAAAATTGTGCGGACCCCCTGCTATCTCTAGGGACCCGAACCTCAGGTTGGGAACCACTGTTCTAAGGGACATTTATCAATATTAGTGGGGTTGTATGTAGATCTTCCTCTTTAAAAACAAAGTCCTGATAAATAAATGTTAAATGTGTGCAACAGCTTTAACATGAGAGTGTGATAAAGCAGAAATGTCTCACCATGGTTGTTTCAGTGATGGATCCAAAGCTGTTAATGAAGATGTTACAGGTGACGTTGACAGGAGGACCTGACAGAAGCAAACTGTAAACATCACTGTAAAACACTTCCCCTAAATAACAAAATGATGTTTTATGAGAATACACAAGCTCCTGCAACCAACAAGAAGTAGAGCTTTTTTCTAAAGTAACATCTGGTTGTTACCTCCATGTCGGGCCATGTTATGTGCTACCAAATAGGCATATCTCATTATGTTGTCATTCCTGGTGCACTCCCATTAGTATAATCCATCTGCGGGCCTCTGGCAAGCTAAATATTTCATCCACTCTTTTCCAGATGCAATAATTTATTGATTCTGCTTTAGTTACATTAGTGTATTTATAGATAATCGGTGGAAGATTCACCCAGCATGCACTGACGGGGATGCAGAGCAAGTATGAAATAAATATGAAACCCGACCCTGGAGGGTAAAGGCGAAGCATGTCAGAGAGAATCTACTGGCTTCACTCACAAGGGCTGCTCAGGACTGGACTGAAATGGGCCTGTGGGGCTAACATGCAAGGACGACTGCACACTTGTGTCAGAATAAAACGTGATGGAAAAGAAAATCCTAACTCAAGGCTGTGGGTCAGCAGGAGGAACAGTCACACCCCACGATTAACGAGAAAAAAAAAGGAAAAGATGTGTGTAAAAACATCCTCGCCTGCAGAAATCTCACCGCTTCTTGTTCATCTGTGAGTGATTTGTGCTGCTTGGCTGCTCAGATTGTTTTTGCAAATTGGCTGGTCATATCACACCACTTACCTTTGAAATTAGGTCTGATGCGAGCATCGTAGCCAGATGTCCGTCCCATCAGTTTGTCTAGAAAGTCAGATGGAGAGGGGGGCTTGAGCGCTCTGCTGGGGAACTTCATCTCCTTACAGATCACAGATCTGGTAGGTGACAGGACAACCTGAGGAACATTTTACCTTTTCTTCCTCTGATATAAAGATCTTAAATTCTCTGTTTGACATTAAAAGGACATTTTAAGCATGCATTTAAGCTATAGAGTAATGATTTGATTTTAATGATGTATGCTACACACTCTGTACTGCTTGGATTAGTTTTCAAACCAAAATCTTAATCAAATGACTTCCTTTTGTGCCTGTTTCTCTAGAGTACTTAGACATTCTGCATAGTGTTTACTTGGGAAAATATTTGTCCTAATTGGGGGTCATAAAATATTTAACTACAGCTTCTTTGAGTGAACAGAACTGTTGACAAGCCTCTCGGTCAGAGAGGCACTTGGCATCATCTTGTCAAACCACATTAAATGCAGTAAGCACACGGTTCAGTAAATACTCTAACCCTTACAGGCAACTAAAAGATTCGCACAAATCAAAGCTTTTCTTACCTGCTTTGTAGAAAAATGACAAAGAGAGCCCCAAAATTGCACAAGTTGCTTAGAACCATTCCGGAGTTGTCAACAGGGCAGATAAAAAGACAAAAAGAGGCAAAACTGAAGGAGGAAAAACAGCAAAGACGCAGAAAACTTCTTCTTGTCGCTCCTCTAGCCGGACTGTGTTCTGGCCAACCGATGAGCCTGCCTCCCTCAGAGCAGGTGTACAGTACAGAAAGCTGCTGCTGCTGTATAATTTAAAATCCAAGGGAAGTTGTTTTTTTTCTTCTTTCGTCTTCCTCTGTCTGTTTGTGTGGATGACTTCAAGCTTGAACTCTTTTTTTATGGCCATGTGATTGCTGAAAGAATTACTGCAAGAGTACTTAAAGGAACAGAACATGTTTTAGAGCAGCCTGGGACCACAGCCTGGTGTTGTCTTGAGTTTGAGAATCCTTTTAAGATTCTTACAGCAGATAGGGAATTAAATTAAATCAACAGATAAAATTCATTGCAAAGAAAAAAAGTTTTAATTATTGATTTTCTATGCATTGTTTTTTAAAATACTCAGGTTACCATTTATCTACACACTTAGAAGTAAATGGGCAATGCTAGATAATGTCAAATAAAAATATATGTTAAAGAATAAAAATTATTATAAAATTATTTTGACTTAATAGTCTTAGGCAACCATTTACCTACACACTTGAGTCAGTATTAAATACAATTCTACTGCTTTAGTAAATAACTATGGAGCAAGTGGATTACCATTTATCTACACACTTTAAGATTCGACATTGTGGTATATATATATATATATATATATATATATATATATATATATATATATATACATATAAAATGAAACAAACATTTGCTACTTTTGTAAATTACCAGGCAGTATTTAATTCCCACTTTATCTCCAACCTAAATGCAGAGTGCCTGTATGGAGGACCGGTACTGCCAAAATTTAAAATAAATGGGCATATGAAATTTAAAATAAATACATCAATATACATGGGAATAAATAATGATGTAAAATTATCTACGTTCACATTTCAAATATTTTTTTTTCCACATTCATGATCAGTTTTGGGAGGATTGGTCTTCCACATGCCTTTATTACATTTTTTTATTTGTTTTATTTATAAAAATGTAACTGATTTACTTTAGTAAAAATTCCAAAAATAGTATACAAATTAAAATGTTTCACTTTAGTAAATACCAATTGCAGTAATTAGATCACTGTTTATCTGCACACTCAAATGAAGTGTCACTAAGAAATAAAAAAAAACACAAAGCTTACTTTACTTGTAAAAAAGATTTAAAAAATAGAAAAAGGTCAAACAGTAAAAATGTATTTAATTTTTAAAATGATGAATGCATACTGGTTGTTCCAAATAACCCGTGACCCATTTGTTTCAGGTCAAGCACATATCGATTTATATATTTTTTTCTTTGTTCGTCCTTAGTATCTGGTCTATTCAATTTTGTTTAGCAGGAAAATTTAAAGCCAGATGCTGAAGCTCATGTTTACTCCTGCAAGCAGAGGAGGCGGCAGTTCCAGCCACTTACTCGTGTAAAATTAATGTCAGACAATACGATGGGACGCTGTGGCTGCACGCGTTTGCCTCACACTCGAAAGCCGCTTTTGCACTTCGCTTTGGAGCCCAGTGTCAACTGAGATCAAGGATGTGAGAGAAAATAAGGCACTAGAGCCATCGTAATAAGAAGCTCAAAGTGGGGAAAAAGGAAGAAAGAAAAAAAGGGAACATTTTTCTGTCTGCATGCTTGCTCATTTTTACCCCCAGCCAAGATTGGGAAAACTAGGCCAAGCTTCATTCTAGTGTCATTTTGTGGGAGTTGGATATTGGATTGAGTTAATATGAACTTCAACACACTGTAAAACACACTTATGAAGTGTCAGCTTTTCTTACATTACCCACTGTTCTAATTTACCCCAACAAAAAAAAAAGTGTTTTAACAGATTTAAAACATTCATCGTTCCCTCCATCACTTCAAGTACCAATCTCCCAACCAACATGAAATGATTCAAACTCCTCAGGACAGATGAGTTCAACCACACTGACTCCAACAACCATCTAAAACAATCACAGCTTTGAATAGAGGTCACTGCAGCTGCTCATCACTGCCATTATCTGGAGGCGAAGCTGAAAATAATGGGTTGAGTCCAATTTAAAAATAGCTTTTATTGCAGCTTTTCTTACACCAAGCTGCTCCGATCACACAGAAGGAGAACAGTTCAGTCTGGTCAATCACACAAACAGTGGAGGAAGGAAAACAAGACTTGTCATGAGGTAATAAAGCCCAAAAAAAAAAAAATAAGACAGCAGATACAAATTCCAAATATGAAAATATCCACAGTTTAATATACATTGATCCACGCATCTGGTAGCCATGAACGATTTTGTCTTAATGAAAGTGGCAATCACTGCCAGAGTTCGTTGTTTGTATGAAGTAAAACTTTCTCCCCTGAGTGTGAGCCTCCAGCAGCTTAGTCCTCATGGATGTTGAACAGCTTGGCCACCTCGTTCAGATCTGCATGCTCCTCTCCGTCCTTGATGATCTACAAATTACCACACAAACGGCTTTCAGTAAACACATCTCCTTCCAGTAACATGAGGTTGAAACAACGGGTAGTACCTTTCTTGCAACGGGCATTCTGTTAAACACGTTCCACAGGATAATGCCCACCACCACTTTGTCTCTCAGGTAGAAGATGACGCCTTTGCCGTATTCGTCCTTGTGCTCGACGGCAGGAGTCGGTGTTGTGGAGGCCACCGCGCTCGCAGCCGTGTCCTCGGTTTCACTTTCGGAGCGGATCCCAGTTCCTGTAACACGACCACAGAGGGAAGCTTCAATCTGACAGTCAGTTTTATTTTTTACTCTTTTTTTTTTCTTCTTCTCAGGAATCAGTTTGGGTTTTTTTTCTACTTCGTCATTAGCTTTTTTTAAGTCATGTTACAACAACAGTGCATTTTACTGAGAGTTTACGTGTTAAACATATGAAATTAAATGTCTGTGTTACTACAGTGAGGTGAGTTTTGATGCTGGTGTAGGCCTGCAGGAATACTGACAATTTTTTCCTATATTGTAAATTTGCCCCTACTGCAGTCTTTTATGCTTATTTGTTTTACTTGTGTAGATATTCAATTCAAAAAATACTTTATTGAACCCAGAGGGAAATTAAGTGTTGGTATAGCTCATATAATTAATTCTTTAAGGAGTTGTTGTAGATGATGATGGCTGTGGGCAGGAAGGATTTCCTGTAGCGGTCTGTATTGCAGCGAAACTGAAGAAGCCTCCGACTGAAGACGCTCTGTTGTTGTATCACAGTCGCCCCCAGAACAGAACCAGCCTTCTTTATCAGGTTGTTTAGCCTTTTTAAGTCCCTGGCTCTAATGCTGCTACCCCAACAGATGATGGCTGAAGAGATTACACTCTCCACAACAGACTTGTTGAAGATCTCCAGCATCTTGCTGCAAACCTTGAAGGACCTAAGCTTCCTCAAGAAGTACAGTCTGCTCTGTCCCTTCTTGTAGACGGTTTCACTGTTGAGTCTGTTGTCCAGGTGAACTCCGAGGTATTTATACTCCTCAACCACCTCCACTTGCATGATCCCACTCACACTAACTTGCTTAACTTTGCTTGTTTAACTGACATACTCAGGTGTTCTGCATTTGTGTCACAGTTGATGTACAGATTTCCATATACACCATCTCTTGATATTTGTATTTCTAGCACTGTCACTGAATAAACAAAGTTTCCTCTACTGCAAGTGTGCAAACCTTTCACACACACACACCATATAACACACCCAAACAGAATGAGACATCTTTAAGTGTATTAACAAAACACTGGGCGCGCCTACCTGACTCCTCAGTAGCAGCTTTGGGTGTGTCCTTGGCAGTAGCTTTGGCGAACACTCCTACTGTCGGCAGGCTGCTGTCAACAATCCCAATAGCCTCATAGCCGACATCGGGTCCCAGGTCACTCCTGTGAGAAAGCATGAGATCTCAGAACATATTCGCAGCAAAGGGAGCAACTAACAATTTTAAAGTTTACCCCAAAATATGTCACATCCCATTACTATTAAAACAAAAACCAAAAAGTAATATCATTTTGCAACATTTCTATATAATTAACCAACCAGAACATAGACTGATGCCAGTAAGGTTTGTTGGCTCCCGTCATGTTCTCTCCAGCAAGTCTCCCACTGACGACGGCGTGGTCGTGGTGCTCAACTCGTCTGCGGCCCAGCCTGATGTCATAGAAACAGGCCGCATCTCCAGCCTGACATAAGACAAATAAGGATAGTTCGTAAGGCAGGATACGAGGAGCACGCAACTTCATTATTTATTAAAGTCTAACATGGTGGTGCATGTGGATCTAGTCCAATTCAAACCTGCTCAAACAAGCTACAGAGCAAAAAACAAAAAAAAAAACTGATGGAAAATATTTAACCATTTATATTCTGTACAAGAAAAGGGGGATTATTCAAATTCAAAAATACTTTATTGATCCCAGAGGGAAATTAAGTAAATTATGAGTTGAGAGGAGAGCTAAATGTTAGAAAACAGGGAGTAGTATGTGCATGGCAGTCTGTAGAGGGAATCTGTGGAACTGGGAAGGATTTGATAAGCGTTCGCTTCCATGTGGTTCCTTATCACAATTAATATGATGTTTTTAAGCCTGTTTCTTATTTTGTCTATTAACACTAATTTTCAATAGAATCACATTAAAGATTTTATTCTTTCAGAAGAACACATGACAAAGCTGCATCTCTATGCTGCAATACGGCTTTTGGATCAAACACTGGAGATTTGCAAGAGATGCATCATAATGGATGCACATTACCTTGAGCAACTAATGGCACCACAAGTAGAGATGTTAAACATGTTTGATATTCAGAAATGGGATTTTTACTTACCACCCAGATATTGGACCTGGCCTGCAGCTCTGCATTGACCCGATAGCCACCAAAGTCTGAGTCCACCTCTAGACCGGCTGACTTGGCGAGGTCCATGTTGGGCTCCAGGCCAACGGCTGCAACAATGTGATCCGTTTTTACCTGTAAAGCAATGTTCAACATGATTAGTGCTTGATAATTGGACCAGGTCACATTCGGGCTGAAATGTGAACCTACCACTCGGCCGTCCTTGAGTTTGATTTCTAGTTTATCATCTTTGAAAGACACCGATTTCACCAGCGCTTCTGTGATGACCTTTACACCCTCTAACAGAACAAAGGCAACAGGAAGCAATGAGAAAAACATGAAAAATCTCTTTGATATCAGCAGAATCAATCAAGTTGTACCTTTCTTGACTTTATCTGTTGTCCAGTTGCTCAGATACTCCGGCAGCACCTTGCCCATGTTGCCCTTCTCTGGGAACATTTGAACCACCTCTAATCCAGTCTCTGTCGCTAAAAACAGAAAGATGATGATTGACACTGAAGCAAAAAATGTTTAATCTCTTACCCAGAACTATCAAGTTTGATTTATCCTGAAACTTTCTCAGCTTGTCAAGTAGTCTTACATCTCCTGCCAAGCGCACAGGCCAGCTCACTGCCCAGGAATCCGCCTCCAACAATGGTGATGGACTGCACATTTCTCGAAACCTTGTCCAGTGATTTAAAGTCTTCAATCTGCAAGATAAACATCTCGGTTCAGAATTTTTAGGATCAAAATGAAGAACTTAAGCCTAGTTTATACTTCTCCATCTACGGAGGTGCAGAGACACGCAGTGCCATTATTTGTCACTCATGCAAGGACACACGGAGTAGAACCCAATTTTTTAACTATCCGTCAAACAGAATGAGATTGCATATCTGTGATTGGTCAGCCCTACATCAGCCCCAGACCATTTCACCACAACAGTGCTCTATAGTTGATGTAATTAGTAGTCAATGTAACCTTTGGGCACTAGATGCTTTATATTGCAAGGCCAGTTTATCTAACATGGTCTTTTGGTGATTTTGAACACCAGGAGGTGTAGAGAACAACAAAACAGAACGTTTGTTTATATACGTTTATTCGAGTCTTCTATGAGCTGCACTTCTAGTAAAAAGCTTTCCAGCCCAATCAAAACTCACTCTCTGTTGACCATTGCTCCTTGAGTGGTTTGCGTTTACCAGCTGAAGTAGATAAACTGTCGTCGACCAGAGACGTCACTGCAATGGTAGGCAGACCCACCAGAAAAGGTTTGCACCCCCTGCTGTCCTGGCGGAGAATTGCTTTGCAACACTGACACACTAACGGAGAAGTATAAAAGGAAAACATCTCTGTCGATACTTGTGCGTGTGGGTGCAAACTTGCTGATGGAGAAGTATAAACTAGGCCTAATAAGGCTGAAGAACTCAAAATACTTCAGAGCCACAATCCATCTGTATTTAGTAGGTTCTACACTTTTTTCCCCCTATTAATAATCTGAAAAGTGCAGAGTGCATACATATTTATATTTGTAGAACCACCTTTCACTGAACCTTCAGCAGCAAATATTTTGGGGCATGCCTCTAGCCGCATGTGGACTGTGATCCATCCTACTTTTGCCACTAATAAACCTCACACCACCTAGTGGGTAAACTCTTACCTTGCGGAACAACGTCGTCCTCTTCATCACCTCCTCTCCTGCTCTTTCGACTACTTGCAGATTCCTTGGGACCCCGCCTGAAGAGAAAAGTCCAAATTAGATTCCATCACATTTATAGCAACCACAGACATTGAAATTACATCAAGGCTGTTTACCTGTAGCAATTAAGCACTTGTCATATGAAATCTCTGTATCGTCGTCCAGTTTCACTTTGTTTCCTCTCACGTCCATCTGAACTACCTAAAATACATGACTCATAAGAGTGATCTTCATATATTTATGCAATAAGTCTATTGATATGAAAACGCATCAGATACCCAGTGTTGTGTCTAATTACCAACTAGATCTATAAACTAACCTTTCTGCTGGTGAGGACAGCCACTCCCCCATTTTCAGCACTTGTCAGATCTTCTGGATTGATGTAAAAGGAGGCCGGCTGGAAGTAGATACTGTCAAATAAACACAGCAGTGTTAAAAAGTATGTAAGGTTTTAAAAATACATTTCAGCAGAGAACAGTTCCCAAGTCTGGCCAGAAAAAAATAACATCCTCTATAAACAGAGACAAGAACCCAGAAGGAACCATCCAGTTTGGTCCAGATTTTAGATCAAGGAAATGATTCGATTTACCATCAGTTGGAACATCTGCTGTTGTGTGAGAGGAAATCAAGAGGTTCAATCAGGAGCAGAAAGTTTTATTAGGTATTAACTGAAGCATCCAACATTTAGTGAAAACAGCGAATGTAGGTCACCAGACATGAAGGAGGCCCTGTAGATCTGTTATGGCAAGGAACAGATCATATAAAAATCAAGACTTGGAAGGAAAGAAATCCATATCAAACCAATAAGCGCATTTCCACTATGGGAACTTCAGGATAATTTAACCAGCTCTTTTTCCGACCGGGTAATCTGTTGACCCGCTCCTCTCAGCCGCAGTGTCTCCATACACAATCGGCCCTTTAATAAATCAGCTAAAGACATCCGCATAACACGACTGTTTCAGCACCGAGTAGCGTCACTGATCAGCGCATAAAGAGTTCGAGATGGAAGAAGCAGGGCTTTTTGCTGCGTTTCTGTTTGCTGTTATAAACTGCTTCGGCAGCAACTCTTCTTATTTTTACAGAGCCGGTTGTTTGGCAACGTCTGCTCATTTCTCTCTGAATTACAACCAATCAGCGTGGCTTAACCACAGCTCCCGCTGAGTGACTCGATAGGGGCATTCCGAGTACATACCCCCAAACAGGTACTCCGTTGGTTCCTGAATTGCCCCCGAAAACGGCTATGCCCGATGAAGTGGAAACAGGTGCATATCGGAAAGGTCTGGTCAAATTACCCTGAAGTTCAGATAGTGGAAACGCGCCTAACGAGGCATCATTTTCAAGACCATTGTTGTGATTATAATAATGTAGTTGTTGCTGCAGAAATTCTAAAGTACCGGCCTGTTGCAGCTCAAAAGCAAACTAACCTATAACTGGTTTTCAAACTAAATGGTTACACTGATGTGCTGAACTTTTTCAGTTAGGTCCACTGCCATGGCCTTGAATGGTCTACTTCTTTGTACTTCAGCTGATCCCCAACTAGATGCCGGTTTCTTTAATAAATCTGGCAAGCTGGTAACAAGTTAAAAAGGAAAACAGACAACTCTAAAGAATATATATATATATATATATATATATATATATTGGTTGCATTTGAAAAAGATTTGCATGTGGTTTTAACAAAATTCCCCAGAGTTTAATACTGAGATAAGAATGTAAATGTAATGGAGTCTTGTGACTTGTGATGCCCTCTGCTGCTTGTTTGTTGCTTTACTTTATTCTGAAAAGTTTGTGAATGTATAAATCCTTCATCCAAAACACTTTCTAGTATAAATGCAAGGGCTGTAATGATATGAGGACAAAAAGAATTGCAATATAGTTGTTGAAAATTGCCATGATAACATTTGTGACCAAGCTGTATTCACTTTTCTCCTTATTTGGTTATAAGGTCATTTTCCCCAGCACTTTCTCTGAGCTTAAGCAATTATCAGCTGAAATCTATTTCAAGTTTATTTATCAATGTCTGGCCAACTGGCCAAATATATTATTTGAAGGCAGGAGCTTAAGGCGTGTCCCACAAAAATATAATAGCTCACCAAAAATTGGATCCAAGCAGCGTTTTGCAATTGAGATATTCTACACACTATTAGGCCCTGGTTCACACGTCAGGATTTTAAAATTGTCACAAGCTACACGTCACATTCAACAGGCTGCATGCTTGTTGTGTCCTCACACCACACCACACAGGTTGTGAAATCGGGCCAAGACAGTCAAACATGTTGAATATCCCCAATTAATCGGGGCTTGTCGGAAGGGGAGAATCGGGGCAAAAATCAGCCTAAGAAATCCCGCCGCGTGAACCAGGCCTTTTGATGACACATATGTCGGTGTTTGATTTGTTTAAACATCTGCTATTTTCCTGTTCTGTTCCCACCATCCGTAGTCCTGCGTGTGGTTTAGCATCTTTGCTCTGAAGGCTACGACATGCACACATAACTAGACTAACTTTACCACGCTTTAAGCACTCAGAGTCCTGCAAGCTGTAGGTGAGCACAGCTTCTAAGAACATGTCTCACTGATCCACTTTGTATATGTATAATTGATACATTTGGATTTTGCACATCCGACTAATAAACAAAACAGAATGTTTTAGTGTGGTTTGTGGCGACAAGTTTCAGTTCGCTTGACAAAAAAAAAAAACACAACAGGAAGCAAAGTAAATAAACTATAGGTGTGACACGGCGAGAAACTTGTCAGATGTTCAAAACCACTGTTTTAAAGGGCACTTTTCAATAACTAAAGCTTGCATGAGAAGATTGGGAACCCACCTTCTTTCTTTCCCGTTCCACTGTTTGAAACGTAGCGTTTCTGTTACACTGGGGTCATCAGAGAACCAGAGCTCCTTAGAAAGAGGTGGCCTCATGTACGGAAAGTCTGGCTCATCAGTCACAATCAGTACCTGCAGCAACAAAAAAATTAAACAAAACAAAAAAAAGTAATCGCATCATAATTGAGGGGGGAAAAATGTATTCCAAATATATTTTAAGAATATTTTTCCACATACATTAGATGAATAAATACAAATCCAGACTGACCTTGGCACCGGGGTCTCTGGCTCGGATAGATCGAGCAGCTGCGAACGAGGCCGTACCTCCACCGATCAGGAGATAGGGGGCGTGTGAGGGCAATGTAGGGTGAGCAAGTTTGGAGTCTGCAGCTGGATATTGTGTGAGAAAGCAAAGAGCAGGAGAGAGGGACAGATAGAAAAAGCATAGCAGGTCAGATAGAGATAAAGAAAAAAATGACCTCATTATGCTAACACAACCACGCTAAGATGGAATTAAAAAAAAACGGAAAGTTACAGAAATTAAATGAAACCTTAATGCATAATCAAAGAGTAAATACAGAAAAACCAGAGAGCAGAGTTGTAATGGGGAAAAATGAGATCTAGAATAAGAACGACTAACTAATAATAATAATAATAAATAAATAAATAAATAAAAAGATTGTTACTCTGTGCCCGACTCTCCTCTCCAACTGAAACATGTCCCTACCGCTCTCTGTCAGAACCTCATCATGAAGTTTGGATGGTTCTGCTTTGCAGGGTTTTGTCACAACAGTCATACCTTAGATCAGACTTAAAAGAGGCCTCTAAATACTTTGGATACATCCCAGCTTCCATTTACAGGTGCTGAAAACTCAGATCACTGGGGTTACTGAAGGTAAAATGGCAAACTTGGATTAAAAAAAGAAAAAAGAAAGAGGGCTGCACTGTATTAGAAAATCATGCAATGGCCATATTGATAAATAAAGAGGTGACAATATCACTTGTGACAAATCCACATTTTTCTAAATCTGGACTTTCTGATGTGTGCGTCCAGGACTGTGACATCTAGAATCATGTACACAGATCTGTGGCGACATCTACTGCAGTGAGACTCCTTCACACAGACTTAATATCTTACTTGCATACAAAACAGATACTCATCAAATTTGCAATACACTAGCAACAAATTGTTGCATTTCAAACTGTACTTTACAATATTAATATTGAACACGCTGATGTTGGGATTAACATAGATTCAGAATTTATTGTGAAGCCTAATAAAACCATCTTTTCAACCTTAGTTGAATGAGTAAAGATCAGCTGAACCCTGAGGATGGTAATGTTGGTGAGGCACCCCCTATGGTTAGGTCAAAAGAATACGTGTTGATCAAGGAACGAAAAGATGATATATTTCTTTTCAATCTTACCCTCCTCAACTACAGCCTCAGCAAGTGGTGCTGCTGCTTCTGTCACTGGCTCGTCTACTGTGAAAGAAACACTCAAATTAAGCTTTTCAGTGATAATGGAGGTGGGACGACCCATGCTTCATGGTGGAAGCATTCAAACTGGAACAACAACAACAGATGTGGTGTACAATTAAAAAAAGACAACATTTAACATCAAGTCCAGCCATCACAGTAGTTTTCTAAAAGGACAGGTTATTCTTAAATATACCAGCAAATGAGTCAGGTTCATTTGGGAAATTGGCCTATTTGAAACGGAGTAACCCACAAAAAGAAAAAACAAAAGAACCCCACCAAAAAAAACAACCCAGAAGTGTCGCTGGTGAGTGAAACTGTAAACACAGTTACATAAAAATGCATGCACCACAAAAGTATAGTCGCGGTTCATGCAGGAACTTTTACACAATCTGCAGATAGACCACAGTCAGGCGACAACTGAAGAACAGAAAACCTCTAGTCTAAGCACTAATTATGACATGCTTTTCATTTCATAGATATGGTTTATATAGAGGGGATAATAAAACATGCATGTGTTTAAAAAGGGTGAAAAGCATGCAGCTAACCTGGAGGTGGTTCTGCAGCTTCACTGTGGGCTGCTGCCTCCGCTGGGGAATGGGGGGCTTCAAGTTTTGGCTCAGGGGGGGCTGAGTGACAAACAAACACACTTGTAAACAGTCATCAACTTAGACTGAGATTCAGTGAATGAAAAGAAGGGGAAAAAAACATGATGTCCCATTTTAAAATTCACTAGCAAATTTAAATAAATCACTATTACTGTTATCCTGATAAAAATCTGGTTTGCATGGCAGTAAAGAGGAAGTTGAACTGCGTGCTGCAGAGTCAACTGTTTAAACTATGAAGAACTAACCAAATCAAAACAATGCTCAACAGATACCATCAGTCTCAAAGCACTCACCCTCTGTCTTTGTGGCTTCAGCAGCTAAAACACAAAAAGAATCAAAATGAGCCATTTTTAAGATCAGTTAATGTCATATTTATCTGCCAGCAGAGCCTAAAGTCCAGGAGGACGGAGTATAAAATCAAAGAGCTCACCAGGAGGTTCTGTTTGGATCTGTGTGACCGATTTTTGTTTTCTTGAGGCGATTTCTGCCATCCGCTCCCGATGTCTTTCCTGGTCTCCCCTTAGGGTAAAAACAGCCTGCAAACAAATTCAGAGCAACATTTCAACTTTAGCATGGGCTTTAATTCGCTTTACAGAGAGTCGGGAACATATTCAGAATATTTTTGGCCACGGCAGACTAAGCTTACTCACGTATGTTAAACCACCGACAAACGCCGCTCCAACTAGGAGGGCGTATTTCAGGTTGTCACCACCTCCGCCCACCGGCCCCGTGGACATGTGTGCCACAGGCACACACAGTGGTGTTCTGGCATTGTTCAAGCCTGAAAAAGGTGATTAGAACAACCGTCAGCTGTATAGCTACTCTGATATACGAAGATAAAACACCATTTTATTGGCTTTCTGACTGCCTGTACTCCTGTAATAAAGGAATGATGGAGCTCGTTTCAACTCTGAAGTGACATGTCTTCAGGCTTACGAGAGAATTAGCCATTCATTCGATTTTTTTCTCCTGCCTAATAGTCGTGTGCAGGCTCTAATCTCCAGCAACTATTAGAAGTTTAAAAGGAGGACTTCTTATGTTTAGTCTCAAATGATTCCTTCAAAGCCTAAACAAATTATTAATGCTCTAGTAAATTCTCCTTCAAAGGGCGATTTCTAGTGGCCTGGTAAACTAACATGCATGTTTTGACTGTGGGAGGAAACCAGAGTACCTATAGAGAACATATTCAGCTCCCCCTAAGGTATACTTTCTTTCCCTCCAGCATCTCCATTGATCCTCCCAGCAACGCTGAGCAGCTTCCTTGTCCCAGCTGAACAAAAAAATGATCTCCACAGAATAATACTGCCAACATCTCTGAGGCTCCTCCAGAGTTACCAGTTAATCCTTTCTTCTAAGTCTTGTCAGCCTGGGTGGACAGCCATGTCTTGGTAGCTTTGCAGTTATGCCACACCCCTAAGTGCTGACTCATGCAGTGTGGGAAAAGCTAGTAACAACGGTTTGGAGCTTACTTTGGCTTTATTCTCATTGTATTACCGTTTACAATACTAGTTGCTTGCTTTTATTCAAGATTTGTGGCTGTCAGGCTATTTTCAAGAATACATTTAGCACTTTCCTTTCATACTGACCACCAAAAGCTCTCTACGCTACAGCCTCATTCACCCAATTACACACACAGATATACCGATGCGCTGATTGAAAGGTCACTTGGGGTTAGGCGCACATCGGCATGTGACCGGAGGAATCAGCATTCAAATCAACAACTTTCAGATAGCAAGAAGACTACCCTTCCCACTGAGCCACAGTCGCCACTTCTCAGGTCGTGCCACAGTCCTTCCATCATTCAAACGTGAGGTTTTCAACTTTAGCACTGAAAAGAGCTTTTCTCTGTTTCATTTCAGACACTCTGTTGCAGATGTGTTGCTGTATTTGGAATCACTGTCTTGCTGAATGGCGCAGCTTTTTCTACATTCCCGTTCACAACATACCCACGCTTATGCTGCGTTCCATTTACCTTGGATGTCGGAGCAGGGAATGTCGCACACTCAAGTCAACAGCGTTCCAGTTAACGTGGTCGGAGAAGTCGGGATTACAATATGGCGAGACCCAAGTAGCCATTGTTCGTAGAATCTCCTAAGGACATCGTCTTCAGCTGTACTTTCCACATGCAAAAACCACTTATAATTTGTTTAGTTTAGCGCTCCAGGCACGACACGTAACGTAGCATTGATTTTAGACACCCTCTTAACAAGTGTGTTTTGTAAAAAATAAACATGTTTGCTACACAGCTTACCATCGTTAATGCGAGGAGCGGCCATATTGAATCTCAAAGTCGCTTTTAGAATAATTCTCCAACTTTTTGAGTGGAAAATCTGTTTCAGTTGATTTTTTTCGACTTGGGAGTCAGAATTCCCGGGTTTGGACTACAAATGGAACGCACCGTTGAGGTTTAAGTCCAACAGAAAATAGGAGCAGCATTTTATTAATAGTCTGTTGGGTAAAGGGTTCAAATTATGGGGAAGCTAAGGGGAGCCTGGCTCCCCTTAAAGGGAGATGGGCTCCCCCAAAAGCCCTCAACTAACACACCAAGGGGGAGCTCTAAAAATAGTCCACTTTCTATCCACATTACATTCTTTTTTCCACTGGATTTATAATGTCTTTTAAATAAATAATAAAAAAAAATCATGCTTTGTGTGTCAAATTTCTCACATTGAACTTTCAGAATATCTTAAAATAGATTTAATCTGGGGTGTCGCGTGGTGTAGTGGTTAGAGCGGACACCCCATGTGTAGAGGCTTTGGTCCTCGACGCGGCTGTCCCCGGTTCGAGTCCCGTCCCGGGCGACCTTTGCCGCTTGTCTTCTCCCACCTCTCTCCCTCTTCAAAACTCTGTCCACTATCAATAAAGGCCATTCAGGCCCAAAAACCTTAAAAAAAAAAGATTTAATCTTAGTCCGTCTGTGACCGTACATCAGTGGTCGCGCTGTACTGATTGACGCAGGCTGCATTTATCATGCTAATGGTAATTTGTGTTGAGTTCTTGCTCATCATGCACATTTGGAACGTTGTGGATACTACCTGCAATTACACAGGCCAAAGTTTTACTGAAGTTTTGGACATTGTGTCTAAACGTAAACTGGAGAATTTCGGTGTTATACGCCAAAAAAAGCGAGTAGTGAAGAGGACAGTCAGGTAACAGGTTTTGCTCGCGGGTGAGAGCTCATCAGCAGGAGGATCAAACTTCACCTTGCTGTAACAGGGTACCTGCAGTTCACTGGGGTCTGAATCTGGTCATATAGCCTTACCTTTTAACTGGTCAAAAACGCAAAGGAGTGAGTGGAAAGGTAGGAATACCTGGCTCTTCACAAAAAAAAAAAAAAATCACAATTCAGGGTGTACAGTATACATTAATGTAAAACGTCTGTTGGTGGCTGACATCAAAACTTGGATGCATCTGTCCTAGCTCTGAAGAATGGATAAATGGAATTCAGGCCACTGTGGTCCCTACTAATTTAAGGTAAGATAATAATCAGGGCTGATATTAGTTCTATTTTACAAGGGTTTAGCAATTTTTGGAGTTTTGATGAAGATAATGTTTTTAAACTAAGTTGCCTGGTGATTTGTTGTTCTCCGATGGCTATAATAAGGCAGAACATTTTGGACGGCATGTGGATCACAGTTGCTTTTTGTTTGTTCAGAACCTTCTAAATTACCAAAGTCCATGCAGGATTTTCTTTTGTGTGTTTGACCATTGCGCCGTAAAATATATACATGCGTGCACATGAATTGGGTTATCGCAGTGCACAATGCAAAATATGGCTCCCCCAACAGCCTTGGTGTACTGTAGTTTGAACCCTGGTTAAGTAGCACGTTTATGTCACTATATGCAATAAGTTAAGTACTTTGATGCTTAAGCACATGCTTCATTAGCCTGTACAAATCCCTGCATCCATCAACAACTTGAACTTCTATATTTATTCCAGAATTTATTTATAATTCTTTCATTTAAAAAAAGAATGCAAGCTGAGTGTCTTCGTTTCAAGGCCAAATGTCGTTTGTCACAGTTTATTTTATTACAGTGCCAATTCACAACAAATGTCAAATCAGGGCACTTCACAAGCCAAACTGATCCCATGCTTAAAACTACTGAGAACGGCAACTCTTGTATATGTTTTAATCTACTGGTACAACTACTGAGTTCCTTTAATGCTCTTTCAGAAGAAATGCTTTGGGCTTTAGCCTCCAGCTCGCACAATGAGCATTGGCCTGCCATTTCTTATAATGGAGAGTGAGAAGAAACCTCTGTGCAAGAAAATTAGGTTGATTAAAAATAGCCTACACTGCTGATGAACTATTTTCCTCTGCTAGAATAATCTTTGCATGCTGCTGAAGGTCAGTTTGGTGCCTGTGTTTATACTTATGCTTTCAGAGTTTCACAAAAGGGCTTTTGGGGGGGGGGGGGGGGGGGGGGGGGGTTCATATAATCCTAGAGATAAGAGTCGATCCATGTGATGATGACAACAATCTGGTGGGTGGTCTCAGAAAATGGTGCAACACTTGTCAGAGGAACACTGACAGCAGGAACCTCAAATCCATGCTTTACTGATGTTGCTACACGTGGTCCCAACAAACAATAAATTAACTCTGCCATTTAACTTTATAAATAATTAAAAGATTCCTCTTTTTAAAAAAAAGGCAGCGTCAGCAGTTGGTGATTAGCTAGTTAGCTCTGCAGTAATCATAAAGGTCAGGCTAGTTTATAGCCCGAACCTACCAAGCCTGCACACGGAGAGGTTTAATGACATATCCATGTAGGTACTCATTAAAAGTTCAATCGTGTTTGGACAAAGGCCAGCTTACCGGAAGACAACAAGGCAACCAGTAACTTCACCTACCTGCTCTCCTCGCGTTCTGTCGGCATGCAGTTGATGAGGCTCTGGCCAGAGGTGCAAGCTTCTTCCATACGGTCCTACATGTCAGCATGGTGGCTCGGCTCTGCTGCAACACCTCGCAGTCGCACTACAGACAGCTCGGGCAGAAAGCTAGTTACAATTAATGAAGTCCGACAGACGACCAGCAGCCGCACACACACTGCAAGCCAAGGCCAGAGACAGGTCATACGTTTCAAAGGAGTGCTGGGTAATTGCAGAGAGTGTTTGGAGAAGGAGATGAGCCACCGCTAACACAGGCTAAACAAGATAACAGATTGGGCAGAAAGATGTCGTCGCGGTTCAAAAAATAAAATCACAAAACAAGAGACATTCCCAAGACGTTAGAACTCATAATCTATAGCTGTAAAATTTTAGCTATAAAATAATGTAATAACACTTTAAACCTGAATTTATGAAAAGAAAAGAAAAATCAGGTCTGCGTCTTACACCGTTATTTGACCTGGTATTTGCTGGGAGCTCTTTCCTTTAAGGCTCTTTGGTCACGGTTAACTTCTTCTTCTTCTTCTTGACGTTTGAGAAACTAACCTTGTTTTGAGACGCTGCTGCCCCCTACAGTTCACAACGTAACATCAGTTTTATTTAGCAGGTTTGTGCACCATGAAATTTGTCTTCAGCTCCACTTTGCTCTCAATGAAAACATTTGAAAGGTAAATACATAAAAAGTAATTGTTGGTAAATAAAACATATTTTTTGTAAGCATGCACATATGCACTATTTTTTATAAAAGATGAATACAAGGTCGAACTATTGCAAATAACCAAGTTATCGATCTGGGCAGAGCCGGTGTTCTGACAAAACAGCATACCCATCAGAATAGCATACCTTCGCATGCGCAGCAGCAAAAACGTACTTTTCCCTCTGGTGTTTAAAATCTGTTCAAATCAACTTAAACTATATATTTTTTACGTTCAGGTTTAGGCATTTAAAAGTATATTTGTCCTTCTGTGACCTTAGGGTTTGAACATAAAACGTGTGGGTTGGTTAAAATTGGTTAGATAACTCAATTTACGGTATGCTATTCTGACAAAGTATGCTACATTGTCAGAACACCGGCCCTAGTGTTTTTAGTGCCCTAGACGGGATTGTTGGTTCCTTTCACAATGAATATATCATATTGTTTATCTCTGTCACCGCTAATTAATGCTCCTCCCCCTTACCCTCAATAGAGCACACTGCTGCAGGACATGTTCAGGGTCAGGAAAATTAAGTGGTAAATTGCAGATATTATTTTATGATATCGCGTTCTGCATTTTATATTTCCTATACATTCTTGTTAGCACAACAGCACAACAAGAGAGCGCTAGATAGACCAGCAAACCACTTTAATGTGATATATATTGGTTTAAAAAAAGGGGGAAAAAGCAGGTGGCGCCCTAGACGGCTACCTGGCGGCCTGCGATTGCTTAGGGTCGGCTCTGGATCTGGACACGTCTCTTTCTGTTTACAAGGCAGCTGGTTTTTGCAAATAGCACTCTAGCACCAACCTGACGGTAAAAGTGTTAGCAGTTTCTGTAGAGATATTAGCTTTCATTTTCCTGACCCATTCTTCTGATCTTAGTTAGACCTGTTAATGTCCAGGTTGAAGGGAAAGTCAGCCCCGATGATCCTCACTGCAGACTTGATTGGTTTTTTTGCAGTTTGGACCTGTCCTGTTTTGTAGACAAGCCAAACTACGAGAAAATGAAAAATAGTCCTTATGGAAGATGACTAGCAGCTCCCGTGGAAATTTGTTCTTTCTGAGTTGCCGCAGGAAGTCCAGTCTTTGCTAAGCCTTCTTCTGAACAGTGTCCGTGTGTGGACCATCTCAAGATCCACAGTAGACACAGTGTTGTTGAGAATGTTGAGGGGAGGGAGTGTGGGGGTGTTCTCTGAAAGTCCACTGTCATCACCTCTTGTCTCGAGTAGATTCAGCTCCAGGTTGTTCTGACCGCACTTGACCTTCCCTCCCTCCCTAAATGATCACATGTATAAATAATAATTGAGCCACAGTCACCCCACAAGACAAGTCATCAACACAAAGCCGTCCCAAAGAATATGTGAGTGAACCTGCTGCTTTTGACCCCAAAAGAGCCTTTCACAGAGTCAGAGTTAAGGGGGCTGAATACAACTGAAAACTGTACTCTTCTATTTCCACTTTAAAATTTTGCTCACTTTCTGTTGGTCTATCTCTACGTGTGATGAGAAAGTAGCCCAGCACTTTAGAGGGAAACATAATGGTGGCAGCATTATGCTGTGGGAATACATTTCTTAGGCAGATACAGTACAGGGATGTTGGTCAGAGATGATGGGAAGATATGGAGATAAATACAAAGGAATGCTGGAAGAAAACTTTCTTAGAGCCTGCAAAAGACTTCACATTAGTATAGAGGTGAAAGCTAGTGGGTTGTGCTTTTAATTGAAAATGGGGCCCCAAAATCAAATTCTGTGCAAGCCCCCATACAATCTGGGGGCGGCTCTGATTAATAAAATAAACAAGAGAAAATAGAAAAGAGGTACTTGATTTACAACAAATATACTCATAAGGGGCGCTGCACAGTGGTGCAGTTGGTAGCACTTGTTGCCCTGCATGTTCTCCCTGTGCATGCATGGGTTCCCACCGGGTACTCCGGCTTCCTCCCACAATCCAAAAACATGACTGTTAGGTTAATTTGTCTCTCTAAATTGCCCTTAGGTATGAGTGTGTGCGTGTATGGTTGTTTGTCCTGTGTGTCTCTGTGTTGCCCTGGGATGGACTGGCGACCTTTCCAGGGTGTACCCCGCCTCTCGCCCGACGAATGCTGGAGATAGGCACCAGCGCCCCGCAACCCTGCAGAGGGTGAACGGGTATAGATAATGGATGGATGGATACTCATGAGGCTAAACAAGAAAATATGCTACAAGTCAGTCTCAATAAATCTGTAATTTAGGTAAGGAAATCTGAAAAATTATAAAACATACCAATATGTATAGTTATACTGAAAATATATTGAATATGTGTTTACAAGTTGGTGTTTTTACTGAGGCGTGATTTAAATATAATTCTGTTGTCACTCAATAGTTTTGGAAACCGGGCCACATTTTGTTGGTATGAAGTAATATCGGCATACAACTAACTGCAGGAGGCAGTTTGGATCATTTATAATTCACATGTTGAGAACCTTACGGTGCAAAAGACTTGCTCTTGATACTTTAAAACATTTTAACAATAGTTCTCTTTCAATAAAGGTATATCAGCATTTTTGACTGGAAATAAAAAACAGTTTGAGCACCATAACATTTGTACAAATAGATGCTTCCTATTAGTATTTATATGAGTAGAGATATGTATGAGCAATAAATGTTTGAATTTCCCCTAATTCTATCTAAACTGACCTATGGAATTGAAATGTCTTTTTACAATTCAGAAAAAAAAAGATTACAAAATGTTTGGCCAGCGGTCTTACAATTTCAATTAGAATATTTTAAAATAGATTTACTGAAATGTTAGGTTGTTTTCAAAGGATCTTCCTAAAATGTTGGTAGCCTATTTCTTTTTTCACACTGATTCAGTATTGTTGGTTGCACTGGATTTTATTTAGGGGGAAACAGATTAATGGGGGGGCTGAATACAAATGTGTGTGGTGTGTAACATTCCACATCACTCTAAACACACCTCATCCCTACTGTTCAATGTGGTGGTGGCAACATCATGCTGTGGGGATTCTTTCGCCGGGTCAGTGAAGCTGGTCAGGGTTGGTAGGAAGATGGATGAAAATCAATACAGGGCAATTCTTGAAGAAAACAAAGTACTCACTCACTTTGCAATCTGGAATGTGGAAAGGCAACTATAGCATTATTTGTATTACACTGTTTCTGTGTTTGTTAATCCCAGCATTACTGAAGGCTTAAGATCATTGTCATGCTAAACAACATGGTTTTACCAATAAGACAAACAGTTACATTATGTTCAATAGTCCTGCAGTTAGGTTTAGAAGGTGTATTTCATTATTTAATGAAAAATAAATAGGACACCATCACAGC
This sequence comes from Valencia hispanica, assembly GCA_963556495.2. NCBI lineage: Eukaryota > Metazoa > Chordata > Actinopteri > Cyprinodontiformes > Valenciidae > Valencia > Valencia hispanica. Next base: position 33,583,055 of record OY747715.1, on the reverse strand, counting down.
GTGTTATGGCACCAAATGTCCAACAAACAAAAAACAACAGGTACTGATAAGAAAAACCAGCCTGATGCTAATCCAGTTTAACACGGATACTAAAATGCTCACATAGCATATTCCAACCTGCTGTAAGTTCTGCAATGTGCGTTGTAACAGCCATATTTCTAAACCAGACAAGCAGTTGTTAGCTAACAAATCACATGTGGTGTATATAAGAGCAAAAGATGGCAGCTGTGATGAAAAAAAAAAAGTTTTTGGCAATCACCGATTGTGCAAGTGGTCCCCCTTTAAAAGAGGAGTGAGGTCTGTAATTTTCATCATAGGTACACTTCAACTATGAGAGACAGAATGTAAAACAAAAATCCAGGAAATCACATTGTATTATTTTGAAAGAATATATTTGTATGATGGTGCAGAAAATAAGTATTTGGTCAATAACAAACGTTCACTTCAATACTTCGTGATGTAACCATGGTTGGCAATGACAGAGGTCAAACGTTTCCTGTAGGTCTTCACCAGGTGTGCACACTGTAGCTGGTATTTTGGCCCATTCTTTCATCCAGATCTTCTATAGAGCTGTGATGTTTTGGGGCTGTTGCTGGGCAACACAGAATTTCAACTCCCTCCACAGATTCTCTATTGGATTGAGGTCTGGAGACTGGCTAGGCCACGCCAGTACCTTGAAATACTTTTTACGAAGCCACTCCTTCGTTACACTGGTGGTGTTTTTGAGATAACTGTCATGGTGGAAGATTCAGCCACACTTCATCTTCAATGCTCTCACTGATGGAATAGGGTTTTTGCCCAAAATCTCATGATTCATGGCCCCATTCATCCTTTCCTTAATACTGATCAATCGTCCTGTCTCCTTTGCAGAAAAGCAGCCCCAAAGCATGATGTTTCTACCCCCATGCTTCACAGTGGGTATGGTGTTCTTGGTAGGCAGCTCAGCATTCTTCCTCCTCCAAACACAGCGAGTGGCGTTTATACCAAAGAGTTCTATTTTTGTCTCATGTGACAACATGACATTCTCCCTCTCCTCCTCTGCATCATCCAGATGGTCTCTGGCAAACTTTAGACAGGTCTGGACACATGCTGGCTTAAGCAGGTTGGACTTTTTAGCACTTCAGGAATTTAATACATGACGGCATAGTGTGTTACTAATAGTAACCTTTGTTACTGTGGTCCCAGCTCTCTTCAGGTCATTGACCAGTTCCCCCGTGTATTTCTGGGCTGTTTCCTCACCTTTCTCAAGATCATGTGTACCTCACAAGGTGAGATCTGGCATGGAGCCCCAGGTCGAGGAAGATTGTCAGTGATCTTGTATTTATTCCATTTTCTAATAATTCCTCCAACAGTTGATCTCTTCCCACCAAGCTGCTTGCCTATTGTAGATTGGCTCATCCCAGTCTTGTGCAGGTGTACAATCTTGTCCCTGGTGTCTTTAGACAGCTCTCTGGTGTTTGCCACGGTGGAGGCTAGAGTCTGACTGAAGGTGTGGACAGGTGTCTTTTATACAGATCAGTTCAAACAGGTGCCATTAATACAGGTAATGAGTAGAGGATAGAAGAGCTTCTTTTTTTTTTATCTAAAAAGTAAAAAAACCCAACTATTTAATAAAAATAATTAAAAAGAAGAGCTTCTTAAAGAAGAAGTAACAGGTCTGTGAGGGCCAGAATTCTTGCTCGTTTGTAGGTACTAAATACTTATTTGCTCGTAATGTGACTTTCTTGGATATCTGTTTTGCGTTCTGTCTCTCACAGTGTATCTATGATAATAATTAGACATCTCTCATCTTTTTTAGTGGGTCAACTTGCACAGTTGGTGGCTGCCAAATACTTTTTTGCTCCACTGCACATGGTGGCTCTTGAAGCTGCGGAATAATGTGCAAGGTTGCAGGGATTTGTGAAAAAAGGAGACAAGTGTCATAATTTCAAACCTGGACCTAACCCAAATGTAGAACAACATTTGGAACCCAGAAGTATGGCAAAGCTAAGGTTCATTGTCAAACATGTTTATGTATGGTTGTGTTGACAAAGCCAGTACTTTAAATGAGGCAGAGGTCAGTGTTGCTCAAAGGGACGGGGAAAGTAGTCAGTATTGTATTTTATCTTTTTTAGGATTGCTGTTGTTACTAGTTCTGGTTGAAGGAGCAGAGGATTTCATGGTCGTTGTGGTAATGAATTGATTGGTAGATGGAGGTGAGCATTGCTATACAGAGTTATTGTGCTTAGGTTGTGCTCCTCATCAGTATGAGGTATTGTTGGATGAAGGCAGACAGTCAAGTGAGTTATGGTAAGTGGCACTAAGGCGTAGGATCAGAGGTTGCTTCTCATAGAAGAAGGTAAGCAGTCCACGTCAGTATGATGAAAGAAGTCTGACTAAGAGGAAGGTTTGAAGCTCTGATGGCTTCACAGGAGCATACTTCCTTTGACATAAAAGTACTCTTACATCAGTTGTTTTTGTTCTTTCTGTGTCTCTGCTCTGTCTTCTCGAACCCCCAGACGGTCGTGGCAGATGGCCGCTCGTACTGAGCCAGGTTCTGCTGGAGGTCTCTTCCTGTTAAAGGGGAGTTATTCCTGTCCACTGTCGCTACATGGTTGCTCAGTATGAGGGATGGCTGAGAGATTGCTGTAGTTGGAGTCTGCATTAACGGGGTAAAAACTGCCAGTCAATGACTTGATGCAATCTGCCGGGATTCTTTAAATAGAAAACTCTTAAACCGATTTGAATGTATGTATGATTTGAATGATATGAATTGAAATTACTTTTCTTGTAAAGTGCCTTGAGATAGCATCTGTTGTGAATCGGCACTATATAAATAAACCAAATTGAAACTGAATTGAATGTTTCTCAGCTCGTCATGAAACACCTTGGGATTCTCCTGGAGGAGCTGACCCAAGTGGCTGTGGAGAAAGTCAGAGCCTCTCTGCTTACTGTAGGCTGCTGCCTCCATGACCCGGCCCGGATAAGTGGAAGATAATGTATGTATGGATACATGATTAAGAGTACAGGAAAAGGAGGGAGGAGATAGGATAAAAGAGCATGCAACACAACAATAATCTCTTATGCTGGTCTACATCTTGATGGATTTTTTAAAATATATTTGTAATACTGACTTTGATGCCAGCACCCTCAGTTTTAAAAGTCTGTGTAAAGTAACAAGTCAGAACACTCATATTATTATAAATTAAACAGATGAATCCACTTACACAGAAAAAAATTAAACATAAAACAACAATCATAGGAGGATAGTTTATCATACAGTAGATTCCCTCTGACCTGACATTAACAATATTTATATTGAACTTGGGCTTATCTGCAAAAGTATGATATTTGCAAAACTAACAAGCTTGTAAAATAATTTGAATTGCACTGTTTTACTCGATCCCAACAGGCTTTGGTTGGTGGAGAGGCTGCCCCTGGCATGAGATGTTAGATTACATAGAAAGAAACAACAGAAAATGCAAAAGACAGATCAGAATTTATGTAAACTGCTTCCAAAGAACCTCGAACAGGTGCTGTAGACTCGCTTTTGCAACCTTTCTTACCACTTCTTTACATAGGAACATGATAAACTACTTCTGAAACCTGAACAGCAACTATTTCAAATGTATGGCAATATGTTGAAACAGGGGCTAAGCACAGACAGAAAAGCAGCTGTAAGACCACAACCAGGAACTTTGTTTTCAGTGAGCCATGTTTGAAACTTGGTCTCCCTTTTCTGTTAATGTGTAAGTGTTACGATGAGAAGCAGGTTACTGCATGAAGCGTGGCAGTAGCTTTGTGATGCTATCTCAGTGACCCTACTGGAAGTGTGAAGAAACTGTGGAATAAGGGATGGTCTTACAGTGCTTTGCCAAATAATTCATATGCCTTGTATTTTTCTACATTTTGTCAAGTTATAAGCAAGTATTTTATTTGAATACTATGTGTTAGATTGACATAACTTGGTGCATGATTGTAGAAAAGTGTGTGTGTGTGTGAGTGTGTGTTAACAAAAGAAGAAGCAGTAAGCATCCTATAGCATGATGCTGCAATCACCATGTTTTATTGTAGGGGTAATGTGCACTGTTAGTTGTCCTTTTGACACATTCTAAATATCTGATCATGCTGTAGAAAATCATCCCCGCAGCAAGATGCTGCCACCACCAGTTTCATTGTTGGGTTGGTGTGTTCAGGGTCATGTGTGGAGTTAAGTTTTTTTTTACAACACATAGCATTTTACATGTGAGCCAGAAAGTGGTCTGATCTGACCAGAGCACCTTCTTTGACACGTGTCCTCTAATTTGCTCGCATATCGCCACTCTTCCATAAAGGCCTTGAAAATAAAATCTGGGGGGAAAAAAAGGGGTGAAAACAAATCCACTGCCACACTCAAATGTAATAAATTCCATTTGGGTTGGTCTGTTGCATAAAATAGAATAAAGTACAAAGAGCTATTGGTTGTATTGTGACAAAACGCGATAAAGTTCAAGGGGTGTGAATACTTCAAATGAGATGTAGCATCACCACATAATACATATTACCAGTCTATAAATCTATCAAACCTTTTGCATCTGCAGGTTTTTCACATCATCAACACCCTCTCAGGCATCCACTAACACACTCTCCCCCCCAGCTTAACTGCGTCTCTCTCTCTCTCTCTCTCTCTCTCTCTCTCTCTCTCTCTCTCTCTCTCTCTCTCTCTCTCTCTCTCTCTCGCTCTCTGTATGATCGGTTTCTTTACTTCCTCCTTTTTGGAGTGGCTGAGCTGAATACCAGAACACAGGATATGCTTAACATTGCTCTCAGTTTCACAGCAGCAGCAGCAGCAGGAACAGCAGCAGAGGCGGCTGCGGCGGTGGACCAGCCGTGAGAACGACACTCTCTGCAGTCAAGATGAGTGCCGGGGATGTGGTGTGCACCGGCTGGCTCATTAAATCCCCCCCAGAAAAGAAGCTGAAGCGATTTGTGAGTACAGGCGCACAGATCCGACACTTGTCTTTGTCCACTGTTGGGACATGGAAGGGGAGGCTGTGCTGTTTCACCTTGCATTTGTGTGCTTTTTTTGGGCTTGTGGATTCACACACCCTCTGACTTGGACATGCTTATTGTGATTCCAGTCTGTTTCATATCGTCTTTCTCATTTCAGCAGCTGTCACCTCACTGTTACACCTACAATGTTTGTTGCTGACACTGTAAAAACATAAGTGTAAACGCTTACGGATGCAACTCCTGTAGAGTTAAAGTGTACCTGCATGTATATGTTCTCTTGAACAGCATACAGCCTTCATTGTTTTGTGGTTGTTGGGATCATGTGATAATGTTGGGCTGCTGTGTGTTTGCGTGTGTGTGTGTGTGTGTGTGTGTTTGTGGGATGACTCTGTGTATTGTGAAACATGGGAAGTAATGTCAGCAGCACCCAGACTCTTAAGCGACAAGCAGAAATGGTCCCGCTTTATGATGGCTGTTTTTGCACTTCCTCTGCGTGAGTGGAGGAGGCGGAGGGCCGTTTGACAACAGCAGTTCAAGGAAAGCCTAGGTGGAGTTGTGTGCGTGTGTCTATGTGGGGATGGGGTAAGGGGTTCGGGCTGGAAATAGAAACTCATGCAAATTCTGCTGATTATGTTTCGTTTGGTTTGACAGGCAGCCATGCTGTTTTCCTCATTCAAATGTCAACTACTGCCACAGAGCATTATGGAAATTTCAATTATCTTGCTCAAAATAATCATTGTGCTGCATCCTGCAGAGCTGTTTATGCAAAATAAGGCCGTGTTTGTGCATAAGACATTATTCTTTGTTCAATTTGATCTAAGGAAACAAGATAATGTAGTTTTGTTTTTCTTACATTTTGTCTTTTTACAACCGTCAACTCTATATATTATTGGGATTTCATGTCACAGAACAACACACGGGAGACCATAAATGTGAGATGAAAGGGGAAATTTTTTATACAAATAAAAATCTGAAAAATGTGGAGCATTCAGCCCCCCTTCACTGCAATTACAACAGCAAGAGTATGGCTAGTCCCTTTTGCACATCAAGAGACTGTAATTCCTACCCATGCTTTCCTGCAAAATAGTTTAAGTTCCGTCACATTGGTGGGGGAGAATCTGTTTATATCGATTTCATCTCTTACCGCATGCAAAGGGATTTAGGTCTGGACTTTAAGAAATCCGTTCTAACACATAAATATGCCCTGATTTTGTCCTGCTTTAAGTTGAACCTCCACCAAAGTCTCAAATCTTTTGTAGCCTCATGTTTTCTTCCAGGATTGTCCTGTATTTAGCTCCAGCTATCTTCCCATCAACTCTAACCAACACACCAGACCCTGCTGAAGCAAAGCCTCCCCCATGGCATGATTCTGCCACCACCACTGTGTTGTACAGTGGAGATGGTGTGTTTGGGAGGATGTGCAGTGTAAGTGTTGGTCAAAAAGAACTTTGGTCCCATCTGACCATAGCACATTCCTCCACCTGTTTGCTTGGGTTGTGATAAACTGCAATTTCTTTCTTTAATTAATACTGGTTTTCATCTCTCGCTTCCATTAAAGCAAGATTTGCAGTGCATAATTAATCTAGCTGACATATTCTCCTACCTGAGCTGTGAAACTCTGCAGCTCCTCTAGAGCTACCATGGGCCCCTAGGCTGCTTCTCAGAAAAATCCTCTTCTGTGCTAGTTTTTTTATGTTTAGGTAGATTTCTCTAGGAGTTCCTCAAGTTACTTTATAACCAAGCCGTACTTCAAATGTCCCTACAACTTTAGGAGCCGACTCTATTTACCTGTTATGTGACTTCTAAAGACATTTGCTGCACTGTAAATAAATGCTAATGCAGGCAGACTTTTCAGAATTATATCTGTAACTTTTTTCTCTAAACTAGGCATCGTTTTCCTTTCACTTCATGGTAATATACTTCTTTGTATTTGGTCTTCTATTACATAAAAATAGATTAAAGTTTGATGTTTCTCTGTAACTAAAAGTCAAAAAAGTTTAAGGAGTAAGGATACATCGGAAGGACAATGTAATTGTGCACCAATATGCAAAACTCTGCGTTGTTTACAGTTATTGGATTGCGCACAGTACAGATTTAACCTCCACAGAGTGAGTCCTTCCTGCCAATATATATATATATATATATATATATATATATATATATATATATATAAATGACCGAGTTAAGAGTGACTTGGTTTGTGGTAAGATGTTAGAAACTGACCAGAGTTTACTTTGGTCACATGATGGCAGAAACGCAAACTTCATCCAAAAAGGATGAAACAGAGATGCATGGAAAAACTTTGCATGTTTTTTCCCTCAAAAACATTCCCTTTGTTTTGCTTTATATTCATTTTACATGTTTGAAATATATAAACTTTAACCTGAAGTAGAAGAAGATCAGATAATAACATGGGGGGAAATATATATCTTATCCATTTTTTTTCTGTAATTACATAATATATAAACATCAAATAACCTTTGCAATCGTTTTTTTTTCCTCCTGAAAGATTGAACTCGATATACAAAACAACTTGTTTTCACCCAGGCTCAGAACTTTGCATATGGTGAACACCCACTAGATCAAACCGCCATCTGTAGTCACAGTTTCCTCTTAACCCTGGCAGTGCTATTACCACCGAATGTGTTGAGGGTCTACCCCATTTCCTGGTAAAAGCAAATAAATTTGTGACTGACTTTTGCAGAAAAAGATCGCCCACAAACAGAAAACAAAGAACATATTCTATGTGATCACATCACAATCCCCTGACAATCCACTCAAATGCCATAAAAACACCGGAGAAGTAACAATATCTTTGCATTAAACTTAAAATAATTTATTAACGGTTCTTCAATTTAATCATTTAAATTGTTGCATATTGTAATGTAATATGTTCATTTCTCGACTGAAAGAGATGAATTTGCTTTAGGGTGTGTTTGTTAAAAGCTTTCAGTAAAGTGTGAAGTCAGTTTTCAGCATAAACCAAGAAAAGTATAAATACCTCTTTCGTTGTGTTAGACATTTTCTGCTAAATACAGTTAACTTCCTCTTCTCAGCACTTCTGGGAAACTGGAGTGGAGGTTCCGCTTACTGACCAAAACAAATGCGAGTTTAAAACTGCAAAGTTAGCTGTTGAGAGCAGAGACTATTATCGGATTCTCTTAGCAACAACAAGAAGCAAAAAACAACGGTGGTCTGAGGAACAGAGCAGCCAGACTGCCGAAACAAACTCCAAGAATAACATTATGAAAAATGTCTTCAAGGTTTCTGCAACTTTCAGTTAATCGTTTAAGACCTTTTAAAGGTTATAATGATTCAAATTTAAGACCTATATGAATTATGAGAAATAATCTCATACCTTACATACATAATAACATGTTCAAACAAGAAGAGCAAGATAAATAAAACTTTCTCAAGTTATGTTGCTGTTTTTTGGTTTTTTTTAGCTCTTCCATGTAAATCCACTAAAATGTACATGTATCTTTACACAATACAGAAGCCAACTCCTGACATCCCTGCTTTTGAGCCAAATCTTGTTAAATCTAAACTTTCCCATGATGAAGGGCCTGGTTGTGCATAACGGAATCTTCTTTTTCTCTATCTTGATTGCCTAAATAAAACAATTTCAAAGCATTTTCAGAAGAATAATTCTTTAGCAAGTTTGAAATACCTGTGGATAAATTCCTGACTGTTATTTTCCGGTTTACTTTGAGGTCTGACCTGCAGATTCCAATTTTAAGCGATTTAAAGTTTGAAATATTTTATTCTAAGGACTGAGATATAATGAGAAGAAACAGGCTCCACATTCTTTGATGAAAAGAAGAGCTTTGAAAGAGAAGAAGAGTTTTAATCGACTCAAAATAAGTGCATCAAAGTACATGGTGTTGTCTGATAAATTGATAGTCTAAACATGGTAGGAGTTGTTAGTTTTGATGCATTTAATAGGCAGGGAAAAAAATCCGATTTGACCTGCTAATGACCTAGTAGAGCATACTGTGGGAGAAATTCTTTGATTCTGATCTCTTTCTGAACAGTCTTGCATTTTAAATCAGAGGGGCGGTAGTTTTATTGCAGCATAACCCCTGCATTTCTGAAAGGCAGTTAGAAATCACAATAAAAAACTCATATTAGGTATTAAGGAGTTTTTAGGGTCTATAATAAGGCTCATTGAAGTTTAGTTTGTTTTATAACTTTGTAAGACCTTCCAATGAGTCATGTAGATACAATGAAAAATAAAACTGCATGCCTAACAAAAATTGAAAAAAAAGGAGATATAAAATGTTATTTTCCTTCTACCTGCAGGCATGGCGGAAGCGCTGGTTCGTGCTCCGGACGGGGCGCATGTGTGGCAACCCAGATGTGCTGGAATACTACCAGAGCAAGAACTCCAAGAAGCCAATCCGCACCATCGACCTGAAAGAGTGCGAGGTGGAGATGCTCGACAACCAGCTCCGGATAAAGCGGGACTTTCATGGGAAGCACCTCTTCGTGGTGAAAACGTCTTTCCGCGTTTTTTACCTGGTGGCCAACACGGAAGAGGAGATGAACGGCTGGATCAGCAGCATCAGTCAGATTTGTCGTTTCGGGAGCCTGGAGGAGGCAGGTAGATACAGAATTTTTTTTCAATCTTTTTTTTTTTTGGTTTGTACTTTGTTTTTGTTTTTAAGCTCTGCTTTAATGTAGACTTAGCTCAGAAATACACCTGTCTTATAAAAACAAAAAACATAAGACCCCTGGGAACAGCAAAAAAAATAAAATACGGTCACATGTTCCCACTCAGGAAGTGGCAAGCTTAGAGGTAAACATTGTGAGGTCAGGACTGTTTGTCTTGTTCCTTTTTCAGCATTTGGTAAAAACACAAAGATTGAGTCAGGTTTCTGGCGATAAGTTGCAGATTACTGGCTGTAAACACGCAGTGCCTAGCAACATTATCCCTGCCCCTTCATCTCTATGTTGGTCACATTAAAACCACAAACTAAAAAGTGTTTCACTTGGATGGTTAAGTGACAGGCTAACACCAAGTAGAGCTAAAATTGTTAAGTCAAGGGGAAGAAGATGAATGAACTTCAAGTTTTTTATGGCAAAAAAGATCTGAAAAGTGTGGTGAACTCTGTGTGGATCAGTGGTTGTGCAGGGACACTGTGAGATGGTAGTCCTTCACCCAGCTTTCCCTCGGCCTGTCAAACTACTATTAATAAAGGCCACTAACACCACAAAATCTCCATTTGTAGAATGGCACAAGTTCAGTAAGATTGGAAGCGATAGATTCAGAACTGGACTTAGGTCCTGACTTTGAGTGGGTCATGTGTATTGGTAAAAATCTGGTGATACAATATGTATCGCGACACTATAATTCAGACGATATATTGGGATTTTTTAAACTGAATTTAACTGTAGAAAAACTACCACAGCATTCTAAACACTCCGACCTGTTTCATACTTTAACACATCTAGTTTTATTTCTAGAAAAAAATGATCTTTTTTGGGAATATCGATACAATATCGGGAAATATACATATATATATATATATATATATATATATATATATATATATATATATATATATATATATATATAAAATCTAATATAAAAAGATGGATGATGTACAGAGTTACCATGAGCCTTTGGACTGTTTCTCTGATTAATTGATTTGCAGCTGTGCCACGCTGTTTGATTACACAGTACTCCATGAATTGATATTCTCTATGGAACCTCTGAGGCCTTTACGGAACAGCTGGAATTATAATGGGATTAAATTACATATAGTTGGATGTGCTTACAACGCAGGGCAATTGATTGCTCTGGATTTCATTTTGGGGTATCAGACTAAAGTTGGCTGCATAGAAACGCCACATCTTTTCCCCATCACTTAATAATTATGTGCTACTTTGTTATGGCTGTGCTATAAAATTGTAGTTACATAGAAGCGTGTGGTTGTGATATGTAATGTGAAAAATATCAGAGGTTATAAATACTTTTTGAAAACACTGTATTTGTCCCGTAGCTTTAAGTGAGAAACTTGGAGGCCAGCTGTTCACAGAGCTTCTGTGACCTCCGATAGCTTAGTGGGTCAAATACCAACTTTAATATTTATACAACCCTGTAGACCCAGTCCTCTGCCAGGTCCTCACTTCACAAGCTAAAAAAAAACAGGGATCTGCACCCAAAGTCATGTAATTTGGCTGGATACATTTTTGTTATCTTTTTTTAAAAGCTGGATGGAAATAAATAATGGGACAGACAGACAAACAGCACTGATACACTTAAACAATACATCTGTCTCAGATCTGTTTTATGAAGAGGAAGTAGAAACGATATGCATCAACATTTTTAAAAGTATGGCTTTGGCAGTTTGGGCTTTTGAACAGACAACCATTCTGCAGACCAGCTCCAACTGAACTGCATTTATTTTAAGCAAAGCTGGCCTAGGGTGCAGTTGACAAGGCTCAAAAAATAAAACCAAACAATAAATAAAGAATAAGATTTTAAATGCAAAGATGTGCAGCCCTGACTGCTGCTCTTTGACCATGCGTTGTATTGAAATTGATTCTGATAGGATGAACAACAGCCTGTGCTCCTGTTGTTTCTCATTATTTGATAGACCTCCCATTGCTGTCAATCAAATGTACTGAAAACTGAACCTCCTCACCATAACATTGTTTTTGGTTGAATTGTGCTCCGTGAGAGCTTCGGGTTATTGCCCTCAATTTTAACACAGCTTTAAACTCCACAACTTTATCCCTGATGCTTCTGCTCTGTTTCTAGGTTTCAAGATACCAGGTCAAAAATAAATTGATAATTGTTTTTAAAAAGCTCAAAAATATCTTATTTACTCCATATCAGGGCCATTATTGTTTATAGTTTGCAGAAATGTTATTGTTTTAACTGTTAATAATCTCTTTGCATGCTTCTCTGCTGTCCAAGAACCAAACTCAGATTCTTCTTGTTTCCATTTATCCTCTTTTTAATCCATTGTTGGTTAAATTCTGTGAGTATGTTAATGACCTAGGTGTCATTTTGGATTGTGACCTTAATTTTCTGAAACACACCATTATATTTCACGATCTACATTTTATTGATTGTTTTTAAAGCTTAAAATGGCCTGGCTCCTTCCAATGTTTCTCAGAATATATCCCTCACAGGACTTTGAAGTCTTCTAGTAAACGTCTATATCATCTTTTGATTCTTTGACCTCAGATCAGTTTCTACAGTATCTAGCTTTAAAAGCAAAGTGAAAACTTATTTATTCTCTCAAGCTTTTAGTTCAGTTTATCTATTAGCTTGGTAAAATTGTATCCCTCTGGTTATTTACATTTTTTTTTTTACTTCTTTCATTCCCTGATTTTATGGGATCTTTTTTTTGTGTGCCGTTTTACATCTCTTTGTACTTGCTTTAAATTTGCTTGAAAGGTTGTTTCTAACATGTCTCATCGGTTGTTTTTATTAATATTCTTACATATCTTTCCTAGCACATTGCGTCTACAATTTTCGTATTAAATGTGCTCTTTAAATAAATTTGACTTGACTGTGGACTTTTTAAGTGTCATCAGCTTGCTCTGCTTAGTTTTTTTTTCATCATTTGATCCTTATACATAAAAATAAGATGAGCACTGGAAACACATCTTTTTCTTTGTCAGGTTATTTGTGCTTTTTAGATGTCGTCTCCTGTTGTAGTTTCAGGGTCTGATTTTCTTGGGCTAGCCAAATTATCATAAAGCAAAGCTGCCTAGAAATGATATTGTAGCTACTGTAGCTGCTGGTATATAAATGTAGTGCAACCTGTTTTATTTTGAAAATCCTTCATCTCAACCAGAGGCTGCGCAAGATTTTGCAAGATTTTTTTGTCGTCTGTCTTTTTGACTGATGTGGTCAAAAATATCTGGTCATAATCTATTTTTACTCATCAATTTTTAAAATGATAATAATGACATGTAGACAATGAAACTAAATGATGGCCTGAACACGGAGTCTCACAACTCCCGAGACACAAGCATCCGCTTGTGTCTCAAGTGGGATTGCTGCAGAGGCTATTGTCATGAGGTGCTGGACTTTTGCCTCAGACAGACAACTTATCATCTGGATTTGATGTTGAGGCGGAATCTGCGCTCTGCTGTCACACTGGAGACTGGAATTACGAGTGGAACCTCAGCCAAAATTCTGAAATCAGGGAATATTCACAGGCCGTTGCTGCAGCTGGTCATAGACAAGCTTCAAAGCCTCAATAAAATATGGGAAGCAAATGATCTTATATAAGGAAATTATCTGAAGCCTTAATTGGTTGCAGTCTAGGACGTTTTCACACCGCAAGCTCGCACCAGAAGTTCACACCTTTTCTGGTCTGTAAAATCAGCTGATTAATTTCTCTAGAACTAAGCTGTCCAACCCTCTCCACAATCACACTTTATCAAACTGCGGTGAAAGCCACCAAAAGCATCTCCACAGCAGCAAACAACCCAACGTGTATAGTTTGCTCTATTTAAAGCTTCTAACACATCAGTATGTAAAATATTTCCAGGAATCCCTGCCAGTGACCTAAACTCTAGACTGCACGGTTTACTCGACCGAAGGATGACAAATCGCGTCTAACATTCTATCAGCACATCGACCATGCACAGGATGTTTCCAGCAGTTAAAAAACGTTCTACATGCTGCTTGTGGTGCAGCATGATGAAGCTGCTTTATCAGAAGAGATAACAGCAGAACCACTGGGGGCCCAATAGCTAATCAACTTGCATTTTTGAGTCATTTCAGCAGCAATGTTCAACTGTATTTCTCCTCCATTAGCATCTGAAGCAACTCTTTGAAGAAACCTGTATAATATGACTTTCACCAGATGACATCTTTGTTATAGAAGGAGGACCCAAATTCAGCGAGCAATGTACATGAGAGTGGTTTAATAAATTATTAAACGATGAAACTTACAGCAATAAGGCTGGAGGACATGGAGGTAAACACTAAGATTTTTTGGAATAACTGAGCTTTCACGGAAGAAGACGGAGAACAAGGTAGAAGCAGAGGAAGACTGTAGATGACTTGCAGCTGGGAAGAGAAGCAAAATGGCAAAGAGAAAATAAAACAGAGAAGGAAAACAAATATGGAAACACTGATGAATAATCCTGTATGCCTAAAAAAAAAGAAAACTAGCGCCGGAGTAACTAATAATAAAAAGATCAGAAACTCAAATCACAGAACAATAATCCTAATGCAAGAAATAAAATAAAGCAAAACTAACACAGAGGAAAATGAGTGAAGATTAAATAAATCATCAAAACCCAAACAAAAACACAAAACTGAAAGTAAATCCACCTAATGATCCTAACACCATTAAAAACATATATTTTTAAACCTAATTAAAGAAAGGTGTCTTGCAGAAGTGTTCATACCCCGTTCAACTTTTTAACTCTTTGACATGTTACAACCACAAATTACAATGTATTTGATTGGAATTTAATGTGATTGATCAACACAAAGTAGCTTAAAACTGTGACGTGGAAGAAAAATGGTAATAATAACAAAAATAACAGACTAAAAACCCTTACCATTTTCCTATTGACTGGAGCCAGTTTTCCTTTCCCTGCTAAAGAAAATAATCCCCACTGCATCATGCTGCCACCACTATGCTTCACTGTGGGATGTTGCTGTAGTTTTCTGCTATCTATAATGTTTTGCGTGTGGGCTGATAAATTCCACAAATATGATTGCCTTATTCTTGCTACTCTTTCATAAAGGCCATATTTCCTGAGTGCACAACTAACAGTTGTCCTATTGAGAGATTTTCCCAGATGAGCTGTGGATCCCTACAGCTCCTCCAGAGTTTCCACGGGCTTGTTATGCGGGTTCCTTTACCAATGCTCTCCTTGTCTAGCCTTGCCAGTTCAGCTGGACGACCATGTCTCGGTAGGTTTGCAGTTGTGCTCTATTCTTTCCAGTTTCCGTTGATGGGGCCAACCAGTGTTTTGTGGGATGTTCAAAGCTTGGAATGTTGTTTTATAAACTAACCCTTCTTTAAACTTCTCCACAACTTCACCGACGACCTCAGAGATATATTTATACTGAGATAAAATCACACATGGAAAGACTGAAATGAACAATTTATTTTTGCTAACTGGTTGCAAATTGGTTTCATCTACGTGTATCAAATTAAACGGGGCTGAATACATATGCATGCCCCACTTTTTAGATTTTTCAGTTTGACGCTACTTTTTGCGAGTCCATCAAATAGAATCCCAACAACATAGACTTCAAAAGGCACCGTGTGTCGACACTGCAGTCATAATTTCCTAAACACTCTATAATAAGCCGTTAAGATACTTCTAGGGTGTTTCAGCAAAAGAAAACTCAGCATGTTCTGTAAAACCTCAAGACGTCTGCTGGAACGTTGACATCTGCTTGGAAGAGATAGGACAACGTCACAGAGTTGTTGCAACTACCAAAGAAAATCTCCCTTTGCTGTCCTTTCTAAATAACGGAAATGTGTTTCTTTTTTATTTGATCAACATGACCACAAGACAACCTAAACCTTTGGTGAGAGCAGCAAGTAGTTTCCTGAGAACAAGCCTTTTGTGGAGTTTTTTTTTGTTGTTGTTGTAACACAGTTCTGCAGGGACGGCCTTGACTCAAAGGCCTCGAGTCAAATGGAATGAAAGAAATTTCTGAACGTGAGCCAAACTGAGTGAAAGAGAGACAGAACATTCAAACAAAACCAAAAAAAGAGGGAAGAGGGAAACGTGCGTCGGCCTTCGCCGTCCCTGCAAAAACATCCCCTCTCTTTCTTTTAAATTCACCTGGTGCATTAGGGGGAGCGCATGCTGAAGCAACCTGCGCATGTTTGAGTGTGGCTTTCATTTTTAGTTGCATATAAACTACATTCTTTGTGTGTGTTTCTCCTTGTTTTGTGTCAGAGAGCACAGATGACGGATCTTCTCTTACCCCCACCTCCATTCAGCCATCAGTGGACAGTGATCGGGCGTCTCTAGTGAGCCAACCAGACTCCGGTTATCCACGAGACTATCTCCTCCTCTCACAGTGTGAAACTAGGAGTATAACCACTAGGTATGTGAAATCAGGAAAATGTTTTACACGTGTTGGGATCAGATCACTTGTTGATGTGTAACACGTGTTTTCTTCTCTTTTCTTCTTGTTTAATGTCTGTAGACAAGACAGCTTCACGAAGTCCGACATCTCTTTGGAGCAGAGGTTATCAGACGAAGCAGCCAAGGACGCGCACGCCGAGTCCTCCTCATCCTCCATTTCTCACATGAGCCGCAGTCCATCGCTTTACTCCAACAGAAGGATGGCTAGCGCTCCCTTCAGCGCTCCTTGCAGCTTCCCAGTTTTGCCGTCCTCCTCCTCGTCTCCGCTCCGTCACTGTGCTACCGATGTCTTCCAGTTTGACAAACCTTTTTCTCCCGTCCCATTTGAGGCAGCAGGCGAAACCCAAACGCCACCCCCTCTACCGCCCAAGCCAAATCACCTGTCCGAGCTGCTGAGTAACGGAGGAGCTCACAGGTCAAAGACATTCAGTCCACAGCATTTCCCTGTCAGCGTGCCAGCATTTTCCAGGAGAACCTCGTTGCCCGGTTTGGATCATTTGACAATGGGTACGGATTTGAAATCGGAGCGTGTGTGCAGCCAGCAGATTTTAGTTGAAATAAACACATGGATGCAGTTAGTGGCGGTTTTTGAATGAATGGTGCCCTTGGCGAGTCCCTCCTTCTGCCACCCTTGTTTCCCAATCCAGCCCATTTGGCAAGGGAAAAAAATGAACCTTTTTATTATGCAACTCGCCAGAAAAATTTACATGAAAAAATATTCATCTGATATAAAATGATGCACATAATCAGTTTAAGGTGGTCCTAATGCCAACACAGCATCAAGCACCAAACCATAAGCTGTGAATCAGAGACTAAATTTGACATCAGTAGCCACAATATGTTCACATACAGGAGTACACATTGCAGGAGGGTGCCAATTATATTTTAGTTGGATTAGGAAACAAGCAATTGAACACTTGTTTGCAGTGCAACTAACAGATATATTTATTTTGCCTCATGACGCAACCATAGATCATGTCGCCTGGGGCAGAAAGCCAAATCAAAAAACTGCCACTAGCTAAAATAATCTTATAGGGTTTCATATTGATTTAGAATCTGATTTAGCTTTTTTTTATTTAATCTCATATATTTAGGCAACACAGAGAGCAGATTAATGAGGAACAGGCGACAAAGTATTAATTTGGTAAGTCGATTTTTTGTTGTTATTGGGAGTATGATGCAAAGATTGTCCTTGCCATCTCCACATAAAACTGCACACTTCAGCTGCTTGCAAGTTTGCAACAATGTTGAAACAGCAGGAAACGATTAACTTGACCTTGACCAAATGGAATAAAATCCACCACTAATAACATTTAAAGTTTATAAATTACAATAGTAGACATTCTTGCTAAAGCAAAAACAAATCCTAGAATCTCTTAGGGTTCACTTTTCTCAGATTAAAATCATATCCCATCAAAAGCAAATTTTAGTCGCTGCTTTTCACAATCACAAAGGACTGCTTGGATGCAATGTGTGGTATTTTATGACATTTAAAGAAAGACGCAACAACACTTTCATTGCCCTTAATGCATACATCTCGTATAGATTTTAGTGGTTGAAGTGCTTGTGGTCACAGAGAGTGGTTGAAAAAAACATAATGCTGTTTGCAGCAAACACTACCGTTGCAATATTATTTATTGCCTGCGTTTCTACTACCATGCAGGCCTTAACTCAAGGAAGCACAGTGCATGGCAGAATGTAGTTTAATATATTACTAAAACAAAAAGCAAAATTTATTATTTCCTCAAATGTGATGCTGAGCTTTCAAAGCTACTGTTGGGTTGCAGCGACTGCAACCCAACATGCACAAAGCATTTGCGGCCTGCTTTCAAGCATATTAGGTGGTGTATGTTTTCAAAAGCAACAAGCTAATGCTATAATTTTAAGGATGTTAGCATTACCCAAATAAAGATTTTCCTTTTTTTTGGCAATTTACATTGTCAAAAAATTACAATGTACAAATGTAGGTTACAGATTCATCATGGACTTGAAAGTAAAAAGTTGACATGGCTTGGGCCTACTTACCTCCAAAAGAGGGCAGTACGCACCAAATAGCAGTCAGCATCACATTTCTTCAGGTTTTTTCTCAGTCGTGTACTTTATGACGTGAGGCAGATAATCATTTCTATAACAAGCTCTTTAACATGAGAAAGACAAGAGAACATGCCATTTAACTAAGGCGGTGCGTAGATCTTCCGGTGGTTTCTATCAGAAAATGGGAGCGAGAAAATATGTACTCATCTAGACTTAAAAAGTTTAAAACAACTGCAACTGTGACAAACATAGCTGAAAGCAGAATCTGTTGTGGCACCACTGAGCAGGATAGAAAGAGATGTAAAAAAAAAATCTCTAAAGTTGTCTATTTGAGAATTGCATCAAACAGTTGCATTACGGTATCAAGAAGTATCTAAAGCTCCTGGAACTATAACTGAAACCTCGCTTTTGCGTAAATCAATCATATCACCATCAATCAATTATATATACAGTCAATGAAATCAATGGATGAATGAAAAGCTGCCATGCCTAGGTACTTGGCTCTGTGATGCTTTGGACTTGTTTTCTTCCAAAGGCTCTGGGGGACTTGTTAGAGTTCATGGAATCACGAGTAGAGGAGATTCTATTTAAGTCTATTGTGGGATATTTCAGAATACTGAAAATGGGTTGCTGGGTTTTTCAGCAGGGACATGATCCAATACACATGGCCAATTTTAAGACTTGATTTACCTCATTGACTTCATTTGTATGATATGATACTGTATGTATTAAAAGGCCAGAGTACAGTAGGCTACTCCAAATCTTCTTTATCTTTTATTTTTGTCTTCAAGAAAATATTTCCATGTAGATTTAAATACCCATGCTGTGCCAGTAGGTGGCTAAAATTTAACATGAAATGGCAAATTAATATACAAAAGGAAAGACATCCTGAGCATCAGTGAGGGTGAACCCAGTGATTCTCCTAGAACTGTTCACTATTTCCTCTAAACAATGAATATTTCTGCACACAATTAAAGTTTATTTGTAACTGTTCGAAAAATACGAGACAGCTACAGAAAAAAACCAATAAAAACTACTGCCATTGTTGTGATGTGCGGCATACAAAGCAAGAGTGGGCAGGCTCAGAGTAGGCTGTTTTTATGTTTCTTTGCCAAGCCTGCACAGATAAATCCAAAGTACTCCTTAAAAAAAATCTCCACTTTGAAAAGCATTTTTCTTCAATTACAAAAAAAACCCTCTTTGTATTTGGGTCAGGGGTGAATGTCCTAAAATGGTAGTCTCAAAACTAGAAGATCTTAAAGCTCTTTAAGCATGCGCGCATATTGTTTCGTCTGTACTACAAAAACACTGTAATGCACCTGTCTGATCAAATGATGCTTTGTCTCTTTGCAGCCCTGTTTAAATACCGTACAAGTTCAAAGCTGCCAGGATGATTCGTACATCCCCATGGCGTCCCCTTCTCCCTCTCTTACGTCTGTCGAATGTGATAGTTATATCCCCATGAGCCCCAGGCGTTTCAGTTTCCTCGGTACAAACTGCAGAGCTGAGTCTTCCTCATCACTCAGCGCACTAATGTGCCAACCTGGAGAAATTGCACCGCCTCCAATTCACCGGCACCTCAAGCCTCGCTTACGGAGAGGTGAGAATGATTTCAGGTCTGAGTGTGAAAAAAACTAATTTAGGTTCTAATTTTTATCAAGGCAAGTGTGGCCTGTGAATTATTCAGCATCTTGCAAGAGGATTTTCTCGCCTTGAATTTCTTAACATTTTGTCATGATAAAATCACAGGCATCAAAGTTTTTTATTAGGATTTTATTTGCCACACCAACACAAAGCAGTGTATATAATTATGGAGTGGAATAAAAATGATTCAAAAAATGCCTTTCATAGGTCAAATTGTTTTACTAATAAAATTCGAAAACACTAGTGTGGATTTGTAAGTCATTACTTAGAACCACCTTCTGCTGCAATTATAGCTGTAAGTCTCTACTAGCTTTGCAGAACCTGAGAATGAAATGTTCATCCATTTGTGTGTGCAAAATATCTCATGACGGGATAATGAATGTCTGTAAGCACCAAGTCTAATATCCATCCATCCATCCTTCCATTTTCTATACCCGTCCATCCTAATGCAGGGTTGCGGGGGGTGCTGGTGCCTATCTCCAGCGGTCAAGGGGCGAGAGGCGGGATACACCCTGGACAGTTCGCCAGTCCATCGCAGGGCAACACAGAGACATACAGGAGAAACAACCACGCACACACACACTCATACCTAAGGGCAATTTTAGAGAAACCAATTCACCTAACAGTCATGTTTTTGGACTGTGGGAGGAAGCCGGAATTCCCGGAGAGAACCCACACATGCACAGGGAGAACATGCAAACTCCATGCAGAAAGACCCTAGGCCGGGATTCAAACCCAGGACCTTCTTGGTGCAAGGCAACAGTGCTACCAACTGCACCATTGTGCAGCCCCCAAGTCTAATATCTTACCACAGATTCACTAGTGGATTTAGGTTAGGACTTTGACCTCTGGGTTATTCTAGCCCATTAATAAGTTTTGATCTAAAATACCTCATTGTAACTCTGACTGCGTTTTTAGGGTTGGTGCCCTGCTGTAAGGGATGGGTTTTCTTCCAGGACTGTCCTCCATCTCCACAGCGTAGTGCGTGTGTCATTGTGGGGATGGTGTGTTCAAGCTGAAGTGCAGTGTAAGCTTTTCATCACACACAGCGTTTTCCATGCAAGCCAAAAAACTTATATTTTGGTTTGTTTGATATGAGCACCTTTCTCCACATGCTGGGTTCCCATCATGGCTTGAAAGGAAAATTGGGATTCATTCTGGCTTTCCTTTTCCCACTCTTCCACAAAGACCAGACTTGTGAACTGCACAACTGATTAAGTTTTCCTATCAAAAGATTATCCCACCTGTGCTTTGGACCTTTGCAGCTCCTCCAGAGTAACCATAGGCCTCTTGGCTGCTGCTCTTAGAAATGCAGCCCTTCCATTGTCTCCTGGTGAATTGCCATGTATTGTTAGGTTTGCAGTTGTGCTATACTATCAAGGGGGCCTCAAGAAGCTTGTGACGCCCCCTACAAAGCTTGAAATATTGTTTTATAAAACGGGTCTGCAACATGTGGCTCTATGGGCCCTTCACAAGGAGCACTATTTTTTACTATAAAGGTGATTTTAAAAAGGCAAGTTTTGGTAGTTTGAAGTGTTTTCATGGAATATCTGCACAAAATGTCCACCACTAATTTTGTGTTGTGTAGTTTTGTTTGTTGAGTTCTTTTCTATGGATAATGTTTTTCCTTCAATTTCCATAAGCATGGAGTGCTCTGTTGTAAAGCCTAAAAGTAAAATTGTGGTTATTTGACTATAAAACAAACAAACCTTATTTAGTATGTATGTATATATATTTTTGCAGAAAAGTCATAAAGGTTTTGAGGCTGTTCACTAGAAGTTCGCTAGCTGATCACTAAAAGGAGTAAAGGCAAAAGGACTCTTTATATGTATTATGGTAAAGGTTGCTGATCCGGTTTTATAACCTAACCCTGCGTCTCCACAGCTTCTTGATTCCCATGATGCTGTTTGCTCTCTACTGTTTTCTAACAAGCCTCTGGGGGATTCATAGAATAGCTGGATTTATACTGAGATGAAATTACACACTAATTAGGGCACTTCTGATGGTAACTGGTCACACTTTTATATAGGGGTAACCAGCTGAAAACATATGCACAGTTTCTATTTGTTAAAACAATTTTGACAGCTCAGCATAATCTTTCTTCCACTTCATAATCATGCACTACTTTGTGTTGGTCTATTTCTCAAGAAAATCCCATTGATTTAGGTTTGTGGTTGCAGCAAAATAAAATATGGAAATGTTTAAAGGATTTGAATACTTTTGGTAAGCATTGAAAAGGAAGAAAGAAAATCAATGGAAAATACCAGTATAAGACTTATATAGATGTTTAATACAAGTATCTGTTTTCTTGTGCTAAGCTGCTAAGTCACTAAATTTGAAATTTATGAATTCACAGCTCGACCTCCTCCTCTTGACCTGAGAGGCCTGTCGACTATCACTGAATTTCCCACTCATATTCCTCTAAACAGAGTTATGACTGACTCATGGTGAGAACAAAAGCACTTTACTAAATCTACAAATTTATATTGCAGATTTGCTACAGAAGTTAGCTTAGATGTGACAAAGTTATAAAATGTAAAGAAATTCACTTTAAAGAGATTACCAAAATGTAACATATGAACTGGAATCCCACTTTACAAGGAGAAAAACACAAAACATAACAAGAATGAATGAAATACTCACTGTGGTCAGTTTTTTTCTTTAATCTAGATTACATTTCTCTTTGTTTTTTTAATCACAGCTTTCAACAGACCCACTTACCTCTTGACAGAAGGCTTGAAAATGGGGACAGTTCAAGAGGTGAAGTGACAAACTGCTCTGCCCTGGTAAAATCTGGATTTAATCCTTTATTTTTTTACAAAAAAAATGTATGCATTAAGTGAAGACTGTGATTTAGTCAGGGAATTTAAACTAATATTCGGTAGAATATATTAGCATTTCAGTCATGACGTTAAAGCTGTGGAGGTTTGCTTGATCTGCGTGTTGTTGAGAAAACAAATATTGTTCATTTCTGACAGTAATATTAATAACACTAAGCACATTTGTAAGGGGAAAAATCAGTTGAAACATAACACGTCTAAGGTAGCAAAATAGTGTTTAAGAAATTCTAGGTTTCCGTTCTGTAATTTCACTGCAGGTTAATAGTTGTTGCTTTGCAGGATTTTAGCTCTATTTCTAAAACAAATAAAAAAAATTATGATGAACTCAACATTTGAAGCTTTGAAGGTTAGTAATTAGCTAACAGCAGTCACCAACTCAGGTTTCTGAAAAGCAGCCAACATTTCAAAATGAAGCATGTCTCCTAATAAAAATAGCCAAGTTCTTCACTCAGTACCAGCGTCCGCACCAAAGTGATGGTGTGATGTGAAAAACTGGATATTTAAGTTTACAGCAAGATGGTCTTGGTGCTTTTTTATGGTTGAATACGTATAAGACAGCAGTTAAATAGACTATTAAATCAGTAATTTAAAATACATGTTTTATACCTGTAATTCAGTCTGGAATATTTAGGTTTGTGTCCCATTGTCTCTCTTGCAGGAATCGAGACAGTCATTCTGTCTTCCCTTGGATGGAGCAGATCAACCTTGGAAGAGAAGCTCAAACCTTGATTATCTGTCACTGGATTTCAACTCTGGATCTCCCTCCCCTGTACAGAAAGTATGTTTTGGTAGACAAATGAAATTTCTGCAATTTATTCTACTAATTGCTGCATACACCGAATAGAATTGTGTTTCGTTTTGTCTTTATGCTGTTATTATTATTGCTTTTATGAGCTCCACTTGGAATCACAAACGCTTGTCCCATTGTATGATCCTTGGAGCGAATTGAGCTTTTTGCACGAAGAAGAGTTCACGGGTTAAAAAGATACATGTTTGGGGCTGTGTGGAGTACTTCTGAGTTGTTAATGTTTAACCTGCAGAAAACAATAGTCAACAAGCACTCAATATGGAAGCGCATAAGATTGCTTCATATGTTTTATTGCAATTTGAGGAAGCTGAGTTTTGTCTGCAGTTGGGACTTGGATCTATGTAACATGGTCTAAATTACAACAGAGCGAATGTCCAAACAAACAAAGGGCTGGTAACTGGTGGTTCATAAGTACTTTACACGCTCCAACTTCATGAATCCTGCAATGTCCCCAAATGAAAATTAACATGTTGCAAAAATACTCACCAAATCTCTTTTCCAACTTCCTCTCTCTCCTTTGTTATGTCCAGCAGAAGCCATTTCTCTCTGACGAGTACAAAGTTGACTACGTGCAGGTGGATGAGAAGAAGACTCAGGCCCTTCAGAACACCAAAATGGAATGGAAGGATGTCAGGCAGTCAAAAACCTGAACACAACATGTTTGAGGACATGATCATGAACATGAATTCAACAAGATCAACAACGAAAAAAAAGTAAGGTGGACATGTATGTGGACAATTAAGAAAAAAGCACTTTGAAAAACAGCACTGAAATAAAATCACAAACGCCATGAAGCGATGAGATGCTTGTTTTTCCTACAGGAAGCATGCAGTTGCACTCTGCAGGACAGAAATGTAAACTGTATTTGATCATTCGATGCTCACTGTGATTTTTCAGCTCAATGTAGCCTAAGATTCATTCGATTTTGTCAAAATGAAAATAAAAGGCTGTAAATATATGTATAAATGTCATATAAAGGTCTACGTCTATATAAAAGGTCGATGTGTCTGAGCTTGAAACCTTTCCAGGTACTCATGCAACATAATTCCCAGTCAACATGTGGATATGGGAATCATGCTCAAAAAGTGGGCCTGGGCTCATAATGGGCTTCTTATATGGGAGAAACTTGGGTCTGAAATGGATGCTAAAAACAAGTTCAAATTGTGTAACCTTTCCAAAACCCATGTTGGTTTCCTGAAGGGAACACGAGGCTTCAGTGTTGATAGTCCCTTATTGGTTCCATTTTTCAGCCTATCTCCAACCTATAAGGTTCCCATAATATAGCATGTTTGTTTGATTACTTCTAACCATACTGATGCAAAGGCGTCAGTCAAACAACAGAACAAAGTTGTGTTTCCTGGTATACACTAGTCATCACCCTAACAAAATGAAAAACATGAAATCTAAGCAGACTGGAAATAGTCCTTTTTTTTGTAAAAATGTGAAAAAATCATTATTTTTTTGAAAAAATAAACTTTAATTTTTGTTTTTGTTTTTTTTTGTTTTACATTGGTGGATATCTCACGGTGCTTTCTATTTTTTTATATCACTAGCAATCGCTAAGAATGTGCGTTCCCATGGTTACACACATGTTGCGTCACTGACATGCGCCATGGACATCCAGGAAAGGATATTTGTGAAAAATCACTGGGAGAGGAAGACAAACGTGCAGGATATCACTTCTGCGTGTTTAATCTGAGCCAGTAGGAAAATGTAGTTTAGCTGAGGCATACACTGGTGTCGATTAGAGGTTTCCGCTGATAAAGGTAAAGAGGCTAGCAACACCGCCAGCAGCAGCAGCTGTTAGATTCATCACAGTCACAAACCGGAGAGAGGAAACTCAGAATGAGGATGGGTGGAAGGGGACCCACTGGTGAGTGTCCTCAACGTTGTTAGCAAGCACCACGGCTAGCTACATGCAGCTTGGAACAACTGAAGACTATGCTGGTAAAGGTGCTCCGGGGCCTGGCTCGACCTCAGACCAGGTTTACTGTACAGAACTTAAAGCCAAGTTAGCCTTCACAGAAATGAGACACTGAAACACATCTCGGTCATCTAAAACCGTCACCTGACCAATGTGGCCGCACTCCATGATTGTACGGTACGTTTGCTTACTCCATTGTAGTTCTATTTAGCTTTGTGCTTTTGAAAACGTAGTTTGCCTGTTATAGCTTACTGTGGTTTCCTTTACTAAAAATAAAATGGACCTGCTCGCCTTTTTAACGTGAGTCTGTGGTGAAAAAACAAAACAAAAACCCAGCTGTTACATTTGCCTGTTGCTTTATTACTTGCTGCGTGGTGTCACGCTGCTTTTAGCTAGCCCTCTGTCTCTTTATGAGGGGAAACCGCGTAAAAAAATCATTTAAAAACAGGCAGTGGCGTTTTGTTAGGTCGCTTTTAATGTATAATATGGAATAAAACGAGTTGGATATGTTGCCCATTGAGTTTATCTATATATTTAACCCGAAGCAGTAGAGTTTTATTTACGTACCGCCAGTTTACGCATATAATCTGTACAATTAAACGTATCTTGACTCCGTTGTTGAGCACACTCCTTGTCATAGTAGCTTGAAAATGCATAATGTTGTATAATTGATATTTTAATTAAACGTTTTAAATATTACTTGGAAAAAATGCAGCTTGGATTTGTTCCATGTTGAGTTTTTTGTTGTTGTTGCATATTGCCAGTTTACGCAATAAATTAGCTGCAACCTGCGTACACAGTTAGGAAAATAGACCTTATTTCACATCACCTGTAAACAATAAAAGAATAGAATAGTTCTTTATTGTCCCACAAAGGGGAAATTCATTCGAAGCAGCAGCAAAGTAGTTGGCAATACAAACACTTTTATATTCATACTAGTAGGAAAGTATAACAATACTCCTAATCAGTGTAGCTGTGAAAATAAATTATATTTTACAAACTGTAGTTGAGTTTTATAGTAAATTAGCTTCTCTTTAAAGCGTAAATACTGTAACACAAATTCCCTGTTATGAATTTAAATAGTAAAATATACAAAAATATTTGAGATAAAATAAATTACATAGAGTGTAGAGTTCCCCATATTTTATTGCCGTCGTTGAATATAAACTGCTGTTCATAACGGCATTGAAAACGCCTCATATTGTACAACCTTGTTTTAATTCTATGCCACCTGGATATGTTCTGTCTAGAATTTCTCTTTGTCCCCAAAATGGTCACTTTCTCTGTGTTCTCCTTTTTTACATACAGAAATTGGGGGCCAGAGTGTATGAAATTTGGAGGAAATTCTTTCTTTCATCCCACCTGTTGATCAAACTGATATGTAGCCTACAAGTGAAATTTGGAAAAATAAGAATATCTTGCAAAAGTTCATTTATTTTAGTAATTCAAATTCAATTTAAATTCAAAATTACTTTATAAATCCCAAAGGGAAACTAAATGTTGTTGTAACTCATTATCCAAGTTTCTTCAAAGATTTGCTGTAGATGCTGATCGGTGTGGGTAGGGATGATCTCCTGTTGCACTCTGCTGATCTGAAGACGCTCTGTAGTTGTATGACAGGCTGATGTAGAGGATGCTCAGGGTTGTCCATAATGTTCATTTTATGAAGAATCCTTTTATGCACACTAACCTCCAGAGGGTCCTCAGCATCCAACCTGTTTGCCAACAATCTCACATTGCCCATTATGATTGATGGAGATGGTTTGAAATTCCTCCCTTTCTCTCTCCTCTTCGCCCCTGCTCTGGATCCATGGCATCTCCTTTTCAACTTATCAGGGTTTTGTGGCTGCAGTTGAGGTATTATTTGAGCTTCTGGGATGTTAAACAGATGCTCCCAGTTGTAAACCACCTTGTTGCCATGGTTATGCTTAATGACAAATGTCCAAAAATAAAAGGTATCAGCAAAAATCCTTCCAGCTTCACAGCATTCAAAACCAGAGAGAACAGTTGTCCACAAAAATAATGTTTGTACCAGAAATTGAGGAATACAATAAAAAAAAAAAAAGAAAAAAATCTGAATGAAACTAACAGAGCTACTCCAACAGGCTGCCACCTTGAGCGGTGCAATTCTGGAATTTTAGCTTAAGAGGTGAAACTATAGACTCAATACATGCAAAGTGAGATATTTTAAGCCTTTATTTGTTTATTGATTATGGCTTACAGTTTATGAAAACCCCCAAATCTCAGAAAAGTAGAATATTACATAAAATCAATCAAACAAGGATTGTAAATAGAGGAATGTCAGACCTCTGAAAAGTATAATCATGCATATGTACTCAGTACTTGGTTTGGGCCCCTTTTGCATCAATTACTGCCTTAATGCAACATGACATGGATTCTATCAGCCTGTGGCTTTGCTGAGGTTTTATCGAAGACCAGGATGCTTCAATAACGGCCTTCAGCTCTTCTGCATTGCTCGGTCTCATGTCTCTCATCTTTCTCTTGGCAATGCTCCACAGATTCTCTATGGGGTTCTGGTCAGGCCAGTTTGCTGGCCAATCAAGCACAGTAATCCCACGGTCATTGAACCAGGTTTTCGTACTTTTGGCAGTGTGGGCACGTACCAAGTCCTGCTGGAAAAGGAAGTGAGCATCTCCATAAAGCTTGTCTGTGGAATGAAGCATGAAAAGCTCCAAAATGTCCTGGTAGATGGCTGCGTTGACTCTGAACTTAATAAAGCACAGTGGACCAACACCAGCAGATGACATGGGTCCCCAAATTAACACACACTGTGGAAACTTCACTCCGGACTTCAAGAATCTCGGATTGTGTGCCTCTCCATTCTTCCTCCAGACTGTGGGACCTTTGTTTCCAAATGAGGTGCAAAATTGGCAGTTCTTCTTTTCTTTAGCCCAGGTAAGATGATCCTGACATTGTTTGTTGCTCAGGAGCGGCTTGATGAGAGGAATACGAAATGTGATGTCCTTGTCCAGGATCCATCTGTGTGTGGTGGCTCTTGATGCACCAACTCCAGCCTCAGTCCACTCCTTAAGAAGGTCCAACACTTTAGAATGACCCTTTCCTGACAATCCTCTCCAGGCTGCGCTCATACCTGATGCTATTACATCATTTTCTTCCACAAAAATTTATATGAATGTGCTTTGATACAGCACTTTGGGAACATCCAACTTCTTTTGCAATGCCTTTAGAGGCTTTCCCTCCTTATGAAGAGTGTCAATTATGGATTTCGGGCCAACAGTCAGGTATAATTTTGATTCCTACTGAACCAGACAGAGACTATTTAAAGTCTCAGGAACTCTTTGGAGGTGTTTTGGATTAATTAGCTGATTAGAATGTGACACTTTGAGCCTAAAATGTTGAGCCCTTTCACAATATTCTAATCTAATAAGATTTTAATTTTGCGGTTTTCATAAGCTGTAAGCCATAATCATAATTATAATAAATTAAGGCTTGAAATAATTCGCTTTGTATGGAATGAGTCTATATCATATATTAGTTTCACTTTTTAAGTTGAATTACTGAAATAAATGAACTTTCGAACGATACTCAAATTTCTTTAGTTTCACCTGTATAGCACGATTATGAGGGTATTACATTGTACAAACTTTGACTTAAAAATAACTTTTGAGCTTTTCTCAAAACCTGAAACCCGAATTCCTACATTAAAAATGTTCTTGCATATACACAAACAAACAGATATGCAGCACGTATTAACCTACTCTTGGATGAATAACCTTTTTTTGTTCAATTACCTTGCAGCTGTTACTTTCAGGGCTGTACAGTCGCACGTGCGATGAAAAAAACTGTGCGATAAACTATTTTTCATATGTAGCACTCTTACAACAGCTTTGAAAGCTGTCTGTTTCTTTGTTTTTTGTGTGTTTTTTTTACTGTAAAGGCCGGTTAACACTGTACGTATTTCGGCCTTCTCAAAGGACTGCTCCATGCCACACTGTGCGACCTCCACCAAGCTCTAGAGCTGTGTCACACTGAACGGCTGAGATTTCATTGGATCAAACAGAATGATGGCTCATTCTAGCAGGATGCGCCAAAAGCCAACATCACAAGCAGATCGGGGTCATAGAATTTCTGACACTGCCAACTTTGCGACTTTGTCGCTATTTCTAATGACTTTTCAGACCCCTTAATGACCCCCCCCCAAAAAAGTGCCTAGCAACAAATCTAGCGACATTTTTGACCACCCTTAACTACTTTCTGTGACACTTTGTTGCCGATATTTGCTACAGATTAGAGACCCGGCCTGCTCTATCCAGACTATCCTTGCAGACAGGGAATGATCTCCGAACATATATGCAGCATAACAAGACATCAACTCACAAAGTTGTTTTCTGTTTAAAATGAATTCAAAAATAAAAGATAAATCTGCAAATATATAAGACCGATCTTTTTTTTGTAAGACACACACAAACATCAAGCAGAAAGTTGTCCGTACTACACTGCATTGCCTACCTGTGGTGCATTCAAGGAAAGTTCCAACTTCGATATATATGGTGGGTTCAAGAACGTAAGACTTAAAATGTATAACAAAAAACACCGAAAATAATAATATAAGCCATAAACTTCTATTCAATGGCGGTTGGCAAGCAACGTTTGGTGCATACTAAATATGCCCTACTTATTTTTTACAAAGTACTAAAAAACAAACAAAAACGATATTCTTTCTATTAATTTTGTCTTGACACATCTCAGGAAATTAATTTTTTTCAGAACTAGAAATTTTGTTTAAAAAGTCTTTGATGTCCAGTTGCAATTTGATATCTTTTACATTTTGTACCAGTTCCCTTCTCCCAACAGTATACTTCAGGCAAAAATAATATAACATGTTCCACAGTCTCTTCTTGAAGACAAGAAAACAAGCTTTTTTAGAGATTGTAAAACACATTTTGTGTTGTTACTACAACCTCTGTAGGACCAGTGCTAGAAGCTAAAAAAGTTAATGTACAGCCCTGACTTTAAAGTTGCATCTTGGGTGAAAAGCTTACAGACTTACAGACACACTAAAAGTCTCTTTGTGCCATTTTAGACATACCCTTTTTCTGCAACTTCAGATAAGCCATTCTATTTTTTAAATTGTATCCCCTCCCTCTTAAAAAAACAAAAACAATCAGTGAACTTCTCTTTACGGCAAGCTTTGTGGAAATCGGCCCAAAGAGACTTTTCCAGCCGTTTCTTCTACACTCTTCATTGTCTTCTGCCTTGAAAAGTTATTGTCTTTAATGATCCTTTAATGCTACTATTATATAATAAAAATGCAGTTATGAATTAATTAAATAGGATTTAATTATTCATTATCATTTATAATGCAAAGTCGGCTTTAGTAGTTCTCTAAAAGATTTAGTTATTGTTCCACACTGTAAATTTGATGCTTCATCAGCTCTCAGCAAGAGTCACATCAGAGTGAGACTAGCTTTAATAGGCAGATTATGTATTTGTGCTTGTTAATTACACACTGAGCACCAGTGTGTATATGTGAATGGTTGTAAAAATAAAATAAAAAAAGCAGGTCTGTGGAGCAAAGAGTAAGGAAGAAAACAGATGTGCAGAGGATGCTAAAACAGTCATACTAGCAGGGATATAAAACGTTAAGAGAAGCAAAAAAAAAAAAGTTGAAAATAAGTTAGAACTGTTTTTATCATGGGCTAGATGTTTTGTTTATTATTGTATTCACTTTTGTAGTGTACAACCACTACTGGTGGCTAAACCTCCCTTCTGCATGACAGCCCCACCACTGTGCTTGACAGTTGCTACTGTGCTCCTGAGGTTAAATTCCAGTGTTACTTGATCTCTGATTTTGGTTCTGATTGTCTTCATACAGGGCTCAGATGGAGATCGGCTGATGTTTAAATTATTATGACCTCTATGAAACGCTCCCCTTTCTGAAGGACGCAACCATGAGTTCTGGCAAGGCGGAGGAGCTGCTAAGTGATGGCAAGGGTTCACCCACTGTTGCCAGTCAGCCTTCACAAACTGGGCCCGATTGTGTCACAGAAGAGCTTCAATCAGATCCAGTCCTTGAAACTGCAAAGTCTCAAAAAGCGGGAAAATTCAGGAGGACTGCTTTGACATTTTTTGGCGTTCGTAAAGGTATCTGCATTTTACCGAGCTTCTTCGGAGGGAGGAATAAAAATCAAAGCAGGTGGTCCGCTAAGAAAGGAATCGGCAAAAGCAGAACACACGATGGGCTGAGTAAGGTCAGCGATGACGATGTTCTCAGGAGTGGCTACATTTCTGCTGGAGATTTTGAATACCACAGCCACAGGGATGCTACTGGAGATCTCCACAGTGGCTGTCAAGAGGGATGTAGTCACCCAACCCCTGACCAGAAATCACTGACCCTTGGTCGACAGAGAAAAGGTTTAAGGAGTCTTTTTCAAAGTTTTAGGCACCACAGAAGCCAGAGAAATAATAATGCAAGTGAAACTAATGGTGCGTCCTCTCTGCAATGCAAGAACGAGGTGAGCGTTGTCCAATGCAACACAAACCGAAGTGCCACAGAGTGCCTGGAATGTGACCCTGCAGTGCCTGAGTTTGTAGATGATCTGTGTGACATCTCCATTGGCCTTGAATGTAGTCATGTAGACGCAAATGCAACCCAGAGCAGTGTGGAGAAAGAAAGCCCAAAGTCTGAGCTTCAGCTGTCTGACGACAAACATGAGGATCCCGATTTAAAGGCAGCACCTTCTGGTGGTTACGACAACAGTTCCAGACGTTCCAGCGAGCCTTGTCTGAAACTTCAGGCGGCGTCTGAAACACCCGCCGGCTTGTCGGATCAGTTGAACCTGATTTTTGATGAGGTTTCGTCGTTAAAGAGCTTCGATTCCCTCACAGGTTGCGGGGACATCATTGCAGATCAGGAGGACGACAGCATCACAGAGACCACCGTTTCTGGAGAGAGGAGCAGAAACGGGGGAAAGAGGGCCTCTTGTTATCTCACATATCAGGGGGGTGGCGAAGAGATGGCCTCGCCCGAAGATCTGGACGGAACGTGCCTTCAAGATTTCTGGGGAAACAACGCATCCGAGGCAGTCTGCTGTAGCTGTGATCCGGACCAGACGGAGATGACTGCTGAGCTGACTAGTTTGCAGAACATGGACGCACTGAACAGCAGCAGCAGCACGCAGCAGGCTGGAGCTATGGACACGTCATCCATCGCTGACGTTTCGACTCCTCAGAGCGAGCATCAGGAGTCGGGTCCCAACAGCGACGAGGGCTATTATGACTCCACCACACCCGGGCCGGACGAAGGCCAAGAAAAAAGGTCAGCTAGATTACCCAGGGATAGTTACAGCGGGGATGCCCTCTATGAACTTTTTGCGCCTGACGAGAGTCTCATCAGCCCTCTTTATGAAAACAAATCCCAACTTCCCAGTTCAAAACACAGTGACTATTTAACGGAGCCAGTCGATGCAACAGATCCTGCCTTTGTCCCAGAAATGAGTCACTTAGAGATAAGTGCTGATTTATACAAAGAGGATTTTCTAGAGATGCCAAGCTCATTCAGTAAAGATCAGGATATCAGAGTGAACAAAAACTGTAATTTCAATTCAAAAGCACACACATTAGTCAACATGAACAATCTCAAAGCCAATGTTTTTGATGACAAGGGGAATATGCTTGCTTCAGCTGACAAAAGAACAAGACCCGTAAATGCAGAATGTGAGAAAAGATGCAGCGGTCTATCGTTTGGAAGCACGTCGGACCAGGACTTCGAGACCTTCTGCGAACCCAAAGAGGAGCATCTTGAAGAAAACAAGCCTGTGGCTCTACCGTACAAAAATATCAATTCTCAGTCTGAAGAATGTAACAGCTACATGGAGGATGGGCAGACTGTGTGTTTCTCACAAGCGCTTGTGGATTACACAAAACAGACTCAGTTGCTCTGCAAGCTGAGGAGTGAAGTGGACGAGTTGGGGACGAGCGACGCTTTCACTCCAAACATGGAGGCCTTACCAACTATAGTCACGTTTGATGTCGTAGACCTGCACAACGAGGGGGAATACGACGAGCAGATCCGCATGGAGCTGGAGGAGGACGCTTCGTCACCTTATCAGGAGTTCGAAGAAAGCTACCTGCAAAAAGACGCGTTTGCTGAATGTGACTATCAAATGTTTGACCTGTATGAACAGAATCTGATCAGCAACACGTGGGCTGTTGCTAGCCTCCCGCGCCATTTGGGTGTTGCAAGAGTCAACCAGCCAGGGTCGACTCCGCTGTCGCTGGACAGGAGGAGCAGGTCTCTAGATACAGATGGCCTCGAGTTGAAGATGCCTGAAACGTACAGAGAGAGCAGACCGGCTGGGGCTGCAGAGCAGCACTCTGAGAGAAACTCTTCACCATGTTATAGAAAGAATGTAGTCTTGTCTGCCTCAGAGGTCAGAGACGGTAACAACGTTACACCCTTATTATGGCAGACGAGGTCAGAAGTGGCTGTGACAGATGGAGAAATGACTGAAGACATCCAGAGTCTCAGACAAGCCCAAGTTAAACACAAGCAACCGCAGTATTTTTGGTCTAATGTGTCGGACGACTTAAGTTGTGATTTAGTTGCACAGAGTCCAGAACCCTACAGTAGGAAGTGTCACCTTTCGCTGAGGTCGGATTCCTGTCTTCCTCATGGCACCTTTGGGATGGAGGAGGAGGAATCTGATGTGTTCTGCCAGGGTCCTGCCAATTTACATTCCCACAATCAGGGCAGTAAAGGCAGAGCCCTAGCAGGTAGGGAGGTTACACCCTATGGTAGAAGCCCCCTAGACTCTCCCTTATTTAAGGAAGAGACTGTTATCTTTAGTGAATCGAGAGCAACGGGGGATGGGCTGATCGCTGTGACCTGCAACAATCACCCAGAGGCCACATGCAACTGAGTGTGAACCGTGTGCCATAGAGTGCTTTTTAGAGGGTGCTGGTCATTTCACCCCTTCGCCGTGTCGTACCTTTGTGGTTTTCGATATGCCGAACTGATACGGAATGGAGCTGTCTGCATGGGACGCCTCGTACCAACTCATACCCGTTAAGAGACCCCGCTAATACAAGTGGTTTAAAGTAGATTTTTAACTTAAGTAAAGATATTCTAAACTGTCAACTGTTAGGGCCCCATTAAATGTGTTTAATGTTTTTTTTTTTTACGAATTACATATTTGACAGCTATTATTCTAAACACCTTAAAAGTAGAATACAAAAGTAACCCCAATGCAAAGTATTAAATTGGATTTAACTAAACAGTTTATTAAGCTATTTAAACTGTTTTTCTGTTGTTGTTTTTTTACAAATATTTCTTTTGAAAGTAGTACGTATGCTTATTAAGGGAGTACAGAAACAATCCTTATTTCTAAAACAAAATACTGTCTAGTATGGGACTGTTTACCACCTAACTATCCTATCAGTCATGATTTTCAGAACTGCTGTTTTTTTAATAGATTTTTTTTTTTTTTTTTTTTTGCAGATATTTAGAGTCTCTGCAAGAAACACTTTATCATTGATCTTTTTTTGGGGGTGTAATCTGCTCGAATGGCTTTGAACAGTTTTCTGTAAACCCTGCATCCTGACTATCTTTACATACCGAAGCAGGGACATAGTTCACTGATAATTTGTTTTTACTGGCCGAAGCAGGGATCAGAATAGAAATAAGGTGTGATAGAAAGCCTTCAAAAATAGGGCGATGGGGCTTTGGGACAAACTGGCAACTTATCGATATGACCTGGCGAAGGGGGAAACGGACTCAGATCGGCTTTTCTGTTTATCCAAAGGAGTATTTGTTGCTCATTTTTACTTGTACAACTGTTTTTGAAAAGTTTGACTCACCGTGTCGGACAGGATGTGAAATGGAATTTAAAAGCAATTCAGACATGTGCAATAAGGAACAACAACGACATGCATCAATTGCAATGCTCAGAAGTCCAAATTTAGAAAGAAATCCCTTCAGGCATTTGCACCGCTCCTGATTTTTGCACACGGCTTTCTTTAACATTGGCTGAAAGGGTTTGAGGAGGAGGTTGTGTAATTTACAGTGAAAATGCCAACACTGTCATCTCATTAAGCTACTGAATTGAACTGGAATGCTGTTACACATTCAGGTCTCAACACTAATGCAACTCTGTTCTGTATCATCGTCGTTCATCAGCCTGGGTCTTATTGTGCACAGACTTCCTTTTTCCACTGCTGCCTTTCAGCAATGAATGCTTTTGCTGTAAATGTCGGATCATGTTCGTGTTTACAACTTCTCGCAAGCCACTCTTTGCAGTAGTAAGGTTTGTTTTGAGCTCGTGATCCCTGTATAGTGTTTTTTTTTTTTTTTCACCCGGATCAGATTTGTTACAGGAAAAAAACAGGAGCAATGCATCAGTCCAGAAAGAACAATATATCAAGCCTTGATTTTATTTTTCTTAAAGAGAGACACGTTTTGTCACATAAAAAATGCATCAACCTGACTAAAAAATGCCAGTAAGAAAGTATAGTGAATATATAGATGTACTGATGGTGCTAGTATATGATAGTGGTGGTGTTTTAACTTTAGCTGTCCTCTTTCATTTACATATAGTAAGCTTTGCATAGCAAAACTATTTGTTTTGCTCGTTTCACATGCAAATGGAGCAAAAGCTAAATGGTGTTTACCTAAGATACTCCAATCAGTTAACTAAAAATGAAGTCGAAAATATGTCTACTGGGCTTGCTGCAGGCCTGAAAAGAGTGTAAAATATCATTTTCGCTTTCTTTTTTCCTTGTTTTTTGGGGGGGATAAGCTCATGATGCTAGCTAAAATCGCGCACTCAATTATTGCATTACTTTAAAGTGTGCTGAATAAAGAAGTTGTGGGTTTTGTTTGAATCTGAAGTCAATAAAAAAAAAATCCTTTCACCTTGTATCATTTTTTTTGTGAAACAATGTTTTTAACTGCACTATATGAAACACATCAGTGTATTTATATTTTCAACTATTTGTAGAGTGTCGTGTACAGAATGGTTGTTACAAATTGTCAATACTGTATTTTGATTTCTCCTTTTTTTTTTATCGAGTTGCATTATCTGAAAATCTATAAAAGTTTTGTCCTATTAGAAATCTGCCTTACATTAGAATAAACACGACAACATACATTTCTGCCTTCTTTTTGTTTTTGTTTCTGGCACTACGGTGACAGCCCATCACTTAACCAACACTGTGGTTGAAAGCACACTATGACTGTTAAAACTATTCTTAACCACACGGGCCAACGTACACACACTACCACTAAAGAGAAGTTCATAGTTTCAGGTCCGAACGCTTAACAATTCTTGGCAAAGAAAGTTTCCAGGTGCTTAAAATGTAGCCCTGATTGAGATACAAGATTATATATTCTTAAAGCTAAAATATAAGTTTAATTGCAAAAATGTGCAACCTGATTGGCTTTATTCCTATTTTAAACAGAGTTGCAGTAATGAGTTATTTGGTGGCGCTCCTGTAATGTCCATAATAAAGGTTAACACACAAAGTTCTTTTTGTTTATTTATATATATATAAATGGGGGGGGGGGGGGGGGGGTAAAAATACCTCAGTTTTAGACTGTTTACACAATAAAATAACCAAGACAGCCTGAGTTGCTTTGTTTAACCAAAAAAAAAAAAAATTTTAATACAGCCTTTCCTTAATATCTTTGAGTGGCTTTAGTTTCTTCACCATGACCGTTTCTCATAAGCGGAAATGTTTCCAAACAGTCAAATTTGTCATTCTTAGGGAAATTCTTCCTTCAAACAGCTGATGTGCAGCAACAGGTGAGGGAGGGGCAATTCTGCAACTCTATGTACCATACAGCTGGGGGAAATATATATATATATATATATATATATATAAAACTAGAAGTTTCATTTATATATATATATATATAAATATATATATATATATAAATATATATATATATATATATAAAAAACTAGAAGTTTTGAGTCGCGGGGGACATCGAGTCCGAGTGGACCATGTTCCGCGCCTCCATTGCCGAGGCGGCTGACCAAGGTGGTCGGTGCCTGTCGCGGCGGCAACCCCCGAACCCGCTGGTGGACACCGGCGGTAAGGGATGCTGTCAGGCTGAAGAAGGAGTCCTACCGGGTCTTTTTGGCTTGTGGGACCCCTGAAGCAGCTGATAGGTACCGACAGGCCAAGCGGGATGCGGCTCGGATGGTTGCTGAGGCAAAAACTCGGGCGTGGGAGGAGTTTGGAGAGGCCATGGAAAACGACTTCCGTACGGCTTCGAAGCGATTGTGGTCAACCATCCGGCGTCTCAGGGGGGGGAAAGCGGTCTGCCACCAACACTGTTTACAGTGGGGATGGTGTGCTGCTGACCTCGACGTGGGACGTTTTGGGTCGGTGGATGGAATACTTCGAAGACCTCCTCAATCCCACCAGCACGCCTTCCAATCTGGAAGCAGGGTTTGGGGACTTGGGGTCGGGCTCTCCAATCTCTGGTGCTGAGGTCACAGAGGTCGTTAAAAAACTCCTCGGTGGCAAGGCTCCGGGGGTGGATGAGATTCGACCGGAGTTCCTCAAGGCTCTGGATGTTGTGGGGCTGTGTTGGTTAACGCGGCTCTGTAATATTGCGTGGACATCGGGGGCAGTTCCCTTGGATTGGCAGACCGGGGTGGTGGTCCCCCTGTTTAAAAAGGGGGACCACAGGGTGTGTTCCAACTACAGGGGGATCACACTTCTGAGCCTCCCTGGTAAGGTCTATTCAGAGGTTCTGGAGAGGAGGGTTCGACGGATAGTCGAACCTCGGATCCAGGAGGAACAATGCGGTTTTCGTCCTGGCCGTGGAACACTGGACCAGCTCTACACCCTCAGCAGGGTCCTGGAGGGTGCGTGGGAGTTCACCCAACCGGTCTACATGTGTTTTGTGGACTTGGAGAAGGCGTTCGACCGTGTCCCTCGGGGGGCCCTGTGGGGGGTGCTCCAGGAGTATGGGGTACCGGGCCCCTTGATACGGGCTGTTAGGTCCCTGTACGACCGGTGCCAGAGTTTGGTTCGCATTGCCGGCAGTAAGTCGGGCTTGTTTCCAGTGAGAGTTGGACTCCGCCAAGGTTGCCCTTTGTCACCGATCCTGTTCCTAACTTTTATGGACAGGATCTCTAGGCGCAGCCAATGCGTTGAGGGGATCCGTTTTGGTGGCCTCAGGATCGGGTCTCTGCTTTTTGCAGATGATGTGGTCCTGTTGGCTTCATCGGAGCGTGATCTTCAGCTTTCGCTGGAGCGGTTCGCAGCCGAGTGTGAAGCGGCTGGGATGAGAATCAGCACCTCCAAATCCGAGGCCATGGTCTTGAGCCGGAAAAGGGTGGGGTGCCTCCTCGGGGTCGGGGATGGGGTCCTTCCCCAAGTGGAGGAGTTTAAGTATCTGGGGGTCTTGTTCACGAATGAGGGAAAAATGGAGCGGGAGATCGATAGACGGATTGGTGGGGCATCTGCAGTTATGCGGGCGCTCTACCGGTCTGTCGTGGTGAAGAGAGAGCTGAGCCGAAAGGCGAAGCTCTCGATTTACCGGTCGATCTACGTTCCTACCCTCATCCATGGTCACGAACTCTGGGTGGTGACCGAAAGAACGAGATCACGGATACAAGCGGCTGAAATGAGTTTCCTCCGCAGTGTGTCTGGGCTCTCCCTTAGAGATAGGGTGAGAAGCTCAGTCATCCGGAGGGGGCTCAGACTAGAGCCGCTGCTTCTCCACATCGAGAGGAGTCAGTTGAGGTGGCTCAGGCATCTGGTCAGGATGCCTCCTGGACGCCTCCCTGGTGAGGTGTTTCAGGTACGTCTCACCGGGAGGAGGCCCAGGGGAAGGCCCAGGACACGCTGGAGGGACTATGTTTCTCGGCTGGCCTGGGAGCGCCTTGGGGTTCCTCCCGAGGAGCTGGAACAAGTGGCTGGGGAGAGGGAAGTCTGGGTCTCTTTGCTTAGGCTGCTGCCCCCGCGACCCGACCCCGGATAAGCGGAAGAAAATGGATGGATGGATGGATAGAAGTTTTGACCACTTCTAGGTCAACCCGTTTTGGTTGGTCTAAATCATATGAAAGTCTTTAAAATGACTGTAAACCACAGTGGGAGTTACTGAGCTTCATCAGAGGATGAAAAACCAAGGGGCCTGTGTAGGCATGTGCTGCATTTACATAATCTGTTTGTAAAATGGGCTGTTTTCCTTGCCTGAGGTTTTACACAACTCTGCAAATATACACCCAAGGACAGTTAATTTAAAGTATAAGCCTACAAGATCATCTTAGATTCGATATTTAATTTTAGAATCGACATAGGTTTACGTGTGAGAAATATTTGTTGGATTTACTGGAGCTCTTATTTAAAAAAACAAAAGGAAGTTTGTCTTTCAGGACGCGAACTAAGACGGGCGACCGTGTAAATTCGGGAGATGGAGAAAGTAAGCAAAGTTAGCGACGCTATTTTCAATCCCAGCGCCCATTTACTTGTTTCCTTCGCGCTATCTGGCAACCCGGAGCTAACTGCGACAGCGCCAATGATGGCAGGAAAACAGAACCTTTAGAAGCGAAGCGAAGCGAGGCGAGGAGGATGACAGCAACAAGGTGAGAGGAGATGATGAAAAGGGTGAACGGCGTCTGAAGCCAGCCATGGCAGCGAGGTGCGTGTGCGCACTCTGTTGAGATTCGTGATGTTGTTGCCTCGCCGTCGCCTGAATTATAAAATGACCGTCAACTTCATCTCAAGTTACAGTAATTCCGGCTAAATCGTCAGCAGATGCTGTGCAGCTGATGCTAACCAGCGTTAGCATCGAGGCGTTAAAGGTAGCCTGTGATTTCCACTAAGTTGGCTAATAGAGGGGATGTTAGCTAAGTAGCGTTGCATAGCTTGGATGCCGCTAACTTGAGATACCGGGGGTGGGGGGGGTTACCTGGCAAGCTATGGCAGAATAGAAGTAACTCGTGTTGACCGCTGTTTGATCGATTTCTAGCCATTGCCCAACAGGTTAAACTCGCATTACGCTGGTAGATATGTATAGCTGAAACGCTGACTGTAGCTCAGTGATGTTGGAATAGCTTCGTGTGCTAACCGCTACTCGGGCCTGCGGGTGTCAGAGGAGGGATTTCTTCCTGAAATTCTGCCTTTTAAGGGGGATGTTCTGTACCGAACTCGGCACAGTCGTTCAAAAAGTGACCGAAATTTAATTTATCATCCGCTGTCACGTTGCTTAATCTCCTTCTTTTTACATTGTCTACACTCAAGATGCTTCTTCTTTTTTTTTTTCCTTCTTCTTGTTCTTCTTCTTCTTGTGTTGTCGTGTCAACTTGTTGGACGAATCTGTGCAGCATTATTGACCTCAATAATCAGTAAAATGCTCCAGGAGGGACACTGTCGGTGAGTTTAGTGTTTGAATTCGAGGTTTGTTAAAAAAAAAAAAAAAAAAAAAAAAAGAAAGGTCATTAATTAAAGTGAAAACAATATATTTGGTTTTATCTGCTCTGATAACATTCTGATTTAGGAGAATTTCTTGAGAATTTTAGTTTCCAGTGGTTATTATTTTTGTTTTTAGTTAAATACATTATTTGTGGGTTAGATTTGCATGATCTCAAGTTCATGCTAAGGGATGTTGAGGAAAATTAATACTAGAGCACCAATCAGCCTTCAAAAAAAAATCTAAAACCACATCAACCAAATGCATGTACTTGTATGCACTGTTGTGGGTGTATGAAAAGTTGGGGATGTATAAATGAGGTTATTCTAATCATATCCTTTCATTTTCCGTTTAATTCAAATCTACAATCACTATAGAAGAACCTGCTCATTGGCGAGCTGTTTGTAGCTCTCTCCCCCCCCCCCCCCCCTCCACACCTCTCTGTTCACCCTTCACTTTGCTCTGCAAGAGTTTGTTCTCCTTTCAGACACTTTCAGTTTCCCCGTCCTGCTCTGGCAAAGTGTTTACTCAGGAGGAATCGTTGCGTTTCTGCCCGAAAACGGCAAAGAAGTGAAACCGAAACCGATCCGAGTTGATAGGGAGGCCAGATCGCTGATGATGTGTCACTTATCTGAAAGTAACTTTTAAACATTTCCAAGTAATCATTTCAGAATCCGTTGGAGGGACAGGGGAAAAAAACCCTCTAGTTCATCTCTACTCGGTGCTAGAGGAAAACGTCCTCGTCGTCCTGCTCCAACTTGTTGCTATGAAACATGAGATGGATGATGCGTATGCGGAGATGGTCCGGAGACCAAGACTGTGAATATGGAGGTGGAAGGGAGAGGATCTGAAAAGAGCTCTGCCGCTTTGAACATGTGTCGAGACGGTCACAGAATGACTCAAATGACAGTAGGCAGTGTGAGCTGTTCGGCCGTCTCCGCCGCCAAACCTCCCAAGTTCCAGAGCGGATGCCTCAGTGCACCTTGCTTCTCCAGCTTCCCCGTTTAGAGATTCAGACCACAGCCTCGTCCTTCACGGCGATCGTAAAAGTTGCAATCAGATCACTCGCACAGAAAGGGATCTTAATTTAAGCTGCTGACCGAGCCTCCCTCTAAGGTCGCTGTGTTTTTTTTGTCTTTGAGTAGGTGACATTGTGTTCCAACATGCATTCAGTGCGGTCGTCACTGGACTTATGTTATTTGCAGTGGTGGGAATGTGAACCAGTGTGATTCCTTGCAAAGTTTGCAGCCTCTAGACGTCTGCTGCTGAGCTGTAGCGTAACTGAAAGTGTTCTGCGTTTGCTGGCTGTATGAAGAGACATGATGAGCCGTGTTTGTGTTAGTCGTGACTGGTAAAAAGGAGTTAGCTGATGACAAGGCTGTGTTGCTAGGCAA
This sequence comes from Valencia hispanica, assembly GCA_963556495.2. Classification (NCBI taxonomy): domain Eukaryota; kingdom Metazoa; phylum Chordata; class Actinopteri; order Cyprinodontiformes; family Valenciidae; genus Valencia; species Valencia hispanica. The sequence continues at coordinate 33,540,937 of OY747715.1, read as the reverse complement.
CGCACATCATGGGCTGTGCCTCTCGAAGCTCGCTGTACACTCTCTGCAAGACTAGAGGGAAGTGGGTTCTAGTGTGTCTTCTTGTGAAAGCACTCCCTATAAACATTGTTGATTATCAGAATCGTGTTTTTTTTTTTTTTTTTTTGGATCAAACTAAATGTGTTGCATGGTTTCCACTGCAGGCTCCTCTGCAGAAGCGCACTGCTTTTACCTTTAAAAACAGCCCGCGCTCCCTGTGGAATTGGGCTCAGTTCCGATTGTCTGTCGGAGGGCTGGAGGCGCAGGGATACGCTGCTCAGCCCACACGATTTCAGGTTATTCGAACTCGTGCACTCAATTCATGTGTGACTGGCTCAAACGTTGCTCGTGAGACCAGTAAGGCTCTCGTGCTCGCGGAGAGCAGGTTTGTTCTGCAGTGCATTGGCACATTTTGTACCAGACTGTGGGGTTTTGATTTGAAGGAGAGAAAAAAAGAAGCGGTTGGTTGAAGAGGTAGTAAAACTTTTCTGGGTGTTGGTGGTGTGTTATTTTTTTATTTTATTTTTTTTTAAAGGCTCCAGAGCAGCAGGAGATCAGTGACACGGTTGTTATATTATTATTATTTTTCCGTATGTCTGTGCGTACATTTTGTTGCATCGTGTGCAATATTTACTTTTCTATTTGTGCATCAACAGAATTATAACATTTAGCTGAAATGAATTTAGAACTCAGGTAATTTCTTCATAATTTGTTTCAGACTTCAAATAAAAAAAGCAAACTCTTGTGATAATAAATGGGAACTTGCTGAATAGCTCCATATGACCAATAGTGACCTTTGTGTTTTGCTCTTTTCCAGGATTACATAGTTCGCTTTGTTTGTTGAAACCGAGAAGAGCATCCATTTTGACCCGCGTAACAAGTCCCGACACTGAGTATGATTCCTTCTCAGCGGTGGAGGTGAGGACAGCATGGGGCGGAAAGCTGAGGCGCCAAGACGGCCGTGATGACATCATGGTCCATGGTGGAGAAGCTCAAAATGGAAAAACGCCCATGCAGGGAGCAGAACATTGAGTCAAGGGAGGCCCAGCATGCTTCGGACGAGTCCGAGGACGGAAGCAGCTCCGAAAGCGAACCGGAGGAGCAGCGGTGGCGGCGGCAGCAGCAGCAGCTCCACAGGGCTCAGGTGGGCAACAACAGCTGCAGGAGGAGAGACCCCCTGGCCGCCACGAAACCCCACCGCCAGCTCTGCCGCTCGCCGTGCCTCGACCGGCCCAGCTTTTCCCAAAGCAGCACCCTGCAAGACTTCCGCGACGACGACGCCGGCGCCGTGCCGGTGCTCAGAGCCGCCAGCGAAAGGGAGTACCAAACCAAGATGGAGTTTGCTTTGAAGCTGGGCTACTCTGGAGATCAGGTGGAGACGGTGCTCAACAAGCTGGGGTCCGCGGCGCTCATTAACGACGTTCTTGCCGAGTTAGTGCGGCTTGGGAACAAAGCAGAGCACGAAGCTCAGTCCTGCAGCAGCACGGCCACGTCAGCATCGCGGCCCCCATGTGTGAAAGAGACAGTTAGTCCCGAGGCTTCGGTCGAAGAAGAATCCGTGGATACGTATGATAACCTCAGGCCCATCGTCATCGATGGGTCGAACGTGGCGATGAGGTAAGCGACTCACACATTTAGCTGAATCACCCCGATGCCAACTTCCTGACTGCTCTCTATTCCTGGAGCCCACCTTATTCTGTGCTGCTGTCTTCTTCTAGCCACGGGAACAAAGAGGTTTTCTCTTGTCGTGGTATCCAGCTTGCAGTCGAGTGGTTTCGGGAGAAAGGACACAAAGACATCACTGTGTTTGTTCCCGCCTGGAGAAAGGAGCAGTCGAGGCCTGACGCCCTCATCACAGGTATACATGAATTCTGTAGGCAGCCACTGTTCTTCTCTCCAGAGAATAGGCTTCAAATACTTTTACTAGTTTATAAGTCATTGAATGACTCAGCACCAAAGTGTGTTGTAGATCTGTTGTCATTATACCAACCACTGAGGTAGTTTAATTCCAGCCTTCTCGGCATCCCTAGAATCAGAACCAAACACGAAGAAGCAGCTTTCAGTTTCTATGCTTCTCTCTTATGGAAAAAACTTCCAGACGACTGCAAAGCTGCTGAAACACCGAGTTCCTTTAAATCAAAGCTAAAAACCCATCCTTTTAGACCTGCCTTTGACTTACAAATTATTATATCAGTCTGTCGATATATGTCACAAAACAAATCACAATTTTTCTCATTATCTAACATTCCCTGGTACTATTTGATAGGGATGTTCCGATTCACCATAAATAGATTAATTGCGATGTGAAACGTTCAAAATCAAAAGTGTTCAAAAATTGATTATTTTTCATAATAATTAAATAAGAAAAACATCAATCGCCGGCGTGCCGCATGGACATTTTTAGGTGACCGACCCGTCAGACACATAATGGTTGCAGCTAGTGTTTTAGCCATGCAGCACGAAATTTCTAAAATACAGCAAATATTTTGTCGTATAGCTTTAAGTATGAAACACGAAGGAAATTTCCTTCATTCCATCCTGGTGGCGACTGATGTGTGGCGGAGAGCACCGTACTCGTAGCTGGCAGATTAGTTTCTCTGTATGACAGGTGGCAAACGTCCCATTGGTCTTGCATAAAGCACTATGCAAAGTTAGAGTTCTGTATTAAATTGACAGCGAAAAAATTGCTGCTTTTTATTTTGTATTACTTTGAATAGAATAGAATAGGGATACTTTAAATATGTTCAAATCAAAAGTCTTCTTAAATAAACAGAACATGATTGATGCGTTTAAGGACTGGACCAAGTTTCCTCTATTATGGAAATCAAAATAGGATCATTCTATGTTACATTTAAACTGCCAACACACATTTCTTTTAGCTTTCAAAATATGACCTTGATATGATTATGAAACATTTTGGACATGTGCTGGTTTTGTTTGTGGTTTGGCATGAACAAAAGAGTGGACATCAATTAGTTTGGATACTTCAATTACTGGAAACTGCATGGATTTAAGTGTAGAAAGTAGCCATGCAAGGAAGAAAGAAAAAACCCTAAATGAGGTAAAATATGTAACAAAAAGAATCATTTTACAATCGAATCGTAGCACCCGAATCGTAATCTAATTGAAATCGTGAGGCACCCAAAAAGGCACAACCCCACTATTTGAAGATATCAGAAGGTTATTTTTGATTTAAAGATTTTTTTTTTCAAAAGTTGAACGTGTTGTCGGATATTATATAACTGTTTCGGAAAAATTAAAGGAGCTTGTGACTGTTCGATTTGAATTAAAAATGAAATTTTCGACTTTTCTATTCTTAATAAGAAATTATTTAAATGTAAACATTTTTAAAATTTTTGAAAGCTTGCTTTCAATCATCCCTTCTTGGAGTGAACCTGAATTCATAATTTTACGCTGTAAAACAAGATCGAAGGCCTTGGGCGGGTTGACATCCCTTTGAGCTATTGGAACTCAAGAAATGCAGAGGTGAAGGTTTTTTGTTTTTTTTTCTCGATATTCTGAAAAATCAATCTTTATAAATTGAAAATTCGATATATCGATATAATCAATATATTGCCCAGCCCTACTGCAAATACATCTGCCAGTCTTTTGGAGTGTGTGTGTCTATCAGACTTGCATATGTAGAGGCTGCATATTTTGCCCAGCCCTCTTAACAATAGGAAGAACATCTGCGAGGATCACATTTTAAGTCTCGCCACAGATTCTCAATTAGATCTAGGCGTCAACGTCAACTGGGCCTTTCTGACACATGAACATGCTTTCATGTAAATCATTCCATTATAGCTTTGGTTTTATGATAGGGTCATGTCCTACTGGAAGGTTAAGCCCTGCCCCAGGTTCAGGCCTTTAACATGTTTTCCTCCAGGATCCACCTTCATTTAGCTGCATCCGTCTTCCCGTTAACTCTGCAGAGGGATCTCCAGCTCCTTCAAAGTCACCATAGGCCTCTTGGCTGCTTCTCTGATTAATGCTCCCCTTGCCTGGCCCGGCCCGGCCTGGCCTGGCCTGGCCTGCACGCTCAGGTGGATGGCCAGGTGTTGGTAGGTTTTCAGTTGCGCCACGCTCTCTGATGCATGACGCAATGTTGAACCTTCAAGATATTTTTATTTTTTAACCTAACTGTGCTTTAAACTTCTCCAGAACGTTATCTCTTAACAGTGCTGTGTTCCTTGATCTTCATGATCCTGTTTGTTCATTATTGTTCTCTAACAACCCATTGAGGCTTTCGCTGAACAGCTGTATTTATGGTGAGATTACATTACTCGCAGGTAGATCATTTACTAATTAGGTGACTTCCGGTGGCAGTTGTTTGTATTGGGTTTTATTTAGTGGCATTAAAGTAAACGGGCTGAATATGAATCCATGCTACAATTTTCAAATTTTTATTTGTAAAAGAGAATTGAAAACTATTTATAATTTTCCTTTCACTTCACAATTTTGCGCAGCTTTATGTTTCTCGCATAAAATCCCAATAAATTACATTGAAGTATGTGGTTGCAATCTGTCACAATAAGGAAATATTCATGGTTAATTAAATACTTTTTCAGGGACTTTTTTTATTTTCAGGGTAAGTTTAAAAAGTAAAATTAAATTAATTTCTCTTTCAGACCAAGAAATCTTGCGCAAACTGGAGAAAGAGAAAATCCTGGTTTTTACCCCCTCTCGAAGAGTCCAGGGCAGGAGAGTGGTGTGCTACGATGATCGCTTCATAGTGAAGCTGGCTTACGATTCTGATGGAATTATTGTGTCGAATGACAACTACAGGGACTTGCAAAACGAGAAGCCAGAGTGGAAAAAATTTATAGAAGAGCGCCTCCTGATGTATTCATTTGTCAATGACAAGTAAGAAACCATGGTACAATTTTATAGAAGCCGTGTTAGACTGTTTTCACTTCATTTATCAGTAATGAATTGTGTTGAAATGGTCTTTGTTAGAAATGTGTTATTTCATTTGAAAGATGTTTACTGGTATAAAAAGCAGTCTATTTAAAGGAATTCAAGGCTATGTATGTTTTATCAAACTTTAATGTTTCAGATCAACAAACAGATTTCCCTAGACAAAGGTAACCTGAGAAAATAAAGCAGTTTTTCAAATGATAATGTCATTTATTGAGAAAAGATGTCTAAGCCAACCTGACCTGATGTGGAAAATGTCATGCATCCTTGTGAAATCATCAATTAACTATTGTTGGAGCTTGATTTTACTAGTGGCGCCATCCTTTATTATTGGCAGACCTGTCCCTGTAAAAAATAAATAAATAGCGCCGATCTAAAGAAATTCAAAAACTGATGAGAAACAAAGTCGGTGACATCTATTATAACACAAAGGCCACATTTACCTACAAAACATCACACCTACAGTAAAACATGGCGGTGGTGGTGTGATGACAAACAGCTGCTTTTCTTCTTCAGGGTCTGAACAGTTGGCTGTAGTTGATGGAACCATGAATGAAGCTAAGCTCAATAGCTAACGTGGAGCTATTAGTTTATTAGCTTAAGATCAAACACACTTGGTTTATGCAGTTTCACACAAGGACAGGCTACTTTGATAGTTTTTCTTTCCCCGTTAGGTCATCATTTGAAATATGTACTTTGTATTCATACAGATTATCTTTGTCTGCGATATATATATATATATATATATATATATATATATATATATATATATATATATATATATATATATATATATATATATATATATATATATATAATATCTCTTTTGATCCAAAACATTTACGAGTGATCGCAAACCAAAAAGAGAAGAAGTCCTTAGCAAGACAAATACTTTTTCTGCACACTGTACCATTGGATTTGTCTGTCGGCTCATTGCATCGTGATCGCCACCTTCATTTGGGAATTGGAGTGATCATTTATTTCATGTTGTGGCAAGGGCACAGGTTTTTCTCATCAAATTAGTTGAGCTGTAATAATAAATGGCTCCGTTTGACTCCTTTTTAACAGGTTTATGCCACCCGATGATCCGTTGGGAAGACACGGGCCAAGCTTAGAAAACTTCCTCCGCAAGAGGCCTGTCGTTCCAGAGCACAAAAAACAACCTTGCCCTTATGGTAAGTTTCTGTTTTAAATGGAGCACATCCTCATGGAAGCTTTAAGTGATTATTGTTGGTGACATGGACTGTTCTTCTTTTAAACTAGGGAAAAAGTGCACATATGGTCATAAGTGCAAATACTATCATCCGGAGCGCGTGAACCAACCACAGCGGTCCGTGGCCGACGAGCTGCGAGCCTTCGCCAAACTGTCTGCGGTAAAAACAATGAGTGAAGGGGCTTTAGCGAAATGTGGCACGGGTCCAGCTGTAGTCAAGGGGGACATCAGCTCCGAAGCCAAACGGGTGGCGCCCAAACGCCAGTCTGATCCCAGCATTCGCTCAGTGGCTTGTGAACCTCCAGAGGCGCTCTCTGTTGCTCGGAAGTCTGAGACAAATTCAGTGCCTTCCCTCGTGTCTGCCCTCAGCGTGCCCACCATGCAGCCTGCCAAAAGCCACGCAGCCGGGGCTTTAAACACACGATCAGCCAGCAGCCCCGTTCCAGGCTCTCTACAGTTTGCACACAACTCTCTAGAGCACATGTCTAGTATACAGTACCCCCCGATTCTAGTCACCAACAGTCACGGCGCCTCTGTAACGTACAGCGAGCAGTTCCCAAAGTACGACTCCGTCAGTGATCACGGATACTACTCGCTCCACAGTGATTTTTCCAACATGAGCATGAGCAGCATGCATAACGTGGACAGTTTCTGTAGCATGGAGCATGAGCATGTGTATCAGAGAAACCCCAGCCACTGCCCTGAGTCCTGCCTCAGCCACTCAAACAGCGACTCGTTTTCCTCCTACGCGGACTTGTACCCGAGCTCCGTGGACACCAGCTTGGAGGAGAGCATCAAAGGGCAACAGCAGGCTCCCGCCCAGGCTAGGATGCAGGCTTTCTCCCATGGGTTTCGCCACGAAGCGCTGACCAGGGTTCAGAGTTACGGACAAGAGGAGCCGAAGCAAGGTCCCCGGAAGCAGCCCGGGGCCCACCTAGCGCCTCACATCCAGCACGCCACGGTGGGAGCCCGCTCCAGCTGTCCCGGAGACTACCCACTCGCTCAGAACGTCCTCCCGCCGCTGTCCTCGCAGCCGACGCGTTCTCTAGGCATGACGCGTATGGACAGCATATCAGACTCCAGGCTGTACGACAGCAACCCGATGAGGCAGAGGCGGCCGCCGCTGTGCCGCGAGCAGCACGCGAGCTGGGACCCGTTGCCTTGTGGCAGCGAGTCCTACGGATATCATTCGTATCCACTTAGTAACAGCCTGATGCCATGTTGCGAGCGGGTGATGGTGCGCAGCATGCCAGACAAAATGGAACAGATCTGGAACTCGCCGTGGGAGAACCCATCTGCAGCCGAGCACCAAGAGCGGTACGTCATTCCAGATCACCTGTACCAAACCTACAGGAACCTGTGTAACATCTTTCCTGCATACATAGTCCACTCTGTCATGGAGAAGAACCCTCATTTGACAGATCCACAACAGCTTGCCGCTGTCATTGTTACAAAATTGAGGTCTTGCCACTGAGCAGCTTAAAAAGTGAAAGGAAATAAGGGATTTGATCAGAAATCAGGCGTTCGTCAGGTGTGGCTGCATGTGCAGCTCTCAGGAGCTTCTTATTTTATCTTGTGTATTGGTGGGAATCATGTGGATTAGATTATAGGTTTACAAAAATGGCATATTGAAAAAACAAAAAACTCGCCATAGAAGATGTTTTTATATTGAAGTGTAGAGTAGCTGAAATGATGAAAAGTGGAACTCTTTTAAAGGAACTCATTCATAACGCATTCATACAGCCTGAGCGGGAGCAGGAAAGCTACATGTTCAACGTAACTCAATTTTAGAACATATCCAGAAGGGTCTGCTAATATTTAGAATGTTTTGACACAGAATATTTTCTAAATTATTGTCAAATAATGAAACTTTCTAAACAAGCGCCTGCCATTTCTTAAATGTTTGAACCCTTGTACTCATTAAAACAGGTGCTGTAAATGGAGCCTTGATTTGATTGTCATATGCCCTAACCTTTGTCACATTACAACCAGAAACTCCAATTTGTTCTCTTGAAAACGTATATAACAGACCACCATAAATCAGTTTATACCTGAACTTGCATACATGTTCATTTTCAAATTTTTATTTGGAAACAAATTTGGAAGCTGTAACTTTTCCTTCCATTTATCAATTATGCACAAGCAGGTGTTGGTGTATTACACCCTAATAAAACACATTGAAGTTTCTGGGTAATAAAAAAAAAAATCAACACATTTCCAGCTTCTGGTAGGAAGAACTACCATCCATTCATGTCCGTGGTCATGCAGAACGACCCCAGGCTGGGATTCAAACCTGAGACCTCACCGCAAGGCGACAATGCAAACAACTGCGCCACCGAGCAGCTCTGTAGCAAGAAAGTATTAAAGGACGGTTTGTCCTAATTTCCACAGTTCTACAAATGCAGCACCCAGATGAAGACATTTCCTTTTAATTTACCAGTACATAGCTACATTAAAGCTGCTGTGATTTTATGGCAAAGACTTGAAGTTGGTTGTAATCGCCAAAGTGAGAAGATAGATGGATAGATCATTCATAGCTACAGGAGCTAGAGAGCGCTCATCATATACTATGATGATCACTGCTGAGGCATTTTAAGTCGTAAAAGGCAACAGAGCTCAGTGATTGCATCTCTTTACATTACACACATGTCCATGCAAAAGGCCGGTACAGTGCCTATAAAAAGTATTTACCCCCTGTTGTTGTTTTTACCTCTTTTTTTTAATTGCTTTTACAATACCATCATGATCAACAAAATATGGCTCTTAACAAAAAAGTAAATACAAAAAGAACCTTTTAATAGCAAAATGAAAAAGGATGTGAACCAAAATAATTACAAATAAAAACTTTTTAACAAGGTAACATAACTATTCACCCTCTATAAAGTGACCGATATTTAACAGAGGCTCAGCCAATTGGTACTAGTAGTCTCACAATGAGTAGAATGGAGATCATCTGAGTGCAGTGACTGTGTCTCCAGTGATTGTAACATAAAGACACCTGTGTCTGGAAGTTCCATTCGCTTGTTAGTCCGTATACCTGACTACCATTACAGCATGAAGACTAGAGAACACTCCCAGCAAATCAGAGAAAAGGTTAATGAATAGTGTAAGTCAGGGAATGGTAGGGTTGGGCGATATGGCTTAAAAATAAAATCTACGATTTGTGTGATGCCAAATCCGATTTCCGATTTTTTTATTGATTTTATTTTCTTCTCCCTTACTATTCCTGAAAATAAATTAAAAATGACAGAAAATATTTTTAAAACTGGCTTTTATTTTAATCATCCTTTCGGGGAGTTCACCTGAATTCAAAGTCCAAATAAATGCACACTGTAAAACCTGAAAGTAGACTTTAGGCGGGCTCGCATCACTTTGGACTAATGAAACCCTTGGAGAGCATTGGTGACATCTTTTTTCAGATTTTCTTGATTTATCCAAAAATTAAATCTTCATAAACAGAAAATTCTATTAGTCGATAAAATCGATTTATTGCCCAGCCCTAGGGGATGGATATAAAGAAATCTTTAAGAGTGCATCCACACCAGCCCTGTTGAGTCCGCTTTAATCGAACTCTAGTTCCTTTGCCCAGAAAGTCCAGTTCGTTCGGGGAGGTGTGAATGCGTGATCGAACTCTGATGCAGACCAAGAAAGCGAACTCTGGTCCGAATAAAAACCTAGGTCTCAGCTCGGTTAAAGTGAACTCTGGTGCGGTTCAATTGTATATGTGAATGCCAAGCGGACCAGGACCGCTCCAAAAGCAGGAAGCGGACTATAGCACGGGGCATTCTGGGTAAATACAACCAAAACGACCGTGCAATAAGAACTCCGCCTCGTTCTCTGCTAATCCTAAGCTCTTTGCCGCAACGTATCTGACTGGTACATTTGCCAAAGACAACAGAGCAAACCTGAAAGCGCTAAAATCTGATGCCACTCCATGTTGGTTTACATTTCACGGAACATAAAGACTCCCCTGTGTTCAGTGCTTCTTGGTGCAACACAACCACAGCGCCACCACAGACGGGGAGGTAAATATGTTGCTCATAAAGTTTGGTTCGTTTGACAGAGTGCGACGGGAAAGCGAACCGCACCAACTAAAAAAAGCAACAATAGCCGTATTCTGACATACCAGTTCTAGGAACGTAGTTCTGGGAACTACCCGCCTCAAGTTTAGTTATAGGAACCACCCTTCCCCATGGGGACTTTTCCATTTTGCGCTCGTACAGGAGTGGGGAGCTTGACAAGGACCATTTGTGATGCGACCGTCTGCAACAGTGACGTGTTACTTTAGCACCACACCCAGCAGCAAAGCAAACATAACCCGCGAAAAGTGAACAAAAACAACACAAAGTGCATATCGGGCAGGCACATAGCCTGTCGGTTCTACTAATCTCCAAACGCCTACGTATTTGAGTTTCTATAGGACTCAGAAAAGACCGTGCCTCGGAGTCGGAGCTAAAATGGTTATAGGAACTTAGGGCCATAGTCCCTAGTTCCTATATGTCCGAACACTGCAAAAAACGACCTGGTTCCCGAAAAGGTTATAGGAACTCAAAAAGATTCCTACAGTGCGAAACGACTAAAGTTGCAATTATGGTCCCTGATAGAACCGAGTCTACTGGACTGTCAGGTGTGAAAACCGATATCAACCAAAGGTTCATCTACTAAATACTAATTTGAAGGGGATGAATATTTATGCAGTCACTTCTTTAATTTAATTGATCACTTTGTAGAAATCCATGTTCCCTTTGACATTAATTTTTTCGTCACTTTTTTGTCATGAATGCCAAATTGTGTTGATTAGGATTGATTCATAAAAGCAGTAAAAAGAGTAAAACATCAAAGGGGGAATACGTTTTATATAGACTGTGTAAAACAAGAAGTTCCTTTATCGCAGTGAGTCCCTGTTTGCCAAACATATTTTAAATAAAACTCTGTCTAATAGTGAGGTGTAATAATTGAAGGGATCTTACCTTTAATATTTGACATATTAGCTTACTAGTTTAACCCTAAACCCACTGGTCACATGACAACAATTTGCTCGAATACGGACCTTGTTCAGTTCTCCACAAGGACACATCCATATTTGTACACATGTAGCTTTTCTGAAGAACCTGTTCAGGCCTTTTGAACGCATTATAAAAGACATCTGAAGTCTTTCAAGTGCAGTGGAACTATAAATATTCTTGCTTTGCAATGCCTCTGCTGTACATAGTACTTGTGATAATATATATATAAATTATATATATATACATATATTTTTGTGCATTTATTTTCAAATTAAGAAATAGGGAGGTAGGTATATACCTCACAGCATGAACTATGACATTATGGCCTTATATCTGAATGACCTCACGCTTTAGTCATTGTTTGATTGGTTCAAGTGGACGTTGTCATTAAAGCCTCCTGATTTTCAAATGTAAAGCACTATCACAGTATCTAGAGAGATATATTTTCTCAAAAAGTTACTATTTTGGTAGGATTTGACTGTGCACAACGCAAGCCAAAAAGAGATTTGACTTGTAGACGTGTGCACATATTTATGTACATATCTCACAAAAGCCATTATTTTAAAGTTATTTATGAGCTGCTATGAAATGCCAAAAAAAAAGAAGACAGAATCTCTGTAGTGTTAGTAATTATTAGTATATTTACAATTTGTTTCTTAGGGTCAATTGGATTGTTTTCCAAAATCGGTCTGTATTTAGGATTTCAACAGTTGCTTTCCTAACCTTATCGAATGCAGCATTCAGGATTTGACTTTTAATATATTTGTCGAATCTTTTTCTGTGTAAAAGTAATCATATGTTTGTTCGAAGCAGTTTGTTCTGTCCACTTCAAGTTTTCTGTGAAGCTGTTGCGTTTCCAGGAGCAGGTTAGTTAAACGTCAGAGTACTTTTACCTTTCACCTAAATGCTCTTCGTAGGCATGGGCCGGTGGGAGACATACGCTGAAACCATGGTTTCACCAGAAATGCATAAAACATACAATAAAGTTCAGATATGTCTTACCTCATTTAATCGGGTGACGCTTTTAGTTTTCGCACCACGATGAAAGATACCTACATCCTTGCTTCCTTGTTTTCTTTCTTTACACTTATCCTTTCTTGTGTCCTTTCTTTCCTTCCTCCTACTTTTTCAGTTTCCATTTTTAAAGCCTGCCCACTGAGATGGGGGCAACCTTAAGCCGAAGAAATGGTTTTGAAATGACCTTTTTTGTGGTTTTTGAAACCATGACCGGCCCATGCCTAGTTCTGAGTCCTGATCGTATGGTAATCAGTGTAAGAGCCCTGCTGACAGAGAGTTACATCAGAGCTGAGCAGTTCAACACATGTACAAAAAGAGTTTTCAGGAAAACATGCAGACTTTGTTCCACAGTTGCCTGTCTTTACAAGCGCTTCATCGAGAGGTTTTGGTCCCCCCCCCCCCTCCACTGGAAATCACACTTATAGCAACAAACACGAGACAGAGAGAGGTGGTGGGAGGGTGTTTCTCTAGTGAAGACTGGGGTCAAAGAGCAAGGAGTGGAAAGTGAAGCCTTTCACACTGGAAAACTGTTATGTATCCACAGTTTGAAGGGGCAGGCAGTCATCAACATTATCCCTTCTAGACGTCGTAGATTTACCTTTCAAAAGCAGACGAGATGTAGTTTTAGTAGATATCAAATTCCAGCAGAAACAATTTGTTTAGATATGATCAAACATGGCTAATTGTATGCAATCTAATGTAAGTTTGGAATCTATGCGTTGTAAAAAAAAAATATATATAATGTGGTTTATTATGATACATGTAATGAATCTCATGCCTTAACCTCATCTTTAAAGCAACCTGGCTTCCTATGTGCATGTCAGTGTGTTGAATCTTTGAGAAAGGAGTTTCTCCTGAATGCGGTGAACAGCATCCTCCATTTGGTGGTACCCCTGGTAAAGAAGTGAAAAGCCCCCCCCCCCCCCCAAAGGATGTTCATATTTTTGCAGTAACTGAATCAGATTAAAAACCTTGTTACAGTTCTCTGACAGTGAGCTTTGGAGATCATTTTTTTTCTGTCCTTGCAATGTGTGGTGGCCACTTGGGCCCCTCATCCAACCAACAGTTCCAGTTTTACATTGTAGTTGTACCTCTGGAAAATCTGATAACACAAAGAAAGATTATTGAAATTTTACGGTGTCATGGTAACGACAACAAAATAAACCTGCTCTGATAGCTTTTACCGTTTAGTTTCTTTTATCTCAGTTATTGGCGAGCGCCTTAAGATTCCCCATAAAAACACAGATTTTTTTGTGATAGAAAATTTTTATTAGTATTAGTCGTCATCATATCACAATATAAATCAAATCACTATTTTTGTCAATATTTAACATTCCCTGGTACTATGTGTAGATATCAGAAGGTTATAATTTAAAGATTTATTTTCAAAAGTTGGAACATGTTATTGGACATTATACAACTGTGTCCGAAAAATGAGGTTGGGGTCGGGTGATTAAAAGTAAAATCTTTATTTAGATGTGCTAAATACGATTTTTGATATGTATCTATTTTTCCCCGTTCTATTCTTAAAAAGAATTAGCAAATGACAGAACATTTTTTTAAAAACTTTAAACTTTTATTTCAATTATCCTTTCTCAGAGTTGACCTTAATTCAAAATAAATACATGCTGTAAAACATGCTGGTAAAACTAGACTGAAGCACTTGGGCGTGCTGACATCACTTTGGACTACGGAAACCAAGAGATGCATTGGTGAATTTTATTTCTTTCAATCTTCATAAATTGATAAATTGATAGATAATCGATATATTACCCAGCCATACTACCAGGTGAGTTTTTCTCTTATATATTTTTTTTTAGGGGAAAGGACAAGTGTTAGTATAATTTGTTCCGGTGGCTGATCTGCACTACACAGCAGTGCTCCTGCTCTGTGGTTCAAATGTTTTTTTTTTGTTTTTTTTTTCACTTCAGTGAATAGATTTGACTGTTTATCGGTAACCAGCCCATGTCTGCCTTTGCAATGATGTTTAGAGGTAGAAAAGTAGCCATTTTCTTGCGGCTATTTCCTTCTATTCACATCTTGCCTTGAATGGTATGTTCTCCTGTCTTTCCCATTTTGATGAGCGGCTTAGAGAGACTCTTCTCTGTCATGCCATAGGAATAAAATGTACTTGAATACATTTTTGGATTTTAAAAGGGTGAGATTATTTTTACTGCTAGAAAAGATGGCTGTAGATGAATGGAGGAAGCTGTAACCGCAGTCAAAACCTGTTGTGAAGCTGTGTCAACCATCACAGTTTTAATGTTCGCGTCCGATTTTTATATTTATCTGACGCTACATTTGCCAGGTGTAAACATCTGGCTGTAAAGGTTGCATCTGTTTGTAATAATTATTGTCAAATCTTGTAGATTAAGTTTTAAAACTTTAAAGGTGAAAAAAAGGAGTTTTATTAGAAGGCAATAAAGCAAATTAGAGGCTGAAACTTTCTGTCGGGCTTTTAGTGGGAGGCTGGACTGCTGAAATACACACATGTATACGATAACACATTTCACATGCATGCATGCATGCATGCAGCCAGAATTGAAGTAATATGGAAGGCTGTGCATTGCAGCACATTGCTCTCAGGATGCTTTCAGATTTCCCATTTTAAAGTCAATTTATGCCAGAAACCGATGGTTGCTGGCCACCCTGTGCTCTGATCTAGCGGTGATTTGTTTTGTGGAAAGTCCTACATGTGATATGTAGTACTTAAAAGTTAGCTATGTACAGTTAAATATAGCAATGGCATTGCAAAACTTTGTACTTTTCTGTATATTCTCTTTATGCACCTTACGATCTTGAACAGTGAGCTAGAAGGTTGAACTTTCATGCCGTGCAACTTCAATGTGACGATTTTGTTGTTTATGTGGCAAAAAACACAAAATGTGAAGTCTTGCCAGAGCTTCGCCATCGGTTTTATCGCAACCACCGATGCTCCCAGCAGGTTCCAATCCCCTTATTTTAATGAGCACTTGCCTCTGCTGTGCTGCCCCCTTTTAGGACAAAATGCTGCATGAAACCGGCAGCTACAGAAAATCTTGAAGTTGCACCGTGAAAGCCAAGCCTTAGCAGGGCCACGCTTTTGCTGCTTTTAAAGGGAAATACCACTCATTATCTGGATTCAAGAATGTCACATTTGGAGTTCTAATTAATAGCATACTATCTCATATGATTGCAATGATCTTTAATATGAGAGAGATTTGCGTAGAAAAAAGGTTATAAAAATCCACATTCAGTAAACAAAGCAGCATCAGACTGTGGTGTTATTACTCTTTAGCGGAGCTAAATGTGTGTGCCTCTCAGTGGTGCTTTAAAATATGGACTTCTTTTTAATGTTTTGGGTAAAGCCGTGGTAAATGAGCAGGCATAAAGAGAAAAAAAACAAAAAAAAAACAGTTGAATGTGTTCTGCCCAAACTAAGTCTTTGGGCTTCGCTGACTTTGTTTTTTTCATGAAAAAAGATGGGGCCACTTGAGGCCGTCTGTCTGTTCATGAGAAGGTGAAACAAACTGCCTAAATGTTTCTACATGTGAAACAATCAGATTGCAAGGCTGCTGTCAAGGTTGTTTCTGGCATTTGGCTAAAAGTTTGCGTGCCATCCTTTTTCCTTTGAAGATTGTTGGATTATTTAAAAGAGTGAAAACTGAATCTGAAACCTAACTAGTTTATATTTAGCTGAAGATAAAAAAATATATAATGTTCCCAATGTTTAATCTGAACACTGGAACCATCTATTGCCCTGATGATTTTTAACCTAGGTCCAGTTTAGATGTCATACTAAGCATTGGAACTTGTTTTTTTGCTTTTACAAGCAAAACAAAGCTATTACAAGAGATGCACCAATGAGCAGAGAGATTGAATTTTGGTAGTTTCACCTCTTACCTGATCGACAGTTCAGATAATTATAAAATGCTTGGATGCATAAATGGAGATAATCATAGTAATTCCATCATTTTCTGTTTGATTCAAATATCTATCAACCTGTTGGACTGACTTTTTTCCTCCTTTTGCTGTAGTACCACTAAAATTTTAATCAGACAGTCGAACCTTAAATAAAACCAGAAACTGTAATTGGCTGGGAAACACTTGATTCGTGCATCTCTAAATATCAATTCTCAAAGTACATACATTCCAGATAATCATGATTTTTGTCCGGGCAATGGACTGCTCCCATAACAGAAATAAACCTCTCACTGCCACACAAAAAAATAAATAAAAAAAAAGTTCAATATACCAATGCAGAGGTTTGAACTCTAAAGCACCGTTGGTGATGCGTCGTCCCTTCCCCCTGGTTTTAAAGTGCCGCAAACAGCTAAGCCACAAATGTCTAGAATTGACTTTTGCTTGTTGATACAAATTGTATCTATACCTTGAATGTAATAAAATATGAAATGTATAATATGAATATAGTTTTATTTAACTGAATGGGAGGGGGGAGGGGGAGTAATAATGCCATAATGTTTGTGACACTGTGTGTCACTGGGAGTAGCCCACTGGTATGTACTAACTCTTACTGGGTACAGTAGGTATTTTTCAGGGACGTTTATGTGCCACTTAAACGTGGACAGATACCCTGTGTACAGCAGTAAACATCATGTCCTCTCTGTAGATAGTTACACACGTGTGTAAAATAGAGTAATGTAAAACCTGGATTTTTCACATACTTCAGACAATTTGTGCGCTGCATCCCGTGCATCATCTTCTTCTTCTGAATGGACATTTTGATGGGGATTTCCCTATTTTATTTTTTATTTTTAGATATATTTCGCCTAATGAAACATGCCAAAGTTATTCTCGGGTGGCTTCGTCAAAGGTTTTTTTTTTTTTTTTTTTTAAGCGCACGGGTTGTGGTTGAATGACTCGTGCGCTGATATGGACACGGGATGTTGAGTTGCGAGGAACCAAACGACAAACACAAATCTGGTTCCAGCCTGGCGGTTAAAGGACTACTCCGGAATTTTCCAGGTCTAAGATTTGGGTTTGATGTTTGTTACTCCGATCCTTTTAACCTGGTGTTTATTGAAATGTTTGACGTTTGATTTAATGAGCAACCCTAAATGTTCACAGAGCACAGGTGTGTTGAATTGTGATCTGTTTGACTATTTAATTATTCACAGTGTAATTTGGTAATTTCTGTATCCGAGGCCAGTTCGCAACGAGTCCTTGTCGGTTTTTTATTAAGGACGTTAAGGATGATATTGTCAGTTTCATTAAGTTCAGATTGAGCTGTTGTAAGAACAGATCGAAACCAAAGTGAATTTTGATGTGATAACACATCTGTTGGAAACTGGTTCAAAAAGTGTTGTGCGGTTTTGTGCAACCGTACGGAATTGCTGGTGTACAAAATGCCACGGCGAGTCGTACACACACGCGCACGCACGCACACACACACACACACATAACTCGACTGTACATAAACAGAATTCAGTGTAATACTCAGGTTTAGTCACACAAACATTATAAATCCCAGGCTTTGTTGTTTTCTGACGTGGAGAAATGCAGTGGTCACCTCGTGTGTGTGTGTCTACGATGTTTAAAAAGAAACACTAAAAAAAGGGAAATGTACAGAAAGTTTTTGTGTTGTGACGATCAGCAGTATTGTAATCCACACTGACTGGAAAAAGCATTGATTTTATAGATCAAAATGAACAAAAATACTAGAGTATTTGAGTCAGTGGGCTCAAACAAAATGTAAGTCTTAATGACAAACTGTGTTTCTCCATGAATAAAGCAAACCTCTGTTCAAGCAGTGTTTGATCTTTTATTTTTGTGTGTGACCGAAACCAGAATATTGTTTAACATTGCAATAAGGATGTGCATTCTTAAATGCATGACTGTATCAATTTGAGTCTTTTAAATATGTTAATGATTTATTTGTTCTTAGATGAAAGCTTCAAATTAAAAAAGGTGCAGAAGTTTACATTTTTAATTCACCTTCTCTTTTCTACAAATGTGTAAACGTATACATGCTGACTAAAATACATGCATATAGCCGCACTAATTTTGGATAAATGTCCTTAGCCAATGTACTTTCTATTGGCTTTGTTGAGGCTCTTCCAAAAACCTGGCATTTGCCTGGATTATCCATTCCAAAATCAGTGTAATGTGTGTTTGGGATTGTTGTCCTTCTGGGAAACCAGAAGGTCAAGTTGAATCCGAAGGTGGCATCCATAAATACTGACCTGCTTCCCTGACCCTGCTGAAGGAAAGCATCCCCACAGCATGACAATACCACCACCCTTTTTTTTAACGGTTGGCATAGTGTGTTGAGGGTGATGGGTTTTCCACCACACCCATCAGTTTTCAAAGTTCAGATTTAGCTTTGTATGACCTATCCCTATATGGCTTGTGAAAAACTGCAGAGTTGATTTCTTTGAATTTCACACATGTATTTGTACACGTAAAACAATTTTTAAATTGTGCATCGTTTTTTTTTTGTTACACTTCCTGCCTTTTACTTTGTTTTGGTATAGCCACAAAACATCCCAATAAAATACATTGTCAGCTGTGGTTTAAAGTGAAAGAACATCAGGAATATTAAGAAGTATTATTACTATCCTCTTTTTAATGTACCCTGCTCTTGCGTTTCTGACCAAAGTTTTTAGAAGCGCATTCCTTGATTATACGAGGTAAAACCTATATATATATATATATTATATATATATTATATATATATATATATATATATATTATATATATTATAGATTCAGTCTATGGGTAAAACAAAGCCTTGCTTCTAAGGCACTGGTGTGCCATCTGCTGGTTGATAGCTGTAGTAGCAGTATTGGGATGTACGATTTCTTTCACCTTATTACAAGAATACCTTACGTAGAAAATTGTTAGAATTGCATTTATAGCATTCTCTATTTACACTGTATTTAAAGAAATACTGCAACTAATGTGCCAAGTGTGAACTTTATATAGGTCATTTCTTTTAAAAAAAACAATTACTAAACCACAATTTTTAGTGCTTTTGTTAGTGTATAACTTAGATGAAAGAGACATTAAAAGAGCTGCACCCATGTATTGTCTTCAGATAAGAGCTTCCCCAGCTAACGGGATGACTAGACGTACACACTATGTTGACAATGATGTGAGGACAGCACGGTGCTTATTCAGGTGAACTGAGACTGTGGGAGGTCATCCTGCTCTGGGAGAGGAAGGATGAGTCGACGCTAGAACACAGTGAAGCCTCAGTGCTGCGCACCAGTCAGTCTGTGGAGACTCATGCATGTAGCCACTGGTGGTTTCCACGTTAATGTCAGGCCGTAAAACGGGAGTGCCGTATTGTTTCTGTTCGAGTGGGGGGCCCTGCACACAGAAAACAGTGGGTTTCTAATGAGTCATCCGGAGACCGCACTGAAACGTCTCAGTTGGCCTGCAGTTTCATCTCGTGATTGTACGAACCGGAGGGAGATGAGCCATTTTGCAGCACGTGTTAGGCCTGCTGTAAAGCTGCAGTGCAGTTAACACATTCTGACATTTTGTGGTTGCCGTTTACATTCTGTCCTTACCCTTTTTTTTTTCTTTACGTTTAACAAACATACAGTTAAACTGCAAACATGCACACTTCCACCAGAATCAGAACCAGCGGTTAACTCAACCTGCATCATCTCGAGAGTGTATAAAACTCCAGACAAGCAGAACAGTCCTTGCTGACACCATAGAAGTGACAATACAAATGTTTTTTGTTTGTTTCCCCCCACTGTACAAGTCCTATATCAGCTTGTTTTACCAGTACATGCCTACGACACACTACTAATGCTTGAAACAAATAGTGTACGGCTAGTTTAGTAAGGCTAGAAAATAGGGCTGTGCAATGGTAAACAAGTAGAATTTGAGCAAAAACTAATACCTTTACAACCGGTTGTTCATCAATGTTGAGTGTTCATGACTCCTCGTTGGCTTCTCCTTTAACATTTCACAAGGTGGGGGCACACACACAGAGAGAGACAGAGGGATCTTTAACTATTCCTCCTTGCACAATCTCCAAAGATCCTCCAGAGTCTTGGATCTTCTTTCCTACTCTCTTCTCTCCACCCCACTCCACAGGTTTTCTATCGGATTTTGGTCTTGGGGCTGAGTTGGCCATGGAAGAAGGTTGAGGTTGTGTCGGATTAACAATTTCTGTTTTGGCTTTATGTTCTGAATGGCTTCAATTAGTGTCCTGTGTAAAGACAAAGAATTTAAGTTGACTACAAACCCACTTGGAGTGCCAAAAAGTTCAACATATTATGAAAGTCGCAAACGCAGCATGTCTGCATTTGAGGTTTGGTAGGACAGAAAAGCATGTTCTCTAGCATTCCTCCAAAACACCTGGTCAACATGTAGATGCGTAGCATCTAATATTTGTTATGAAGGCTTGCTTCAAATTTAAGGTTGTACTACTGCAATAAATATTAAACGTATCTTTACTAGAGATGCCATTTAGTTTTCCTGTATATCCTGAAAAAAGTCAAAACTTTCATATATCAACAGCAGTACTGGTAGATAATAGCCTTGAATCTTAAATCAAATGCAAGAATTATAAAATAGATTTTAAAAAAAAATCAAATCATGCTTTGAGGAAAATCTCCAGAAAACATGATGTGATGTGTGTAAGAAGTCCTGAGTGCTTAAATAGAAAACAATTGGATGACCTCTCATGTCTCCTGATAATCTTCTCATCCAAATGTCTTTAAAAAGACAGCTTTATTTCTGAAACAGGAGAAGAAGTCCTGTTGCCTTCTGTTTGAGCATTTAGGAGAGTTGTGTCCTTAGTGAGAAACTTTAAGCAAGTGTGAGAGCACTTTCTGCTTGGAAATGTCTAACACCATAAACTGTCCATGTGTGCAAGCCGGCAGCTTTCTCCTGCTGCAGCAGCAGAGCAGCGATGCGTCATCTGCTGGCTCAGGTTGCTGAGGAGGTGTGATCGCCCTTTAGAAATTAAGATTCAGCTGTTTCTTTCTCTTTGCTGTTTACATTCTGTGCTTACTTTTTTTCCCTTTACATGTAACAAACACACAGTTAAACTGCAAACATGCACACTTCCACCAGAATCAGAACCAGCATGTCTGCATCATGCAGCTTGTTAACCTGCATGTCTCGAGAGTGTAAAAAACTCCCGACAAGCAGTTTCTCATTTCCCTGTCTATTTTTGATAGAATAATAAACAATATCGATAAAAAAATAGATAAAACAGATAACAATGACCATAAATAAATGATCAAAAGTGTAAATCCAAAACCAAGGAGGCCTAAATCATTTATAACGAAAAAATCTGAATACAATAAAAAAATGTAAAGTTCAAGATTTAGCCACACCACCTCATTACATTTTGACAAATTCCCACCAAGAAAACCCCAAAACTGAAAAACCAACCCTGGGGTGATAGGTGGCGATATGTCCTTAAATGATCAGAGCTTGTTTTCTTTCACACCTTTCACCTCTTCCTCTCAGCCATTAACTTTTGCAGCTGACATTAAAACTTAATGGGGACAATGTTAAAAGAAACCAATGCTGTAAAACAACTACTAAACTACTAAAAGGGTTCTCACTGGTTCTTATCAACAGAAAGTGAAAGTAGGCAGAGGTGCTTCAATAGGGTATAAAATGGGGGGAGAAAAGTCAGGAAACAGAGAAAGCAAAACACTAAATTAAAAAATAAATCCCCTCTGATTAAAAAATTATAGAGATACAAGCACCAAAGTCTTTCTAAAGCAGACTGTGGTGCAGGGGATAAACTGGAATGAACCAATTCAAAGGAAAAGGAGGATGAGAATTAAATGTAGCTATCAGTGCTCATATTTTAATTTATTAGATTAAAAAAGTAATCTGATAGTAAATAAAAAAACAGTTTGCCTCCCATTCCATACTTTTTCACTTTTGGTCTTGTCACAGACATTTGTTCAGTTGTTTTATTCCTACCTCGATAAACTATTAAAGAAGTCTTGTGATAATATATTCATGTCTTGTGTGTGGAAATTTGGTTACCTGAAACTGATAAACAAGATCTCAGCCGAAAGCCACATCTAGGTTTGATTAGGGATCATAATCTCTCATATTTCATAAGACTCAGTTGGTCCAAGCTGGGGACAGAATTATAGCCATCTTTCCCTCGTTTACTGTTTTATCATGCTTTGCATTTCAGCTCTGCTGATTTTGATGTTTAAATCTACTTGATCTCTTTTTGCAGCCTTTTTTGCCTTTTGATCTGTGTCCTCATTCCCAGTAACATCATAATGTGCTGGTACCCAAACAAAACTAACTATTAATCCCATCATGTTTATTCTAAAGATTGTTTGTAAAATCTCAACTAAAACGTCAGGTTTGCCATCTGAAGGACTGTTATCCAAGCTTACAAAAGATGAACTAGAATCTGAGCAGATTATTGTACGTAATGGTTTATTTTCCTCCACCCACTGCGCAGCTAACAATAATTCCAACATTTCCCCTGTGTACAATGAAAGTCCAATATCGATCCTTTTTCCTACTTTTATCTGAAATTCTGGGATATTGAACCCCACGCCCACTTGATTGTCTGTTTTGTATGCATCTGCAAAGATTTAAAAATAACCATAAAATTGATTTATATAGTAATGTACTGTATGAGAATAAATTCATTATCTTTGTCTCTCCTGTATAAGAAGTTAAAGTCTACTTTTACATTTAGAAGTATTCATGGTGGTGTTATCGGTAATGGAAATACTGGGCTAATATTAATTTGATCTATTTGGTTGTCTGTTGCTTTCCTGGTTGCTATCCATCCAAAATCTGCCAACAAGATTTAATTATTTCCTTCGACAAGCAAGAACAGCATATTTTTCATCGTTAATAGAGGTGATTAAGAAGAATCCTAGGTTTCTTTTTAGTACAGATGCCAAACTTACACAGTCATAGCTCTGTTGAGCCAACTATTCCACCGGCTCTCAGTGGTGATGACTTCATGGGATTCTTCATAAATAAAATTAATTCTGTTAAAAATACTATCATTAGCATCCTACCAAACATGATTACTTCTTTCTCAGTAAGTGAGGCAGCATCGGAGAGAAATTTAAGAATTTCAGTCTCTAGATGTGCAAAGCTGGTAGAGACATACCCTAAAAGACTGGCAGCTGGAATTGTAGCAAAAGGTGGTTCTGCAAAGTATTGACTCAGGGGGCTGAATAATTACGCACACGCCACTTTTCACTTATTTATTTGTAAAAATGTTTGGAATCATGTATGATTTTGGTTCCACTTCTCACGTGTACACCACTTTGTATTGGTCTTTCACGTGGAATTCCAATAAAATTGATTCATGTTTGTGGCTGTAATGTGACAAAATGTGGAAAAGTTCAAGGGGGCCAAATTCTTTTGCAAGCCACTGTATATTTATTCATAAATCCTGGTGAATCCAATCAGTTATAGGCATGTCTGAAAGACATAAAAACATGGATGACTCTAAACTTTCTGCTTTTAAATTCTGACAAGACAGAAGTTGTTGTATTTGGACCAGAAGCTCTGAAAAGAAACTGCTTTGTCAATCCCTTCATCTGGAGGCCATTAAATTGGCATCCAGTAACAACGTAAGGAACCTCGTTGTTATTTTTGACCGAGACTTGACATGAAAATCCCATAATAAACAGGTTTCTAGGATTTCCTTCTTTCACCTCCGGAATATTGCTAGAATTAGAAACATCCTGTCCAGGAGTGATGCTGAGAAACTAGTCCATGCATTTGTTACCTCAAGGCCAGACTACTATAGTTCTTTACTATCAGGAAGTCCACAAAATGCCATTAAAAGCCTTCAGTTGATCCAAAATGCGGCAGCAAGAGTTCTGATGAATATTAAAAAGAGAGATCACATTACTCCTTTTTTAGCTTCCCTTCATTGGCTCCCTGTTAAATCCAGAATAGAATTTAAGATCCTCCTTCTTACATACAAAGCCCTTAATAATCGAGCTCCATCATACATCAGAGATCTAATTGTTTAATAGGTTCCCAACAGAGCACTTCGCTCTCAGACTGCAGGTTTACCTGTAGTTCCTAGGACTTCTAAAAGTAGAATGCAGATCTTTTAGTTATCAGGCTCCTCTCCTGTGGAACCAGCTCCCAGCTTTAGTCCGTGAGGCAGACACTCTGTTTACTTTTAAGGCCAGGCTTAAAACTTTCCTTTTTGATAAAGCTTATAGTTAGAGTGGCTTAGGTCATCCTGAGCTATCTCTGTAGTTATGCTGCTATAGGCTTAGACTGCTGGAGGACAGACTTACCACTTTTGTTCACTCTGCTTTGCTTTTTGTTGTTCTTTTTGCTGTAATTTCAACTGTTAACTTTGTTTATTCTCAGTGTTTTTCTCTCAATCGAAGGTACACCTGTTCTGGTATCCTGCTTAGCTGTAATGCCCTGATTGGAATGTTTGCATGATTGTATTGAAATGACTTTTCTTGTAAAGTGTCATGAGATGACTTCTGTTGTGAATCGGCGCTATATAAATAAACTGAATTGAAAAAAATGTATATTCTTGTGTGGGGTGATCCTGCCCAATCCCTTGCACTTTCACCCAATAATTTAATATAGATTGTTCTCTTCTAATATCAAGAAGTATTTCTCCCATTTCCACCTGAATTGAAGCTGTTGGGGTTGTTATGTTGCACCTGTACAGAGTCTTAAAGCCAGGTACTGAATACAATCTAGCTTTTTTAATGTTGTTTCTGCTACTGATTTATATACTATACATCCTGCTGATCTAATTAAACCAATGTATATAACTCTCAATGACATCCCTTTGGCTCCCCAGTAGGTTCCCACTTAACATCTACATTAAAGTGCCTTTCTCATCAAATCATACTCCAAGAAAATATAAATGTTTAACTCTTTCTAATTGTTGCCCATACTACTTTAGTGACACTTCGGTACCAACTCTTTTCCTTGTAGAAAACCGTTATTTTAGTTTCATACTCAGAAAACCTAAATCCCTATTTATTTGGCCACTCTTCAACCTTAAGAAATGCTCCCTTTCATTTTTTAACAATACATTTTAAATTCCTTCCTCTTGTCCACATTGCCCCATCATCTGCAAAAAGTGAGTACCCTATCCCACCTTCTACATTGTGCTTTACATCGGTAATCATTACTGATAATAATAACCGACTCACTATACTCCTCTGTGGTGTTCCATGTTGAACTGTATAACTCTTACCTATCCTTACTTGTATCTGTCTATTTGAAAGAAAATCATTCAGCCATCTGGAAACCCGGCCTGTAATACATAGTTTCTTTAACTTAATTAGTAAACCATCACTCCATAACAAGTCATAT
This sequence comes from Valencia hispanica, assembly GCA_963556495.2. Classification (NCBI taxonomy): domain Eukaryota; kingdom Metazoa; phylum Chordata; class Actinopteri; order Cyprinodontiformes; family Valenciidae; genus Valencia; species Valencia hispanica. The sequence continues at coordinate 33,515,488 of OY747715.1, read as the reverse complement.
GCTTTTTCATTATCAAAAAATACCACTATTACACTTTCTTTATTTACCTGTGCTTTTCTAATTTCATCTTCTAAACATAAAACTGGATCCATGGTACTTCTTCCTCTCCTAAACCCACTTTGATACTGAGATAAATATCCTTGACTTTATATTTAATACATCAATCTGTCATTAATCATTTTCTCCTTTATTTTGCGTTAGTTAGAAGTCAGCGCTATCGGTCTATAATTACCTGCTTTCGTTTCGTCTTTCCCTGGTTTACTTATTGGAATTATCAGTGCTTCCTTCCAACTCTGTGGTAGTTTCTCACCTTCCCAAATCCTATTGTAAAATTCCAGTAATATATCTTTGGACGCCTTACTAAGTTGACTTATCATGATGTAGCAAATTTGGTCTTTACCTGGAGTTGATATCTTAGATTGCCTAAGTGCTCTGATCAATTCTGTTTCTGTAAATGGTATATTCAGTAAATCCGTAACATCTTCCTCTTCCTTTGGTAATTCTTCATTTTCAAGTAATGTCTGTCTTTTCCCTCTTCATTCATTATTAACTGCTGATAATCCTCCATCATTTAGTATTGGATATCCATAGTCTCTTTTAATCCCATTCATTTTCCTTGTCATTTTCCGCCCTTGATTTATTGTTGTCTGTCTCCCCACTGAATTACAAAAACTTCTCCACAAATCTCTCTTTACATTTTTATAATTCTTCTCAAATTACCCCGTGACCTTTTATATTCAGTAGATTCTGAGTTCCATGATTTCTTTTCAACATTTTGAAAGCTTTATTTCAAGACTTTATTGCTTCATCCCATTTCTTTGTCCACCACAGTACAATCATCTTTTTGATCTACCTCATTTCTTTTTTATACATCAGTTTGCTGCCTCTAAAATGGCACAACATACAGATAAGTTTAAATCATTAACATCAACATTTAAATAGCCTTTTTGCAACTCATGTTCACTTATCAACTTAAATGATTCCCAGTCAGCCCTATTGAAATTCCACATCTCTGATTTTCCTGCGTCATACTTTTCCACACTCAAATTTCTTTTGATTATAATAGTGACCACCACCTATTGTGTTATCTCTGATTACTTTCCAACTACTTATGCCTGCTAGTGACTCTTAAGCCAAAGTTAGATCAATTACGGATTCTGTCCCGTTCCAACATTCACTCCTGTTCCACTCCCATCATTTAAAATACATATTTTTTGTTTTCCATGAGTTCTTCAATTACATTTCCATTCTTATCATTAAAATTACCCCATACTGTGCTGTGAGCATTAAAATCTCCATACCCTACCGCTTTTCCTTCTATGTATGTATTTAGTTCTTCCATGAAATTTAGTGAAAACCTTTGATATGGATTGTTTATTCTTTATCCATGTTTCAATGACAACATATTCTAATCGCGTACATTTTCCTAAAACTCTCAATTGAATGCCATCTTTTACAAAAATTACACATCCTCCTCCTTAACCTTCTTTCCTATCTCTACGTATACTGCCAAATCCTTTGATTACAAAGTCTGAAGTTGGTTTGAGCCATGTTTCCTGGATAAAAATTATATCAAGTGTTTTATTAATGTTGTTAATAAATCATTTAAACTCTTGCCCGTTTGCTAATAAACTTCCAGAATTCCCTTGCAAAATGATCTTGTTATCTTCTCTCCTGATCTTCCTGGCCTCTCATCTCCCCTAATGTTTTGTGTATGTTCCCATGAAATTCCTTTCATACCAAAACACCTCTTTTTTGTGTTTTACTTGATCTGGACAGTTGATGAGTGAATAACATGATCTTCTCCACTATGATGATGATATCTGTTGAACTCTTGGTACCTCAGTTTTGTCTTTCTGTACTTTTACTCTTTTAACAGCCTCTGCATAGCTGATGTTACCTGCTTTAACCTACACAGTTTCAATGGCCTTCTTCTATCTTCACACTCCCCAAATGTCATCCTGTGCTGCCCTCAACAATTACAACATTTATCTTGCACTTTGCCCTCACATTTCTCATACCTATGATTAACCCCACTCTTTTCTGTCCTACATACTGTTGCTATATGTCTGTATCTCTGACATTTGTAGCATATCTGGGAAGGGGGGTATGGTCTGACTGTAAAACACATGCATCCTCTTCTAACCCTCATGTTGTGTTCATTTTCATTCAGAAATGACCATTCCACTAAGACTCACCATAAATAACTATTTTTTTTAATTTAATGTAAGTTCTAGAGTATTACAAGTTTTGAACTGTATGTTTTAGTGACCTGTGTGTCGTTGACTTGATCTTATACACTTCAAAATAAGTTCTAAAAAACAGGATTTCTTGATTATTTTGAGTATAAGAAATAATCTGATGACACACGGTATGCAGATTATTACAGAGTACTTTGGGTTGAAATTATCAAGGAAATTTGCTTTGAAATCATTTAAATATTTTATACAGTCACAAAAAGTAACACCTGTTGTGTTCCCAGTCAAAAGTGACCCTGAATATTTTAATTGTATTCAAAGGAAATCATCCCAAAACTGCAATTGACATTTTCTCAATATTCCAAGATCAGTGTTTTGAAGTGTCTTAACAAAGAACTAACAATAACATAACAAGAACAAGAACAACCAGTCTATCAGATGTCTAACCAAATGTTTCCCTTGGTTCTTTTCAGTAACACCATCAGCAGGTTTTCCACTATAGGCCTGCATTTTTCAGGCATTACTTGTCCAGGCATCACATTTTGTCCATATATGTCATATTTAGATGGCTTGCTTGGGATATACAGCTTGAAGGACAGCGTCCGCTGAAAGTGAAAAGAAGCTCTTCCACTGTGACGTTTGGATTTGGGCTATACATGAGTGGCAGATGCTCCACCCACTTGTCCCAAACTTCTCTTATCGATGCCTGTTTGCCTCGTTGATGACAGCCTGGTGTTGTATCTCAGTTTTCAAAGCGAATCGCCAGTGACAACATGTCTAATTTCTGGAGTGAGGTGGAAGTCCAAAGAATGTTCTAACCAGAATTTGCAACCCATAAACTGCTGGTAGATGCATTTCTGGATCTGTACACACCAGCCAAAATCAAAACACCCATGTATGCATTGATGTCTGTTTGGATTAGCAACTTCCAATTGTCTTTGTAAATTTGTTTTTCACTCCAAGTTGGTCATGTTTAGCACTGCGGTTACAATGGATTCAGGAACAGTACAAAGCCAGATTTGATGTCATCAGAATGGGGTACGGCATACTTTGTAGGACCTGCATGGAGTCATCCTGATAGCATGTTCAGCAGAAAGCCTACCTTGATTCTCAGGTGGAAATGAAGACCAGGATAAATTCCCATTCTTTGACATGAATGTGACATCAACCTCAGAATGGCCGTCCTCTTCATCACTGGATTCTTCTTTATCAGTTATTTATTGGTCTGTTATCTTCAGTTTCTGACACTTCTTCATCAAATCCATCCTCTCTGTCATTTTCCTGGCATCTCTCCTCCTCATCAGTGTGCTGACCATCAAATATGTATTCAAGAACTTCATTTACTGTGTATCAGTGTGCTATGGTGCTGCCATACAATGAAGTGCGAACAAAGCCTTTAAGAATGTTATATACCTAAGCTACGGGAAAAGCTAAGTGATATTGAAATTATGTTGTGTGTGTGTGCGTGCTCACCCGTGTGTATGCGTGAGTGTGCATGTGTGCTTATGTTTCCATCTGACAAATGAGGATGTACCTGACCTAATTTTTTTTTTACACTAATTGTTGTTTCCCCCATTCATTTTAATGACTGGATATTTCTGACCGGAAACATTAAGAATGCACAAAAGCTGAATAGAACAAACAAAATTGTATACAACTCAATAGAATTTATTTTGTGTGTTCAAATCCTATTTGTGGACAATTTCATAGAATCTTAGGTCAGTCTGAACAAATTAACTACAATTTTCAGAGATAAAACCTTTAAATCGGTCAAATGTGACCGGAACACAACATAAGGATTAACTTTATCTAGAAGGGTAGGATCCGTTTTAATTTTTCGAGATCCTCATCCAGTGGAATCCCTGGTATTACTCCTCTTGTTGTTTTATTCTCTTCTATAAACCTCCTTTCTGCCACAGTCTTTTTACATATATTATCAAAATGCATTTTTTATTTTGATCCTCTGTCTTGCCTGCTATCAAAAAGTTTCTGTCTCTTAGGATTCTTGTTTGTTGGACCTCCTTTATCTTCTTTTTCAGTTCCTTCGACAACGCAATGCGGCTTCTGAACACTGCTCTTTCTGGCCGAAGGTTGTCCTGAAAGAAGAGGTGTGGTGGTAGTAGGCCTATCGGTACATTTCTTTAACAGTAATTTCTTTTTTCTTTTTTACAAAAATAAGAATGGATGGTCATTAAAAGTTTTCAATTGAGTAATGTAATTCGATTTTCATTTGTTTGTAAACAAGAAAAATATGACAAAAAGAGTGTTTAAAACAAACTTTGTACATTTCTTAAGCTTCTCACAATAGTTTGCTGGAATTCTGTCTCATTCCTCCTGAACGTGAACGTGGAACCTTCAGGTATATGTAAACTGTACCAAAGGATGAACCAGATTTGTGGAAGTCAATAAACCTTTGTTTCCACTGAGTGGTACGGCATGGGTTGGTGCAGTTCAGTATACTATTATATCATCGGGCAGGTTCTCCAAAGGGGGCTATAAATGAACTTTTTTAGCTTCTAGCACTGGTCCTACAGAGGTTGCTGGTTTTGTAGCACAGTCAAAAAAGTTGTAGGCTAGCATCAACACAAACTGTCTTTTACAATCTCTGAAAACCTTGTCTTCTTGTCTTTATGAAATAAATATTATTTTTGCCTGAAGTATACTGCTGGGAGAAGGGAACTGGTACAAAATTTACAAGATATCAAATTGCAACTCGACATCCAAAATCTTTTAAACTAAATTTATAATAAAAAATAAATAAATCTGGGATTTGTTGAGAATATATATTTCTAATAACCTGCTGAAATCAGCTGTTATACTTTGTTTTACTCTATAAAGAACAGAATGAATAAAGATATTCTGTGGGGCATATTTGGTATTCACCAAATGTTGCTGGCCAACCGCCATTAAACAGAAGTTTATGGCTTATGTTAATATTTTCAGTGTTTTTTGTTATAAGTTTTAAAAGTCCTACGTTCTTGAACTCACCATATATTTCGAAGTTAGAACATTCCTTGAATGCATTAGGGTCTCTAATCTGCAGGGAATATCAGCGACAAAGTTTCACAGAAAGTAGCTATTGGTGCTCAGAAATGTCACTAGGTACTTTTTGGAAAAAAAAGTTAAGGGGGTCTGAAAAATCCTTGGAAATAGCGACAAATCGGCAACGCTGGCTTCAGGCAGTGTGCGATATTCTATGACCCCGGTCTGCTCGTGATGTTGGCTTTTGGCGCAACCTGCTGGAACGAGGCGTCGTGCTGTTTGATCCACTGAAATCTCAGCCATTCACTGTGACACACATCTAGAGCTCGGTGGAGGTCGCACAGTGTGGCATGGAGCAGTCCTTTGAGACAGCCGAAATGCGTACAGTAAGAATAGCCCTTTAGAGTTAAAAAACAAACAAAACAAGCAGCTTGCAAGGCTGTCGCACAAGTGCTACATATGAGAAATAGTTTATCGCACAGACAGTGCGACATACATGTCTGGCCCTTCTCCGCCAGTTGTACTGTCTGGTTTAAAAACAAATACCTAGCGTAGCATCATACTGGTGCGACAACAAACGTGATGCACTTGTATGACTTGTATGTCTCGTGCTTGTCACGAGCAGTGACGAATTCTGTCACCGAATCAATGGACTGTGTTGTGTGACGCCAGTAGCCCCGCCCATAATGGTACCCAGGAATGGTCCAGTAGGGGTCGGTTGTATGGACTGCTTTTAACACTGGAAACAGACCAAATAGTGTCCTGACCTGTGCCGTTGTATTTACCAGATCTGCTCGGGGGGCCCTGCGCTTGCCGATAATGTCACACTACGGCAACGCAACTCAGAAAACGTGACATCTTTTCTGGTACTGATCTTTCATCATGGGCTTTGGAAAGAGTTTAGCAGGTTGTTTTTAACCGTATTTTCACAGATTTTCCCTTACGATGTAAAAATGTTTTATTCTGTTTTTTTTTAGAAACCCAAAAAGATGACAAAAGTTTAACTATAGGCCTACATAAAATCTATATCAGACTATCAAGAAAAAGGCTCTCAAAACAATTCATTTACGTAAATTTTTGCATGTACAGTATTTATATAACACCACTGGCAGTTTGTTTCTGTTGAGATCTGCAGATCAAATCGGAGGAAAATGTTATTGTTTCAGGACAGTTAGGTTTACCAAAATTATTCCCAGAACAATTGGGGATTATTATAATTTTCAGAATGTTTCTTCATTACTTTCTTCAAAGTCATAACTTTATCTAAACAAAGATAACTTTGTAAGATGTTTAGTTTGATTCGATGTCAGACAATAAAAAGGTTATGTTTAGATGCCACTCACTTATAAGAACACAGGAAAATCAGAGCTGGGCTGAGGCCCCCAATGATTAAAGATAATGATTCCGCTCCTGCATTAACAGTAGCCCACATGTCTGCATCCCTGCAGTTTTCTTCAGAACCCTAACTGACGCAACATTTGAACAATATGTCTTCTAAAATTTTTTTTTTTTTTTTTTTAAATATAGAACCGGTGTACAGTCATGACGATGCAGCTGCCGCAGGCGGAGTCAGCTGCTGGCTTGTAACCTTCTCTCTGAGCCTGTGTCTGGCTGGCTGCTGTCCTGTCATCGCTCTGGGTGTGGTTTTTTTTTTTTGCAGCAGGGGTACCGTTAGCAGGAAATCACGCTCCCAGTCCGCTTTACTTTAAGGCGAAACAAAGAAAAACCCTCCCTGGAGCGCAGCTTTGAAAAGAAAAGGAAAAGCTTTTCGTACTTTAGCAAAAAAAGAAAAGAAGTATCATCGACCCGGGAGGGCGTTTAGTTGGTGCCGTTGTTCTGATGGGAAAAAGTTTTCCCAACTAGTCTGAATTAACAAGTTTTAAGGAAAATCTGTGCAGGAGGTAAAAGACGGGAAAGATGCCGAAAACGGTAAGAGCGAACACAGCAGTTTTTTTTGGGGTAATATCTTCATTTCACGCATATCTGTTTCGTTATTTTCTAATACAATGGGAGGAACCGTTTTAGGCTGCTAATCCGCGTTTATATATAAGTGAGTTAGTGAGAAGTTAGAGTGGTTTTATATCATCCTTTCAAACTCAGCGGAGGGTCTCTTGTCTCGGCCACTTTCCGTTAAGTGTGTGTGCGCTTGCGCGCTGCCTGCCGCCCCTCGGCTCGCTAAAATTAGCGCATTTTAAATCAAACCCTTCCTCCCGTCCGCCGTTTGCTCTCCAAACTTCACCTAAACGCCCCAACGATAAACGCATCTCCGCGCACACAGAGCCAGATATCCCGCTCTGTTGTTTTCTGGGGGCTTTCGGCGGACGAGTGTGGCCCGCTGCCTTTAGCGAGCCGAGCTGAGCTAGCCCTTCTTTCTTTTTTTCCCCAAGGCCTCTTTATTTAGGCTGTTCCAACAAGGAGGGATTTGAACTGTCACTCAGGCCAGCTGGGCTGCCCAAAAATCCGGGGCGACTAAAAGGAGAGCTAACCTATGTGGAAACCAGACAAATGAAGCTGCGAATGAGGCGCTGAGAGTGAAGAACCTGAGCCCTGAAATCTGTGTTGGTGCTGGTCATGTTCTGGACAAAGACAAAGGGGGAGGGGGGGGGGGGGGGTCACAATGACAATGCCCGTTCATCAGTGGGGTACACAGCTAAATGTGGTGTCTTAACATGTCTCACAGTGGCACCATATTCATTTCCACTGTTTGTCTTGGCTCAGTGAGAAAATGGTTTCATTAAGGCGATAAAGGGGAATCGTTGGGCTAAAATAATCATATTCACAGTCAGACGTAAGGGAGAACCTAATGCTTGTAAAAGGCATGACCAATGGGACGAAGATGATCAGCTTACAGGGCCATCGAGACCTCCATTTCATTATCAGTGAATTGTATGTATGTATTATTTGTATGTAACGCACTAGCTCCAATTGGCCATGAGTTGGTTATCCTTGTAATTACAGAGGTTACAGGTTTCAAAAGCACAAAAATGTTCCGTCTCGTCGTTCCTGCAATTTAATGAGACGGTACAGGGAAAGTGCCGGGGTGACCGGACCCGTGTCTGCCCATCCTTCGGCACACTGCTAGTCACCCGGCTGAAAGAAGGCGCCAACACTTCACCTGTATAAAAGGTTTCGAAACAAGGGGTTTGAAAAGTAATGAAACCACAAACATTTCCAACGTGCTGTTCTTTCAGTTTAAGTAGCTTTTAATGTGATGCTAGAAAAAGTTTTTTTGTTGTTGTTTTATTACAGGTGTATGGAGCATAGATTAGTGGGGCGCTGCCCTCCCTCACATGTTGCTGGACACTGCCAGTTAGCTGACTAAAGGAAGGCTACTTCACTTTTCTTACTTCTAAGAAAGTCAAATTTGTCTGTATGACAAATAATAACCTAATAACCTGCTGAAATCAGCTGTTATACTTTGTTTTACTCTATAAAGAACAGAATGAATAAAGATATTCTGTGCCATAAGCCTATTATAAGACTATAGCATTATTATAACGGTTGTCTTCTGATAATTCAGCAGCAGTTTGAATAACTTTTGCTTTTTGTTTTTAACTAAAAGCGTTTAGATCATCTGCTACATTTTCTGTTCGACATACTTAAGTGAATACGATGATACATTGAAACCTTGCGAGCTATTTCAACTTTGAGAATCTCTTACTGGCCAGTATATGGTCCTGCCCTCTCTCTCTTTTTTTTTTCTTATTGTTGAGAAAATGTCTCTAAGTCAGTTGATAGGCTTGAGTCAGAATACTATGAGATCACGGTGCTAACACAAAATGTTCAAACAAAAATGTATAACACGATTCACATGATTTTTAGCACAAAACAAATTTCTGCTGTTGCCAAAATATATAGATTTTTACATTTTTAATAGTGTCATCTGTAGTGTTTGTTGTTTGTTTTCTTGTTGTTGTTTACATCCAAAGAATTCAAGCAAAAATATAAAATCGACCTGTTAAAGTCAGCTCTTTTTAGATTATAGCACAAGCATAATAAGCTAATATTAGCTGGTTAATCAGCCCTGGTAGCTAGCCTGCAGTCACCTGCCTAACAGACGTGCCCACATTCATCGCTTATGGAGTTGTCTTCTTTCTGAACAAGAGAAATTGTACTAGCCCCATTTCAGCCATTTTGGCCGGCAGTGAGCGGCAACAAGTAGAGGATGAGAGTGCTTGTCACTTCCTCTATCATCTCATTGAAATGACTATAAATCTCATGAATGTTAAACGCGGAAAAAAAAATGTGGGTCTAGTTTTAACCGCTGCATTTGTCACTCAGTGCAAATGGCTCCAACCCTTGTTACCTGCGATCTTCCTGTAGCATTGTTTCTGCTAGAACTTCCTTCACATTTTTTTCTTCTTTTTTTTCCATTTGTTACCCAGAATAAAATGTTAGGCGTTGGTACCTCTGACATCAGCTCTGCTTGCACAGCTATTTTTATCTATTGGTGCTCAAGCTCTAAAAACAGATCGCTTACCTACGAGTTATTAATGCCCTTTGTCTGTAAATGAGCATGTTTATGAATAGTTAAAAGAAAAGAGCTGTGTTCAATTCAAATTCAAAAACACTTTATTGATCCCAGAGGAAAATTAAGTGTTGTTGCAGCTCATATCATTAATTCTTTAAGCAGATGTTGTAGATAGTGATGGCTGTGGGCAGAAAGGATTTCCTGTAGCGGTCTGTATTGCAGCGAAACTGAAAAAGCCTCCGACTGAAGACGCTCTGTTGTTGTATGACAGTCTCATGAAGAGGATGCTCAGGGTTGTCCATAATTTTTTTGATTTTCTGAAGAATCCTTCTTGTCATCATCAGAATCCTTCTTTGCATCAAAACGTCATATTTTATTTTGCAGCGATCTATTATTCGTGTGGGACTTGTTTCTCAACTTCAAGTTTTTTTAAGATGAGCACTAACCCTACTTACACGTGTTTACCTATTTCCTGTGAGGTGCTTTAACCCTTTACCTTGTGTCAACTCTTCTGTTCGGCTTCGACAGTTGCTATCTGGCTGTCAGCTCGTGAGCAGAGAAAGTGCAGCCGTGATGCAGAAGCCTGCAGGGTGTGTGCAATAAAGAGGCAGAAAGGGGAAACTAGGCCAGAACAGAATGGATGTTAAAGAGGAACCAGGAGGATTTTCCTAAATTAAAGAGTCGTGTGGGTTTGTGGTTTAATTAAAGCTAAAAGCTGACAGGGAGGGGCGGGGTTAACATAGCATTTCTGCAGATCCAGTGGAATAAACCTGAACAGGGGGATTTAGTTCCTACTTCGATCAGTTTTTTTTTTTTTTTTCGTGACACCCAGTGAAACCAGCATGTGCTGTAAATATCGGGCTGACGAGGTGAATGTAGAAAGGGAAGTTTGATGCAGATATTCAGCAGATGTCCTTCTGCACCCAATGAGAGTAATATATTAATCCAAGTTGGTCTTTTTTGTTGTTTAAAAAAAAATAAAAAGATAAACTCAGCGTTTGAGTAACTTCAGAAAAGCGAGATGTTTCACAATAGCGTTAATTATTGAGAAAACCCTGTCTTTGCCGGACCACTCTTGGCAGTGCTTCAGTTTCCCAAGGAAGTGATGTTGTGACTCAAGGTTTCTGCGCTTACATCAGTTCCTTTCTGGTAATTTCCTCGCCTGTAGCCTTATATGGACTTTCACATCACTGTCTGGCTGTCCTCCACCCTGCTTTTCCCCCCGCGTGGTCCTCAGATGCCCGTCCCCACTTTAGTTTGCATTATTTGAGTGCTACAAGCACAAAGGTTCCTGCATTCCTACTTTGTCAAACTTTATGACCTAATTCGGCTGTTTTTTTATTACAGTGATTGCACTGATAGGATATACTTAATGGTGTTGAGTAACTACTGTATCATTTAAAAGAATTAAGAAACTCAGATTCATATTTTCACACATTTTCCATCAATATTTACAGATTTTTTACAAATGTTTAAGCGCTTAGCTGAAAAAATAAAAAGGCAGCAGTATGCTTTTCTTTTTTCTCACCTGATAATCTGACATTTGATTCATAATACTCTCCATAAACAAACACAGGAACACTTTTACTGTTACTATAACACACAACCAGCGCATAACTTACCATTTTAAACCCATATGTAGAAGAGGTTTGCTTGTTTTCTGGAGCACCCAGACCTTCAAAAAAAGTGTGTCTATGGAGACATGGTGAATGGAAAGAGCTGGAGGTATGCAAGCAGGAGATTAAATGGGTCTGTAGTGCACATAGCTGAGGAGATTAGGACTGAGTAGAGGTACAATTGGTGGACAAACTATAATCAAAAGCTGGGGAGTGTTTTATACAAATAGCTTGGTTTATATTTTCTGCTGGAAAGCCGTGAGAACTTCACATTTCTGAGCGTAAGTACAGTTTTACATGATTCTGTTTGGGTTTTCGAAAGCATCAGAAGTCATGTTTGTTTTTAGCTGCAGTGATCTCATTGGTTCACAGCACAATATATAAACTGCCACTGGCAGAGGGACAAATGACATTATTATGGATTATGATTGTTATTTTGTAGGAGTCTTTATGGTGAAAGTGTCTGGTCCACCCTGTTGGGAACCTTCACCACAAAAGAATGACATCAGTGTCACTAAGATATATTCAGTGTATTGATGAATATTTTAGCATGAGTTTATTTTCTAGCTACCCTGTTGACCTGCTAAATTAAAGTAGCTGACATTATGACAGAACCCAACTACAGACAGGAAGGGGCTTCACCGGTGCAGCCCAGTAATTAACAGATTTTTTGCAAGCTTTAGGAAGTGGAGTAGCTGAAAATTAACACAGTGTATTGAAAATGTAGAACTGAGAACACATACACACCTTTTATAACTGTAACAGTTCCTTTTGCATAAGCACAGAACATAAATATTATTAAAATTGCAGCATAAAAATGGGGTAGTAAGGAGTCTTACTTTTCACTGCATCTCTGTGTAAACGATGTAGGGATGCACCGGTCACAATTTTGTGCCCAATTTCCAGTCTCACATTTTTTCTTGAAAAGCTTTCAGCTGTTGATATGGATTTGAGCCCCTTCTGATTTCTTCCTACGATATAAGAAGATATAGGAAAATATTTTTCCAGCCTTCCTGCCGTGAGTGGTTGTCTATCATTTATGCTAAGAACACAGGTGACGTCACACTGTGTGAGGGAGCAGTCACTGTAAAATAAGTTTGACCATTTTAAAACTAAGATAAAAAATATATTAAGTTGACATATTGAGCTGCTTTATTATTTTACATTAGGGATTTTACCATTAGGCACTGGCAGTGTGGAATAGTTATTAGTTATTCTATCATTTGGGCAATACATCAAGAAGTGCACAGAGTCTGCTGTTCTAAAAAAGAAACATACCTATTATCAAATAGACTGTGTCAGTGCACAGTAAGATTAAGTGGTGCAAATGCCTTGCTGAAATGGCAAATATTAAATTCATTTAATCCTTAATTTTGATTTGATTGATTCCCTCATTTAAGCAATAGTGGAAAAAATTGTTGGAACAGCAAAAATAACAATCCCAATTGGTATTTTTGAGTTTCCAGTTGCAAGTGTTCAAACTGAGCTTCCTCCTTAGGGTGACCTGACTTAGCCTTAGAGATAGAGTGAGGTGAACTTTCCTTTTGAGGTAAGAGTGGAGTAGTAGAGCTGCTGCTCCTCCACATTGGAAGGAGCTGAGGGGGTTCAGGCATCTGATCAGGATGCCTCCTGGGTACATCCCTTTGGAGGATTTTTTACTCAGCAGTAAAAAAAAAACTGTGATTCTGATTTCTGGGCTGGCCAAGACCAGTCAAGCTGAACATCGGTCGATTCCAATCACAAGCACATCTCTCGGTGCTACTACGGCCACAGGTTACCAGATGGACAACGGTCTCTGAAGATATACGCTGGGATTTGAGTTTTTCTCATGAGCCAAAGCTCAGTTTTTGAATGCATGTGGTGACATTGTGAAGCAGGTACATCGTTGTGTTGCCAGCTGCTTTGACGGAAACCTCATCTTTTACTCTTACCGACCAGCTTCCTGTCTCTCAGTTTAAATTCGGTGGTTTTCTCTTCTGGTTTCACTATAAATACTGAAGGTATTAGTTGTATTAGCTCTAATCTAATTTGTAATTTTTGCTTATTTCTATCATTTCACCAAACTCCCACTTCCTGGCTGAGCTCTTGAAGCTTGTGCTCACATTTTGAAAGACCTGTCCCACATTACTGAATGAGATAAGGCACTAAATTATTTTAATTTTTTTTAGTTAAGCTGAAATCAAGTGCTCTATCTGGTTATCAAGGAGTCCTATTGTTAGGGAGCTGCTAGAGTTAGGTCGACCTTGTGTGAGTGTAACAGATGGCCTGACTCAGGCACGAAATCATCCACATTTCTCAGCCGTCATATGTTCATGCATATCAGACTCAGCTTTGAAGACATGATGCATTGTGACCCGAAAGAAGCGTCAGGCAGACGAATTTCGCTCCAGTCGGTGAACTGATTGGTCTCTTCTTGTTTTCCAAAGGCACTTAACTGTTATCTTATTTGTTGACTTGGCTTGAGTTGAAAGGGTTGTGGCTGTGAACCACACAGCGAGATGAAACTGTGGAGAATGTGTCGCGGGCACCATTGAATTCAAGGATATCAAGTGTGCTCAATGAGTGTTTTCTTTGAAAAAAAAAAAAAACTGGAAAGATTTTTGTAGGATGTACGTTTCGATCAAAGAACATCTTGCATCAGAGTTTTTTGCTCTGCTCTGCATCTTTGAATCATCCGCTTTCTTTCGGTAGTTTTTGCTTCTGCTTCCTGGCAATGTAACTGGGGGTATTCTCCACAGTTCACCTTCGCATGAACTCCACTCATTCATGTTTATCCTCTTCTCCCTAGCAGAACTTCAGCATTCCAACTAAATTTTTTGACTCTTCACGGAATCACAGGGTATCTGCCATGTGGGCAGGCCATAAGGAATGCCATTCGATGTGGACAATCATTGTATTTAAAGATGGGTCAATGTAGTTTTTCACATGTAGTCTTATGGGGGGGGGGGGGTCACTGATAATTCTGAGACAGCATGGCAAAATCAAATCCATAATCGGATTTCAAGCGTTTTTACATGCTGTTGTCTTCACCATCCCTCCCTCTGATATAGGTCTACTTGGGTTTCTTATCTTACGATTTATATTAATATTTCGTATTAGTGCATAAACAGCTTGACCAAATGGGCTTTGAAAATTTATAGGGTTGCCCATTGCTGTTACTGCTACTTGGAGGCATCAAATGTTTTGATAAAGTTTATAAAAGGCAACCCCAACTCCAAATCTATAATTTTTTTGTTAAATTCCAATAAATATAAGTTACTCTTTAAGTGTATTTTGTTTGATTTTCATTAACGTCGTACAATGAGAGTGGAATAAAAATGGACAGATCTAATTATGTATTTCTTAATTATGCGTTTTAGGAATGCTCTGATATGAAAATTAGGCCCAATATCAATATCCAATATTCATACTGCTGTTATCGCCCATAAGCAAATTTTACCAACATTTCTTTACACTTTTGACACCGTGTAAAAGCGACCACACCGGCTACATTGCTTCTCTGCTTCACTTTAACATCCCCATAATCCTGTGCTGCATCACTATCACTCTCACATGACAGAGCAAATACCACATGGCCAACCCCCACCCCTCCCCCTCCAGGAACACAAACAGCAATAAGATGGAAATAAACATCGGTTGCTAATATCGGCTCAGCCTCAATTATCCGATCAATACCAATATCTTTAAAAAATGACTGTAATCGGGCAATACCGATGTGAATGCAGATATATCGCGCATCCCTAACCTGTGTGACAACGATGAAACATAATTTCAGCCCTAACAAGTGTGGGTGCTTTTTAAACATTGTTTTTCTCTTTATTCTGTGCACGTTAACATGTTAGCTATTAGCAAGGTTGAAGTATACAGCCGCTTGACACTAATACACATAGATGCAAACAACTATATTAGCAGGACAGAAATATATAAGTAATAGCTGAAGTTGAAAATGTACTTGTTGCGGTTGTTTAAATACAAGCTAGCATTAGCACTGCAGCACAGCTATCCGCCACAGGAAATGAGAAAAGTAGCCCCCATGAACTTTTTCTTTAAAAAGTTGCTATTTGTTAGCGATTAATAGCCAATATCGTTGAAATTTTGCAGTTAGTCAAATGCTGCCAGTGTTTGTAGGATACATAGGCTGTAAAAAGCAAAAACCATGGAATGGAGCTTGGAACAAATACACAGTTGGTGCACTTCAGGGTACAGAAGGAACTTTGAGAAAAGTAACAAACCAGCAATGTTCAAATACAGCTCGATTCAATGTCAGGACCGGTTAAAGAAGAAGCCGAGGGAGCTTAACACATGGACCTGAGGGTGGTGGTTTTTCACATGGGGGCTAATAATAGCCTCTGAAGTGTTTTTGAGTTCAGGCCATAGGGTACACACCCAGAGCAGGCAGAAAATGTAGATGCCTAGTTCCCTTTTCATGCAAGATTAACCATTCTAACTCCGGAAATGAAACTGCTCGATCACCACCGGGGTTGTGGATGGTGAGCTGAGCTCTTATCTGCTGTTAACCAAAAAAACAAACAGGTGTTAAGTCAGTTCAGAGGCGGTGGTTACGTTTTCTGACAATAAGTGACTCCCTCTGGCTGTGCTCTCACTGAGTACAGATTCAGCTCGAAGGTTTCACTCCAAAGTCTTAACTACAGGAATTCTGACAGGAAGTGGCAGAAGGGAAAGTGTTCGGAGCAGTAAAATGGGGTCTTGTTGACATGGTTGGGGAAGAACGCAACTCTAATCGAGGCCCCGCAACTGGGAAATAATGCACACCATTGTTGTTCAGGCCAGGCGTGGGCCTCCGCCTGCACAGTTATTTCCCAACAGGGCTGCATGCTGCTGTTCAAATCTTCAAAAGAAAGTAACAGATTCCTGCTTCGTCAGCTTACTAAGCACCGCATCATTTATGACTCGCCGTGACCTTTTTGAGTGAGACTGAAAAGTTAAAGAAACGTACCCAACCGTTGACATATGACATTACCATTTGAAAAAGAAAAAAGAAACCTCTCTAAACTATAGAATGTACTGCCTGAAGAGATAATCAACCCCACTTGTCTGTAATAACCGTGTTCATGTTTGGCTTTAGTAGAGCTGAGAGTTTAGCAGCGTTCAGGTTTTCTTGATGCATGACAGGATGTCGACGACTCTCATGAGACATCAGTGTTTAGTCGTCTTGCCTCACACGGCCCAGCCTCCAGAGGATGTGGTTACTTCCTGTAGATAAGTTATACACTGAGACTCAATTGGACTGGCAGAGATCATCAGAGCAGTGTGGAACCATGAGGCAGGGTTTTCAAGAAGTTTTACTCACTTTCAGCTGAAAAACAATACAGAAATGATATGGTGGTGGTGGTGACCTCGTTTGAACTACATCTTTATACAAATGTACTCTGATTTGAAGTTTTTTTTTTTAGAGGAGCTTTAAACTGTCGAGATGATAAAGACAGAAATCCTTTATCCTTCATTTATTTAATCATATCTCCATCACACTGTTGCACATCCGCCTTTGGTGTCAAAGAAAAAACGTTGTACTTGGCCCTAGGTTTCCTATTTAAAGTAGGTGCCCACTTCCAGTTAGACTTGTCGTTCTCCAGTAGTTTTTGCATTCTGTGTTTACCACAATTACATTTAATCACAACGTGCCAACAATGAATTCCTGAAAGGAATTGTTCAAATTTCTATTCAAACATTATGAGCAGTCCTTATCTTGCCTGCATTAGAAAGGTTTAAGTGTTTTATTTTGTGTAAATTGGTTTGATATTATCTTGACTAAATCTAGTTGCTAAAAAGACCACGAGCAATAGCAAAATGGTTGTCCACCATCTTAGAACAACCACTTTGTCAAAAGGTTTTATTAGCAATTGAACCACATTCATATTTTGTTGTGTCTTTAAAACTAGCACACTAGCATAGTTTTTTCCTGTGAAATGTGAGGGTCCCTAAACAGCCACATTTACCACTTATCCCTTGGGCTGGCTTTAAGTAGATAAAGCACCATCTGTGAACTCATAATACAGAGTTAATATAAATGCTACTCAAATTTCATAGCAAGGACAGCCATAACGTCACCTAATCTCATGCTATGCTATGCAGACACTCTGTCTGCATCGATGACAGACAGTACACCGTCCCTTGCTATCTTACATTTCTTTTTATTCCAATAATCTGATTCAGCTTTTTAGTATAGGTAAAATGCTTTAAATCTATAAAGAGTCCATATATAAAGAGAATCCAGAGATACCTCTCAGTTTGAAGGGGTTACTTATTGGTAACAGGGATTACATTTATCTCCACAGTGATGTTGGCCAGTTTATTCGATATTATTATTATTTTAAAAAAAATATCTATGCTCTCATAAGCAACTTCATGTACATACATTGTGGACTTGATATTATAACCCATATATAACATGTAAAATATATTTGACAAATTTATGATGTGACATACATTGTAATTTTCACTTGACTAAAGAAATAAAAACGAGTTCTAAAGCAAAAAAAAAATCTATAAAGAGTGATGTTTGTGTTATCAATGACCGCTCAAGTGTTTTTCTTATATTTCCTTTTTTGAATTAGGTCAGCGTGCGCGTTATCACGATGGATGCTGAACTGGAGTTTGCCATTCAGCCCAACACAACGGGGAAGCAGCTCTTTGACCAGGTATGATACAAACTGACTATACCCTGATGTTAATATATGATCGGTTAGATTGGATGTCACAGTGCATCATTACTATTAATGAAGTCACATTTAAAACTAAAGCAATAGGATAGAAGTTATGAAGCTGCTTTTTTATTTTACACCACAGTGTAGTTGTCACAGTGAGAATAAGGCTGAATATTTTCTCTTCCAGTGAATCTACTTGTTTGCAATCTTGATTTATTGATAATCATTTGGTAAATTATATTAACGTGATTAAAAAAACTTTTCATTTAAACAACTCGACGCAACCCAAAGCAAGCATTATGCAATAACAAGACTAATACAATGTTTATCTATTTTTCAAAGCAGTCCCCCCCATTTGCTACATGGTTCGATGTGCTGCACATTCAGAGATACTTTTCTGCATGCCTTGATTAAACTTGGTTGATCAAGTTGTACTCACCGCGTCTAGATTCCTAAGTGCGTGGAAGTGCTACCATGTGATTGGCTGATTTGCTACTTGTGTATCAAGCAATTGAACAAGGGCCAGATGTGCCCGAGGGTTCGGTACACCCTCTGTGGGTCACAGAACCTGGATGACTACAAATACTACAACCTATAGTCGGTTTACCCCAACATGCATGTCTTTTTACATGTGGGAAGAGACTGGAGCATTTAGAGAAAGACCACACAGTGAAACTTTGCTCACTTTTTGACGTTTTAAGGTGGTAAAGACCATAGGACTAAGGGAGGTTTGGTACTTCGGACTCCAGTACCAGGATACAAAGGGTTTCTCTACGTGGCTGAAGCTCAATAAGAAGGTGAGCTTCTTCTTCAACTCTTTTGTTCTGATCACCCTGTATGCTACCCTGAGAGGCAAACCCCTTCACCTCTGACCTCGTCTCTTATTTTAGGTGACAGCCCAGGATGTGAGGAAGGAAAACCCGCTGTTTTTCAAGTTCCGTGCCAAGTTCTTCCCTGAGGACGTTACGGAGGAGCTGATCCAGGACGCCACGCAGCGGCTCTTCTTCCTGCAGGTGAAGGAGGGGATCCTAAACGACGACATCTACTGCCCCCCAGAGACGGCGGTGCTCCTGGCATCCTACTCCGTCCAGGCCAAGTTCGGCGACTACAACAAGGAGGTGCACACGTCAGGCTACCTGAACAGTGAAAACCTGCTCCCTCAGAGGTAACAATGTGTTTTTTTTTTTCCCTTTTATGTCAGCCATCACATTAAACCGGCTTTTTATGTTTGTGCTCTGAATGACGCACGGGTGTCCTGTTTTTCTAGAGTACTGGATCAGCACAAACTCAACAAGGAGCAGTGGGAGGAGAGGATTCAAGTGTGGCATGAAGAACATAAGAGCATGATGAGGTGACTCGCTCTTGCTTTCCTTTTTTTCTAAATGGCGTTATAAAACATTCTTTTACACAAAAAGTTCATTATTATTGCTCCTTGCGTCTTTGCCCAGTAAAAAGGGTTCAAGTCTGTTCAGCTACAGTGAAAATGTGACCTCTATTGCTTAACGTTCAGCTGGAGCCTTTTCGCTTAAGTTCAGCTTGCTGATCAGGGTGTGAGCCACAGAGCTTCTCTTTTAAACTCAGACCTTTTGGCCCTTTGGGATTCTCAGTGAGTCCCTCTGAAGCGCAACCAAGAGCTAACACTAATGTGTCGACAGAGAGGAATCCATGATGGAGTACCTGAAAATCGCCCAGGACCTGGAGATGTATGGAGTCAACTACTTCAACATTAAGAATAAGAAAGGAACCGAGCTGTTTCTGGGAGTGGACGCTCTGGGCCTCAACATTTATGAACAGAATGACAAGTAAGTCACAAGTGTGTCTATTGGTTGAGGTTTTACTTTATTTAAAAAGGAGCATTTTTTTAACCTTTCAGTTACATCTCATATCTGATGTTTTCAAGCAATCTTTTTATGCGGAATAATTGTCAAAAATTAAAGCTTAAAATGACTCCACACTTACTAGCACCCCTTGTAAAGTTGATTAAAAAGCCTGAAAATAAATCCATCTTTTATTGAGGCGGTAGCTTCTCTCAACCCCCTTGGAAATGTTCAACAATCCAGTCTGTATTTTGGGTACATGTGACATACATCACAAACAGCAGGTTTGCATGTAGATTTTGACTAACAGGTCTTTGACCCCTAGATGCACTTTTTGGTGCAATTGTCTTACAACGATCTTTGGAAAATAGTTGACACTTTTGCAGTTTTTTAAAACTTTAATTACTGATCTTACTACGTATGAGTGCAATTAGACAAGAAGGTATTTTCTTGAGGTTATTTATGAAAATAATAAAATCATACACAGAACATTGGATTATTTTTCTCCCCTTAGTAAATGTTTTAAATTTAAGATTACAATATAGCAATAAATATATATATATATATATATATATATATATATATATTTTTTATTTTTTATATATATATATATTTTTACATATTCATCATGTGTAAATAAATGTGGAGGGTCCTGTTAATGTATACTGTTTTTGCTCACACTGTACCTGTACCTAAAAGTGTTGAGGATAAATTGTCTATTTTCTGGTTTCCAAAAATCTTTTAGGATTAAACATGTCACAAACCAATAATTTCTGTTATTGTTTGTAATTGGCTCCCTAAGACAGGGGAAACTGGAATATTTTATGCACTCAAAAATAGCATCGAGTTTATGTTCTAACACAACACCTTGGGGTACTCCGCATTTAATGCATTCAAACTGTAAAACAGTTTTTTGTTGTTCAAAAAACTGATATTCTTCTAAGGAACGGTCTGTCTTATCCTTTAATCATGTAACCTAAAGACTAACAAAGATGCTATATTTTAAATGGATTTTAAGCCAATAAATAGACTATTTCGGTTTTCTGAATAATTCGTCAAATTCAAAAGAACTGCTTTATTGTGTCATTTTGTCATCAAATGCTAATTTTATTTTTTTCACCTTTAACAGAATGACGCCCAAAATTGGATTTCCTTGGAGTGAAATAAGGAACATTTCCTTCAATGACAAGAAGTTTGTCATTAAACCAATTGACAAGAAAGCACCAGTATGTCAACTCTTAGTATGAAAAATATCTTCATTTTTTGATGTGTTCATTTGATGTCATATGGAAATCTTTCATTCTGTGTAAACTGTAGGACTTTGTATTCTACGCTCCGAGGCTGCGCATCAACAAACGCATCCTGGCTCTTTGCATGGGCAACCATGAGCTGTACATGCGCCGCCGCAAACCCGACACCATTGAGGTACAGCAGATGAAGGCGCAGGCTCGGGAGGAGAAGAACCACAAAAAGATGGAGAGGTATGAACGGACAAATATATTAGAATTTGACAATAGCAATAAATCATGAACCAGTGTCTAGGATATAAATCTTGCGTTTAGTGAAGCCCTGCAATATGGACCTTGGGCCATGTGGGTTTCTATTTATTATAGGTATTTAAGGATAAATCCAACACATCTTCTGCTATTTCCCTTAGAGCTTTGTTGGAGAATGAAAAGAGGAAAAGAGAGGTTGCAGAAAAAGAGAAGGAAAAGATTGAGAAAGAGAAGGAGGATCTGATGGAGAGATTAAAGCAGATTGAGGATCAGACCAAAAAAGCCCAACAAGGTGGGGAACATTAAAGCAACCAAGAAAAACTTGTTGCTCTATAATCAATAAAGCCGTGTTCGTTTTACATGGCTGTTACCTTTAATTCTGTTTGTGTGCCCAGAGCTGGAGGAGCAGACTCAGAGAGCTCTGGAGCTGGAGCAGGAGAGGAAGCGTTCTCAGGAGGAGGCCGAACGTCTGGAGGGTGACCTGAAGCAAGCTGAGGAAGCCAAGATGGCACTGCTGCAGCAGTCACAGAACCAGATGAAGAACCAAGAGCACCTGGTTGGTTAGAACACATATGGTGGTGTGATGTCAAAAGTGTGTTAATGATTTCAGTTACTTGAAAATACAAATTCTTTATTTTTGCTTTTCTTTTTTTTTCAGGCCACAGAGTTGGCTGAACTGACTTCAAAGATCTCTCTTCTTGAGGATGCTAAAAAGAAGAAGGAAGAAGAGGCGACTGAGTGGCAGCAAAAGGTGTGCTCTAAGTTTTTACTTCTTTTTCACACGTTCGACTTCATTGGCTGCACATACACATGTAGAAAAACTTCAATAAAGCGCAAAAATGTTTTTTAAGTGTTTGATGACATGAAGAAGCATCAGTTTTCACCACAAAAGTGGCAAAATCTTCCAGGAACTTTTGAATTATTTGAACAGCACACTGCAATGCGTTATTCCCTATAGCTTTGATCGATGTGGCTTAAGCTGTCCGTTTTGTTTCCTGACTGAGATGATCAGCAAAGTCACATAAATCTTTTTATTTTTACATGTGTTAATTGGTAAATAAAATCATATGGACGTGTAAAAAATAATAAACTTAAGAAATATGTTAGTAAGGAATTACGAGGATGCACTGTTACACAGCTCCATTTCCTCCTTCTATACCTCCTACCTTTGAGCAAAAAACATATGTACTCTAGAGCCACCGTGTGGTGAGAAGTGAGAAGGCAGTAGTGTGCCATTTTCCTAACAACAAACTTTTCAGTTTTTTTATGTGTAGGGGTTTAATGATCCATCCAGCTCAAAAGAACAAGATGATATTTTAGCAATCATTTGGGAAACAGTGGCCTTTTTTCAACAGTAGCTGGACAAAGGGAAGGGCACAGGGATAAGGGGAAGACATGCAGTCGGGGACTCCAACCAGGGACAGCTGCATTGAGTACTGTAGTCTCTGTATGTGGTGCGTTCGCTCTACCACTGAGCCATGTGGCGCCCGGAAGACAGTTTTCACAAGCCCTCTTAAATCACAGCATTATGGAAATAATTGTCAATCAGTGTAGAATAAGTCAGATCAAGTGTCCATATATTGCAATTTTTAAAGCGTGTCTAACTTTAATGTGGTCTTACTGCCAAAATAACCGGGCAAACAATCCTTTTTTTATGCTTTCACAAATGGAGTAAAGGTGTCATAGATCACAAACTTGTTTCAGAGGACGTAATTTAGATGTTGATCTATAGATGAACTAAGGAAGATCAAATGCAGTCCAGACTAATTAAAAGACTGAAACCGCCCTCAGTTTAGCTGTAAAACAGCTGCTAACTTTAGCTTTGTTAGCAGCTAACAGTTAGCCAGTGGCTTACACCATTCTTATGTTGTCAATTTTTCTTTTTCAAAGTAACAAGTACCTTATTACTGCTAATGTTACTAAATGTTGTTGGACAAGTCTTTGCTAGACAACATAACTCATTAACTACTTCCTGCCTTACTTCAAAATAAGAGTCTCAAACATAGGCAAAATAGTGTTGAGTTCGAAGAGGAAGTTTGCTTTAGAGAGATTGAAAACAAATTAAAGTACTCCATATATCATCCAGCACATAAATATCTCAACTTGCATGTTTAATAGTAAGTAACAAGAAGAAGAAGTAAGTGTAAATTAAATTACATTAAATTAATAATAAATAAAAAACAGATCAGCCTTGTAAATTGTATTCCAAAAGCTCCTAAGTTCCCCTTAGGTCTTATTATGATCAAAAACAAACCCAGTTGGTGGTTTCCCGTCAGTGTGACTCCAGTTCTCTGTAAGTGCTGGAAATCCTGTTTAAGTTCTTAACCATTGTGCCAAGTTTCCATGTTGTGCAGTTTTCAGACATTCCAATCTTAGCTGTTGGCACCACTATCAGCTCACATAGCATTACTTTTTCCTTTGGTACCCTCCCATACGTAGACACAATCACAGAAAGAAAAAGGAAACCATGTTGGTGTTTATTTTATTGGACTATAAATAATGATTATAGAAGTCCTGGCATTAATTTAGTGATATTGAGCCCCTCTCACACACTCCATCATTTCTTGTCATCCTCAGGCCACCACAGTGCAGGAGGACCTGGAGAAGACCAAAGAAGAGCTTAAGAACAAAGTGATGGCGGCCCATGTCCAAGAGCCGCTCAACGCCGAGAACGAGCATGACGAGAACGACGAGAGCAGCGCGGAGGCTAGCGCTGAGTTCACGGCTGCGGCCACGTACAAGGACCGCAGCGAAGAGGAGCGAATGACCGAGGCCGAGAAGAACGAGCGCCTGCAGAAACATCTACTTGTAAGGCCGGGTTTATATGCCATAATGATTTGGTTGTTCGTAACTGTGAATGAGAAAGTTTTGGTGCAAATGTACCGACATTACAATCAGTTTTTGCTTATTTAGTAGATCAAAATTATCAAATTAAAGCACATACATTTTCACATTGCTAAAGAAATAGCTCAGTTTTAACATGTTCTGTAAACTTTGATAACAGTTGTAAAATTTGCTCTGAGAAAATTTTAAAAAGCATAAATCATTCTTTTATTCTGGTCTTTAGTTGTGTTTGAGTTTGTAGACCACCATATTCATATATATTTATTTTCTTTATTTCCAAAGTCGAGAAATATATAAAAAGTGTCAAGAAACCAGTGATAGCAAAGTCTGCAGCATGAGTTTTAGTTCATAGGGCATTTATTTATATTGCAACTTTTCCACTTAGAAGAAGGCAATCAAGGGGACATTTTGTCTGAGAAAAATAGCTTGGAGACCTAATAAACAAGCACCATGTCTGAGGATTTAAAAGCTTTGAGTGGTCAGCCTAGTCTGCTGCCTAGTCATGGCTGACTGCTTGTGGAAATCAGGAGTATTACTATTACATGTACAGGAATGCACTAGCACTCAACAGAATAGCTTACTTTATAGTAGAAAGCCATACAGTGGTTGTGTTAACATAGTGGCAGTGATAGAAGCAACAAAAAGTCACAATTTACACACCTAGCTGCGTTTTACTTATGAGGGTGTAACTGCTCAACTCTAATATAGGTGTCAATGTATTTTTCTGTGGACAATCCCACCACTCAAACTCTGAAAGGTCATCTACAATTATTTTTTATTTAGCTCAGAAAGTCACTTCAAGCTAATGCTACATACTGAAAATACTGTATTTTGTGGTTGTTTTTTGCTCAGACAAAGAGACATGAGTCTCTGCTCCAGCTGATTATCATAAACAGGTAAACAGGCATTATTGAAATAATGGAATCCTCGGATGTAGGCCAACTTCTTGTACCTTGAGATGAAACCTAAAAGTAAAAAATGCGATTAAACAATCCATTTCATCCCCTGGTAAATTTTATGCTTACAAACAACACCAGCGGTCTGCTCAATTGTCTGGTTGCTGAATCCCCTAGAGCTACTCCTCCCTCAGCCTTGGAGTACGTCCTTAAAGCCAAAGCTCACCCCTGTTTCCTGCATTGAGGATGTTTGGGGATGTTCCATTTGTTTTTGTGTTATCAAAAAGATCAGGAAAAAAGTTCATTTTCTGTTTATAACTACAGAAGTCGCACTTTTCTGTTCCATCATCCATATATGGTAGTACATTTTCAGTTTAGAGGGGCATGGTTTAAAAGGCTCTTTTTGTGTCAGAACAGTGTTTTAATTATAATAACACACATGTGCTGTTAAAGATTTTCAAATACTTTTGTAGCGTCATGCTAATTCATAAGGAAAAAATACTTCTGAGTTTATTATATTTTCCTCTGTTCAATGTTTTTTTTCCCCCAGGCTCTGAGCTCAGAGTTGGCCAACGCCCGCGACGAGACCAAGAAGACGGTGAACGATATGATCCACGCGGAGAACATGAAAGCGGGACGTGACAAGTACAAGACCCTCAGACAGATCCGGTCAGGCAACACCAAACAGCGCATCGACGAGTTCGAATGCATGTGATGCGCTCGATCGGCAAAAGCCAAAAGGCCTGCCAAGGCCGGGCCCTGCTGCTTGGACTGCAGTCCTGCCTCACTCGAGCTGTTTTATCTATACGCAAACAAAATCAGATCAACAACGTGACGTCACTGCAAAAGCACAGCACATTGTACAAATATGGATGTGGAAAATTCCAACTGTTTTTATTTCTAAATTAGAATTTTTGGCAAGTCACTGGTTGTAAAGGGACATACTGTATTTTGGTAGTACATTCCTGATAGGGGGGTTATGTAGCATATTAGCAAAGGCCTTATGCCTCTATTATGACTTATTGAGCAAAGATCTTTTAGTTTTTTTTATATATTTTTGTCACAAAATGAAGGTATAAATTTGGCACTGCTTAAAATCTGGTCTGCAGACATATTTTTGCTGTATTCATGCAACAGTTCTTCATATCAGGCTGATTTTTATTTTTATTTTTTACACAGGGCTTCTCCTCCCAGTTATGCATTCAGTACACATACAGTGTGCATCTTTGCCTATGAGCAGCGTAAAAAAGCAGTATTAGTATTTTTTTTTTCTTTGTTTTTGCAGATTATTTTGATTTCTCATTTGTCTGCATTCAAAGTCTGCCAACTATTCCAAATCAGTCATCAGTATTTACAACCTAATCCACAATGTGATATTAAAGATTGAAATATAATTTCAAACTTTTTGGTCTGTTTTGGTCTTTTTTTGGGGGCATATTTTTTGCTTATTTCTATAAATTAATGTCTGCGCAGACAAATTTTGATTGGTCAGCATAATTTTTTTTTGCAGCACACAGCATATAAACTGACAAGATAGCGTATAAACACACAAAAAGGTAAGGTTACAAGATGACCTCCTGTGTCGATGTCTGACTTATTCATTTTTTCCTGATTCTCATAAAGTTTTCATTTTAGTAACAGGTAACTACATTTGAAGTATGGTATACATTTATAAAGTTGTAATTAATTCTGTTTTCTAATGAGGATATTTTGGTATTAAAATGCATTTACATAAAAAAAAACAGTTGTAAATGAATTTCAGTGTAATGCCAATTCAGCCTTTTCTTCTGTAGTTGTAGATTATTGTAACAGCTCCGCTCAGAAGACTATTCCCTCAAAATAGCAAAATGCATTAAATAAATAAATATGCGCTGGAAAATTATAATTCACCTTAAATATTTGAAACAAAAAAGAGGGAACTGTTCTACTTTTGCATGTGTTATTTGATATCCTGTATGTATTTAGCTACTTTTTCTGTCGTAGTTGGAATCTTTTGGATGTGATGAAATGTGAAAAGTGAAATCGTAAAACACTTCCCAATTTTAATACTTAATTTTAAAAAGGAGCAGCATTTATACAGCAGAGCTTGTTGATGAGAGAGAGAGAGAAAAAAGCTGATGATGATGGAGAGGGTTTGGTGTGCTGTGCCCCTGAAGCTAAATGATTGTGCCATGAACAGCTATTTACCCAAGGCCAATAGAATGTTGTATAAAAATGGAAAAGACAGTTGAGGAAATCTTCTTTTATTTCATGTATGGTGTAAGTTTCTTTTTAGAAATAAGACCTTTTTTTTAAAAACCTATTTACACTTTTGTGCAAAAAGATATTTTAGTGATGAATATTTCAGAAAACTTTATTTTCATAATGCTTTTTAAAGTGAATTTTTTTTTCTTGAGGAGCATTTTCATAAACAGTTTGAACTCTTTCACACAAATCGTGTATCTTGTCTTCTAATGAATTGGAAAAGTCATACAAATGTGGACTCCTTTGTGTAGCTGCAACATTCTCATGTTAAGTCAAAAGTACTTGCAGCATGATTTCAGCAAATTTTATGTACAGTTGCTTTTTGAGTGTTGGGTCTTGAGAAAGAAAACTGAAACCTGAGTAATTGTAAAAGGACACAGTGCTTTACCCTGTTTTTTCCTATTTGACTAATAAAAATTTTGTGGAAGAGCTCTCTTATTTTATTTTTATTGGCATGATGATGTCAAATTCCACTTTATGCCACTAGGTGGCTCATTTCATGTCAACTTCAGCCTCTCAACAAGAGAACAATTTTAAACGTTTAATGGCACATTTTTTCCTACTTCCCAACATCTTTATAATCAATGTAAAAGTCATTTAAATCTTAGTTTTTAGTTGTTTCTTTTACCTTTATGTATCCAGGAACCCCGTTTGAGATTAACATTTTTATTTTGAGGGAGATATGATCAAGGAGGAACACCAAATAGAAGTTACAAGCTATAAATTGATATAGGCATAAAAATAAAACAAGTAAAGTCATTGTAATGGGTCAAGTTTAAAAGAAGTTGCACTTTTCAGTCACAAATGTCTTTAAAAGAGTTTTAAACTCTTCCAGCGAGACAAAAGCTTTTAAGATCAAACAGGTCTTAAAATAGTAATAGTTAATTTAGAACTTTTAGACAGTGGACTTATTTCTTATTTGCTAAAACCCATCACTTAAACTAAAATCATCTGCTCAGCTTCACAGCCACCCAGGGTCAGCTGCTTTAAATGAAACAGAAACTGGGCAGCACAGTGCTGCTTTCTGTTCAAAACCTGACTGGCTTAACATTTACACTAATAATCAACAGTTTCAAATATTTTTTTGTTTCTTTCTGAGGAGCCAGATCTTTTAAAGTGGGCTTGATTTATAGTTCGCAAGCCCTTCTGGAGATCCTTTAAAGTGTTTGAGCATGGGTCCATATTGCAGACAAGATGAGGAGGAATAACAAACATTGTTTCACGTCCCAAAAAACGGCTCTAAAACCGATTAAGAGTATCTAGAAATAGCACCTTTATGATATGGGGGCGGGACACCTAGCAAATACTGAACACAAACACTACACGGGGTGCATCATCTTTTGGATTTGGCCTGAAGCATAAAACTACTGACATAGAACCAAATCCTCAATTTTATGTTCAAATGTATTTTAAGCTAACAGGTTTTTGAGGAATCACCTTGTTGGTGCTAAAATACTCTTTCATGACTGTGCTTTTGTTGGTATTTATCATAGATTCAACAAAAAATAAGAGCATATATCTGTAGGACAGGATGTTGATAAACGGGTGGCCTCCTAATACGTCTTATGTTTAGTCACAACCCTAGAAGCATTTTATGCCTGAAAGATACAGATCTGCTTTTAACTTCAGTGATGTAAATAAAGCTACAGCACGCTGCTCTTTATCTCCACACATCAGACACTGTAGCATAAACGATGGGATCTCCAGCTAAGTACCCCAACCTATTTTCTAGGTTCAGGCAGAAAAGTGGCTCAGGCGATTCAAGAGTACTCAAACCCCGCCCTCGAAATGGTGACAGGACAAGCGGTAAACAGTTCTCACTCTATATGCCTTAACATTTTACACCCTTCAGGCCAATACACATACTATACAAAACGGGTGCGCATCATGAGACACAGAAACGTCCGTAAGGTTTACGGACCTACTGTTTCACAAAACTGTGCTTTATTTGTTCACTCTCATACCCACATGAGACATGATTTTAGATATACCAACATACCATATGTGGCAGAATGAGAAACAGTGTTACAGCAGCTTTAGAAAGTGTAAGAAAGCCTGGAGTCCTATTGATTAAGATCGAATTAAAAGCTTACAAGTAAGTCAGACTCTCTGGGAGCAATATTAAAGGATTAGGGATTGATTTAAAACCTTTGTGTGCGCTTCATGTAGTTGGCAAGTTTAACTTCATCAGAAAATGTGCCTTTGTTCTTAGTTGTCTGAAGTTTAACTGCAAAGTTAGGCTGAAGTTTAAACTTACACAAATAAAACCGCTGAACTGAAGAGGAAACCACTAAGACTTACGCATTATGTTGAAAAGCACTGCAAACTATATTTCTACAAACAGCACAGTCTGAAAAAAATCTCTCAGTCTATTTTTTTCTTCTTCACAAATGTCACACACACGGCAATGTGCCAATAATGCCATTAGAAGCAGTCAGGTTCAGACTCAAAACTCAAATGTACAACAAACCCAGTGAGTGGCAGGCGAGGCAAATAAGAAACTCTCTGTTTCTACAGTTTAAACCTTTAAAGGTGAGTGCAGACTGCGGAAAGAATTCCGGGTTTTTTTTTTAAGCACATGCTTCCAGAGTCAGAAGCTACTGCATGCCAAGGTGCAACATTCAAAACTTTGTCAGAGAATTGCAGGAAAGTAAGTAAAAAAAAAAAATGTTTGCATAAAAAACAAAACAAAAACTACTCTTAAAAAGGTCTTCTATATGTTCTGTAGCTTTTTGAGAGGTGCTTACTTATAATAAGAGTTTTCTTCTGTTTGTAAGAGGAAATTGAACAACTGTATACTAAAGAGAGGTGTGTTTTTTTTTTTGCTTTTTAACTTCCCGTATATCTGTGGTAGAAGTGGCCCAAAAGGAGTGTTGAAATGGTTAACAACAACAACGCCACTGGTTAACAAACTGCCACTTTGAGATAAGCTGCATTGTATGAAAAAAGTTAACCAAGTGAGAAGGGTTCTTAAGTGGAATGACTCAGACGTACTGCAAGATTACTTCACTTTTTATGCTGCTTTATGAAAACTACGAACCATAAAGCATCTCTGCAACATTTCATTCTAAAGCTCACCAAATATCACTTTTGTCAACCAACCAAAAACAACAGACCTAAATGGAAGAGACAAGAAATTTTTTGATATGTTAAGCTTGGCAGTAGATTAAAAGTTGCTTTGAGAATAGATAAGAGCTCAAGAAATTTGACTGCAAAATTTAAATCTTTAAATATTTTTTACCACTCTTTATCGTTTAGAAATAGCACCGGTTTTGTGTTTTAACAACATACTCAGCTTCCAGATACTGTTTAGACCCTTTTTTTTTGTATTTAGTGTTAAACTCATTCCTCTGTGTTATCAGTAATCTGCATGTTGCACTTTACCACAATGACAAAGTAAAAGATAAATAATAAAAAAATACATGACTTCTTTTACTTTTACCTCTTGTTTTGTTGAAGCCCCTTTTATTAGCTATATCAGCTCACATCATATTGGGATCTACGCATCTTTGGTTCTTTATTCTGCTGGAAAAGTTCATGCCTCTTTTGGTTTAACCACTTTGGATCACAAATAATAATGCATAACAATTTTTAATTTTAAATGTTCACAGCAAACAGCATACATTATTATGTCTAAAGGTGAAGTCTAAAGTATTCAGAACCCTTAAACTTTTTAACATTTTGTCACCAAGCCTCACCCTTCAGTGTTTTTTATTAGAATTTGATGTGACAGATGACATTACTCAAGGTTTTCAGAGTTCTCATCACCTCCGACTTCAAACTTTGTGTAAAATTCACTCAAAACACAGTTTACTAATTAACTAAACTAACTGATTCTGATTATTGTTTGAACTGGATTTTGTTTGGGGTATCAGACTACATAAACATGTGACACACGTGTTAGATTTTTATGTAGAAAAAATAAAAACGATGTATAATACTTTATAAATGTGAAGTACTGTATGGTTTTCACATGTCAATTAATCATCTACTGGATGCCAAGTCTTTAGCCAACACATCTTGGGGAGTCACCTTTTTGGGACTACTATAGTCCTTTGAGTATTATCCGTTGTAATTTTTTAAATAAATTTAGCTAATCGAACCGATTATATTTTTGTGGCACACTGATGGAGACAGAGTGCATAAAAAGCCGATTTAAAATGGCTTTCTCACTTTGTAAACTACAATGTGCCATTCCTTGAGTGTAGGAACGTTTTAATGGCTGAATGATTTATTGAAGGATTCATAGTGTCAGCTGTCACTGTGTCTATGCCACAAATAGAGCTTATTCCCACCAGGGTTCCCCATTATCACTGTTCCTGTTTTTGGTGTTCATGGACAGGATCTTGTTTGAGAACTTTCGGGTGTTTTCCTTGGTATTTGCACCCAGTGTGGCCTCTCCAGGCCATGGCCTTCAGCATTCACTGGAGTAGTTCTCGGTCAAGTGGCTGAAAAGAAAGTTAGCTTTTCAAAGTCAGAGGTCATGGTCCTTAACCAGAAATAGGTGGTTTGCTTCATTCAGCTGGGTGATCATTCTTTGCCTTAAGTAGGGGAATTCACGTACTGTAGGTGTCTTGTTCATGACTGGAGGCAGGGTGGAGTGGGAGATGGATAGCCAGTTTGAGGCTTTTTCTGTAGAAATACAGTCGCTGTTCCAGTTTGTAGCAATGAAGAATGAGATGAAACAGAAAATGTAAAGCTCTTTATTTAGATGGACTGCACCTTAAAAAGCTTTCCTTGTCAAAGTGCTTTCATGCTACAGCCAGGTTCATCCAGCCGAACCCATAAACACATGGCCATAGGCAGATCACTGCACACCTTAAGGGTTAATAGCTTTGCTCAGGGGAACAACAACACGGGGTAGGCCAGCATTCTAGACTCAAGCCCATAACTCTTTGACTGCAAGACGACTACCTTTCCCACTGAGCTACAAATGTCCAAACATTTACTGGTCCATCAATGTTCAGACCTTCTTGTGTGGTCATGAAATATGACTCAAAACCAAAAGGACGAGACCTTTGGTTCAAGCAGCCAAAATGGGCTTCTTTCGCAGAGTGACCTTCTAAGCTTTAGAGATGTTTAGAGAAGGTACTTTTGAAGTAGAGCTTGCTTCTTCTCCACATCAAATTGAGTCAGGTAAAGTAGCTCGGACATCTTATTAGGACGACTCCTGAGGTTTTCCCGAAATTTCTCTCTGGTATACGGAAACCCTGGGGCAATCCAGATTACATTAGAGGGACTATATGTCTCGTCTGACCTGCGAACCCTTTGGGATCCCACAGAACCAGCTGGAGACTGTGGAGGGTTTAGAAGGATATTTGGGTTCCCTCCTGGGCCTCTTACCTCTGATCTCAGATAAATAGAAAACAACAGATGGACGGATGGATGGATGGAAGGAAGGACGGATAGATGAATAGTGTAGAATAGAATAATCCTTTATTGTCCCACAAGGGGGAAATCCAGCTGCAACAGCAGCAGAGTGACAGGTAACAGAAGCATTTAGATTCACGCAAGTATAAAAAACAGAATTAAGAATAATGTACATTAAGGACAAAATTACAAAACCAAAGTACTGTGCAGTTATTAAAAAATAAAATGGTACAGTTGGTACTGTCACTATCTGCTGTTTGGTGTTTTAAACTCGCAGGAGCACAAAACAGAGAGAACATGTCTTAGATGGGCATTCTCTTTCACACCATCCATTTTTTCAATAGCTAAAACAGACTAAGCACAGTACTGGGAAACTTCCTCATATCACTCTGGACCATCGCACAGTGAGTCAAATATAAGACTTCCCTTTGCACCTACTGTAACACACACACACACACATACGCACTCACACACACAGCGAGTGAAGCGCTACTGAATCTGCTGTAAAGTGACTCCTTCCTTTCACGTCGACATATTTGTGTGAGGCAGGGTTCTCATAAATGACTGCACTCAAAACAAAATGCTGCAATCGTGCACAAATCGAGGAGGATTTGAGGCTATGTTTATCAAACATTGAGCCAAGAATTGAAGATCTTCAAACTCTGCTACAATTAAACATTATTAAAACTAAGACAAAAGAGCAGGTAAGCCTCAGATGAGTTCTCAACTTCTTCTCTTTTTCTTTTTTTTTTAAACCTTCCACTGGTAGTCACTACATTGGCACTTTCTGCACACTACTTTAACAAATAATGACAAATAGGCGCCAAACCTACTGCAAATCATTGTCTGAAAAAAAAAAAAAAAAAAAAAAAAACTGTGAGCCATTAAAGCGTTCTACAGCATTTCACAATGTGACATGTTGACACTTTATTTCCACATATTTCCTGAGAGCTTAGCTTCGCAGTTATCTTCCTTGTTTTGACTTCCTCTTTGCTGCGTCGAAGCTCAGTGGTCAAACGAACTATCTTGTGCTCTGTGTCATCACTGCGAGCGGTATTCAGAGGCAAGACCACTGCTGCTGCTCTCCGGCTCGTCAAATCCAGCACAGACAGGTGACAGACCAGCGTCTAAGGTCTTCTGCGCGTTATCTTCCAAGGGATGTTGAAACAAATACAAGGTATGCATTGGGGCTTTTCTGTTTGATGGTGTATTGTATGTGTGCTGATAAAAGTAATTTGTTCGTTTATTCCTCAGAGCCGTCCTTGGTCTCTCCAGCGATCAGGCCCCCCACTTAGTGTATTTGACAAGCTGAGTTGGACACTCTGTTTCAGTGAGTGTCAGTTTGTCAAATACCCCAAGTGAGGTGTCACTTCTCGACAGACAGAGGTCACTGCACAGACAGATTGGTCCAACGCAGGGAGGAAAAACTTTGAAGAACTGCTGACCTGATGAATTATTTGAAGATACTGATTAGAAACACAAAATGTACTCTTGCCGCTTTCAGGCTAGACGTAAATACTTTATGTAACAAGCATGCGACTTTCTGCTAACATTTATTTTGTTAAACATTATCATTTGAAAACAGAACAGCAGCCTATTTTTTATAAATAGGCTATATATATATATATATATATATATATATATATATATATATATATATATATATAGGAAGAGCTACAAAAGAGCCGAAAATGAAAATGCAATTTAAATTACTGCCTTTTGAGAGTCTGTGTCCGCAACAGAAAATGCATTTAAAGAGAGCTAATCTGTTATTTTTGTTTTGTTTTTCGGTTATTTTGCAAAAACATGGAGCCAGGGTTGTCTTCTGCTCCATGGGTGTATATGTCTCTGCAGCTCAATCAACTTTCAGGGAGAGGAGAACTGCCCAGTGCCTCCCTGAGCCACATGGTATTTTGCTGATCCTCTTCCTTTCTATGTGAACACATAAAAAAGTCAAGATGCATCAAATTTCTGCAATAAAAGTGAATAATCAGTGAAATCATACAATTTCTGCAAACTCCAGCCTATCTTCCGACTGCCATGTGACTTTTCACAAACAACACTTATCTAACTGTTTTGCATTTCCTGAAGGAACTCTTTAAATATGCAATAATTTCACACATCTTGCTGTGGTATTTGAGCTTTGTTTCAGCAAACCCGTTATTGTGCTAAGAAAAGGTGTATTGTAATTTAGGTTTTTGGGAAGTGCCCAAATTGCATCATGTCATCAGGAACCAACCGCTTGCATTACCACATTAGCATTTTTTATGCATGCAAAATCGTATGTAGCACACGTTAGCTGCATTAACAAAAGCTATATGCACTCTTCAGCAGCAGCTCACAGCTGGAATACATCTCTTTCACTACAACTTCATGAGATTGATGGGTTCACTGCTCTACTTTCATTTTTATGTATGCTTTTCCTGCTGTTCTAATACAACATAACTGTTGGATTTTATACACAAAAAGTAACTGAGCTGAAAATGGTTCCTCTAATTCATTTTATTAGCTTTTTTAAGGTTCTATAAATGTCACATTGTACTGCACACTCTGACCAGGTTTTGTCTAGTCTCCAAGGCCTTCATCCAAAGGCTATTACATTATGACTCGACTGGCTCGACACGTCATCGCTCATAGTTTAACGCCACCTGGTATAACCCTGAGTCTATAAAAGGTGGTGCATAGAATAGTATAAGCATGCTCCCAGTTTAGCATTGCAAATCTGACAAAAGAGGCAGTAGATTACTGTTCCACAACGGGTGTGCCGCATATCTTTTTATAAGCGAAAACTCTTTGCAGTTTTAGTGAATTCTCTCTGTACTTTGTTTAGAAAAGGCCAGTTAGAGGTGATAAGGCTCCACACATTTAGAGGAGGCACCTGAATTTATACACAACTAAAATCATTTTCAGTACATTGTACCATGAAGTTCATATCAATGGCAGCTTTCAATCCTTTTAATCCGATACCACTTTATTAAAATCAGTTCCAACCAAATGCCTTCTATAGTCTTCACATTACCAAAGGTATAATTTAAATTAAGTAAAAATACAGTTGTTCTGTAAGGCCTCAGTGGTTTTTTAAAGAACATTACTGAAGAAACAGCAAAATATGGCCGTCCCCCTAAAATGACTGGCAGGCAAGGAGAGCTTTAATCAAAGAAACAGCCAAAATGATTATGAGCTGAAGGGATTCACATCTCAGGTTAAGGCAGTGTTTCTCAAACTATGGGGCGAGCCCCACTAGTGGGGCGCAGAGGTATTGCAGCTGGGGCGTGACATCAACGGATTTAAAGTTTTTCCCCCGTAGATTCTATCGTTGTGAATGTTTCAATGCACTGTAAATTAAAACAACCAGCTCCCCCCTCTCACAATATTAAACACACTCAAATAAATTAACAATTGTGATCATCATTGTAAACAGAACCGGGATCTGAAACATCGGGCTGAGAGTTTGACGTCAGAATATATCGCAGCAGAACAAAACAAGCTGACGTAGCCGCATTATCAGAGATTCCATCTACAAAATGGACAAATATCTAAGGGAACGTTTCAGAGTCAGAGAAGTCACATGGTCAACCATGGAGGAAATACTGGGATGAGTATCTTGCTCTTTATTTATTTTTATTTATTTTATTTTGTTTTTTTGAAAGCTTTGTATTTGTGATAAAACTACAACTTTTATTTTCTCCAACTGTGAGCTGAAATTCTACATGTAGCAACTACTGAAAGCAGATATTTCTAAGCTGGTTTTTTACCAGTGCGCAACCCCTTTTTTCAACTAATTTATACCCTTAAAAACTTTTAGATTCCCTCGGTTATTTAAATAAATAAAATACTTTAAAAATCAGGCGTGTTCACCATTCAGATAAAAGCAGGGGGCTTGTGGATGCTACTTTGTCCAAAGTGGGGAATTATAAAAAAAGTTTGAGAAACACTGGGTTATGGCAAGGGAAAGCATTTTTATTCGTATAGCACACTTTCAACAACAAGGTAATTCAAGGTGCTTTACGTGATTAGTGGAAAAAGTAAAAACAGCAATAAAACCTAAAACACACACAGAGCACGTGACATGTAAAAACATTACATGGATTTAGGATGAAGTAAAAACAGCAATAAAGCATGAGGCACACACAAAACATAACTCAAAGGCAGTTATAAACAGATGGGTTTTTAGCCTTGATTTTAAAGAACTCAGTGTTTCAGCAGCTTTCCAGTTGTCTGGAAGTTTGTTTCAGATTAGAGGAGGATAGAAACTGAAAGCTGCTTCTCCATGTTTGGGATGTTGAGTAGACTGGAATTACAGGACCTGAGTGGTCTGGGGGGGTTGGTATAGTAACAGTAGATCTTTAACATACTTTGGTGCTAAGCAATGATTTATAAACTAGTCAAAGTATTCTGAACTCCATTCTCTGAGCTACAGGGAGCCAGTGTAAGGACTTTAGAACTGGGGTGATGTGCTCTACTTTCCTGGTTCTAGTGAGGACACGAGCAGCGTTCTGGATCAGCTGCAGCTGTCTGACTGACTTTTCAGGCAGATCTGTGAAGATGCTGTTGCAGTAATCAATCCGACTAAAGATAAATGCATGGATGAGTTTTTTGAGGTTGTTTTGACATTAGTCATTTAATCCTCGAAATGTTCTTCAGCTGATAGAAGACTGACCTTGTTATTGCCTTTATTTGACTCTGGAGGTTCAGGTCTGAGTCCATTACTACACCTAGATTTCGGGCTTGATCAGCAGTTTCTAGCTGTATTAACTGAAGCTGTGTGCTTATTCTTGATCGTTCCTCTTTAGGTCCAAAAGTAATTACTTCTGTTTTGTTTCTGTTCAGCTGGAGAAAGTTATAGCACATCCATCCATGGATTTGCTCGATGCATTGATTTAGGGTTTGGTTGGGTTCAAAGTCACCTGGTGATATCGTAATGTAGAGCTGAGTATCATTTGCATAGTTATGGTAGCTAATCGTATTGGTTGTTATAATCTGGGCTAGTGGGAGCATGTAAATAATAAATAAGGGGCCCCAAGTTGGAGCCCTGGGGCACCCCACATGTGATTTCTGTTCGTTCTGATGAAAAGTTTCCTTTTGAAACAAAGAAGTCCCTGTTCTTAAGGTAAGACTCAAACCACTCCACAAATCTGACTTTTATGGAAGAAAGGTAACAAGAAAACCATTGTTGAAAGAAAGGTATAAGAAGTTTCGTTAACAGTTTGCTACAAACCATGTGTGTTTTAGCCAATGAGACCAAAATCATTACTTTATGGTGTACATGCAAAAGGCTATATGTGGCAGAAAACCAACCATGAAAACACGTTTTTTCTCTCCTGAAACATGGTGGTGGCAGCATTATGCTGTTGGGAGGCCGTTCCTTAGCAGGGACAGAGAAATTACTAAAAGTAGATGGGAAGATGGGTTGAGCTGCATACAGGCAATCACATAAGAAGACCCGTCAGAGGCTGCAAAACACTCACACTCAGGTGGTGGTTTTCCTAGCAGGGAGAAAACTCTGGTGTGAGAATGAGAAGGAGAATGAGCCCTTCAGCGCCATGATATGAACCGACTATAATATTGCAGTTCCCTCTCCATCGAATCCGACTGAGGTTGAGCATGTTTTGCTGAGGAGAATTTGCAAGACCAAAAATGTGTAAACCTAGTAGAGACACACATCAAAAAACATGCACAACATACGGACACAAGAGGGCGCACAATCACAAAAAATCCCAAAAACTTCAATGCATCGTTGAAGATTGTGGGTTTAACCTGACAAAATGTGAAAAAGGTGTATAAATCGGAACCTTGGATTCTTTAGGTTTTCACTGTGCAAAATGGAGACAAAGTTAGAAAGATAAAGCTGATATGGCTTGGATGTGTGCGAAGGAGGAATAGGGGATGTTGACTATAATGTTACCAGGGAGAAGGAAAAGAGGAAGAGCACTGAGACGGTTCATGGAGGGAGTGAAGGATGGGTGGTGTGACAGAGAAGGATGGTAAAGATAGGGTGAGTAGGAGGCAAGGGCGACCTCTAAAGGTAGCAGCTGGAACAGATCGGCATCAGTACTCATACACACATATACAGTGAGGATAATTGAAAATCTGAATTTAAGTTTTTTAATAACCTGATGACTACTTAGAAAGGTAGGGATCACGGCACATAAGTGGTGAGCACTGGTTTAAAATCCTGGCTGGGCTCAGCCTTCTGTGCAAACTTCAGCTTGTATAGCAACTTTACTAACAAAACATTATGTTTCTTGTGCTTTTAAAAAATGGAAACAACTGTGGCTGACAGGGAGCTATTAAATCTGAGTTTGCTGTTGGAAATCAAGCTCGACGTGCTCAGATCTAATTGGCGCAGAGCCCAGGGAGCAGAGGAGGAGCTTCGACTAAGTAACCGGAGTCATCACGTTTCATTGTCACTCGCCGGTCACTTTTTAAAATACACGTTGCTAGCGGCTTGCAAGAGCTCCTTTTACATTAGGAACCATCTTAATCCTTCATGGTGTAGATTCAAGAATGGGCCAGAAAACATTCCTCAGATAATTTGGTTCATATTGAGAGGATAGCATCACAGATCTACAGCAAATTTGTTGGCTGTAGCTACATGTTTGAAGTATATCTCCTGTTTCACCTCACTCCAAAGGTGTTCTTGAGGTAATTTAAGCTTTGCAGATTCGTTCAGGAAACCACTTTGAGATGATTTGAACTTTGCAACATGATGCATTTAGCTGCTGGAAGTAGCCATCAAAGGATGTGTGCACTGTGGTTGTAAAGAGATGAACATCGTCAGCACGCCCGTCTTCTAACTGGCACAAGGAAGTAGAGGCGGTTTTTAACATGGGGCCTTATGAGCAGTCGCCCAGGGTGCCCTATTCATGCAGATCAGCCGCTGCAATAAAGCAAGAACCATGGTCTTTGAATATCTCTATCTGCTATTGTATCTGCCAAGTGTTTTTTTTTTAATTCTCTAAATTCACACACCTTTGATAACACTGCGGTTAATCAGCCAAACTCTCCTGGATGTCCTTGGATTAAATTGTAACTGTAGAGTTGATGAA
The DNA here is from genome assembly GCA_963556495.2 of Valencia hispanica. Lineage (NCBI taxonomy): Eukaryota > Metazoa > Chordata > Actinopteri > Cyprinodontiformes > Valenciidae > Valencia > Valencia hispanica. The sequence continues at coordinate 33,475,840 of OY747715.1, read as the reverse complement.
GCACCAGGCATACCAGGCTGCACGGAACCTGTAGCATTGAAACAATGTCATTTTGTTGTTCAGGTTTAAGGTCTTCAATGTAGAGATTGTTTAATGGTATCAAATTCAAGGTTCTTCTTTAATTAATGTGAAACTGTAATTAGCCTAACATGCATTTTATTGGTTGAACTGTGGGAGGAAGTCCTGTGATGGGAATCCATCCAGGGAATACCCAGCCTCCTGCCTGTTGAGCGTCGAAGATAACGCTCTCACAACCCTCCATGAATTAGGAAAATGTAGAAAAAGGTTTAGTGGATGGAAGGATAAATAATGGAGAAGATTCCAAATAAATCTGCTCAAAATGCCTTGGAATCAACCCGGCAATATCTAATCAACACATGACAATTTCTTTGTGCAATAACTCTTGATAAGACAACATAACAATGAACCAGCTGCATTTTTTAAAAGCACAAGAAAAGGCTTTGACAGTTTAATAGAGTGCTTTGATCTAAACAATTCTTACGTGGCAGTTGATGAATGTAGTTGGCAGAAAGAAGTTCGACATTCTCATAAATGTATGTGTATTTTTGGCCGCACCCTTCAAAGATATTTAATTAAACCTCCGCTAACCTGACACCTAATTTCTTTTCTGCTTCCGTACAATGCTAACAGACATGAAAGGGAGGGTGCATGTAAAAATACACCCCTTTCCAGAACAAACACATAGCATCAAATGGCATACACAGTTTAGAGGAAGTTTACTTACAAAATAGAAAAAAGCACATTCACACTACACTACAAAATTCGACAAAATTACAATCACAAAGCTTACCAGATTTTACTGAAATTTTATGTGATTTACCCATTGGGGGGTGTTACCCTGTACTTAGATCCATCCATTTTCCAATCAACTTTGATACATTTCTTAGTCCTTGCAAAAAACAACAACAAATAAAAAAACAGAAAAAAACCCATCATTCCCACACCTTGACACTGCCAACACCATGTTTCATGATGAACATGGTGTATTCAGACTAATGGACTAAACAGAACTCTTTAACATTTCCAGGGGTTGGGATGTTTATGTTTTATAACCTAATCTAACCTAGATTACAGACCTCAGCGCACGGTGGGGATTTGTAAGGTGTGAGCAACTCCTAATGATCAGTGAACTCATACAATTTCTGCAAACTTGAGCCTATTTTCCAACACTTATCCGACTGTCTTTTTTCCCCCCGAGTAAAGTGAATAGGTTGTTTTTATCTTCATAAAAAAAATTGGAATCAAGCCAGTTTTTAACCTCAGAGTGACAGTCAAAAACAGAGAGAGTAGAAGCATACAACTTTAAACTTCTCCATGAAATGTATCTTCATGATGGTGTTTGTTCACTAATGTTCACAAACAAATATCTCAGGTCTTCATCTTAGGGCAGATAGGCAGTAGACAGCAGACTCAGACCAAAAAGTAAGAGCTGCCAAGGACAATCCTTTATTGCAGGATTTTGGCTCGACGGTCCCGAGCTTCTCAAGGTGAGGCTCAGAATCGGTAGGTCTGGAAGAGTACAGAGACAACACAGGGTACCACATACAGTAGAGGGACCATCAGAAGAAGGATCGTCAGGTATCTCTTTAAAAGCGGTCAGGTTGAGAAGTAGAATGTAGGGCCTGCCCTTAGACTGTGGATCCAAGGCTCAGGAGAAGGGAAAAAAACAGCATACAAATACACGCTAACCCAGAATCATGATAAGGGGGGGGGGGGGGGGGGGGGGTTATTAGGTTATTATTACTGAAAAAGTGCTTAAGAACATACATTCCTTCTCTCTTATTTTAAGCTGATTTGGTGTTTTTAGGCAGCCATATCACCAAGTGTCCAATCTTGGTTGCCATTGACTCAAGTACAGCGGCTATTAAAAAAAATAAAAGCACACAGTGAATAAATTAATTAAAGTGTACCTTTGCAGAATCATACACACTGATCATGCACACTGACAAACTTAGATTTAAGAAAGAGTTACGAGTTCATCTTTGACATTTTACAACACTGTCCATAGACAAGCAGAGGTTTTATCATTTAAAATCAAGAGGTTATGTTTGTAAATGGAAGATCAGATTACCCACCCTTTTTGGAGTCTTTGGAGGGGGTGCTGGAGAGTGCTCCTCCTGGGGACTCCCTTGTTCTGCTGGGGGACTTCAGCGCTCACGTGGGCAATGACAGTGAGACCTGGAGGGGTGTGGTTGGGTGGAATGGCCCCCCCGATCTGAACCTGAGTGGTGTCTTGTTATTGGACTTCAGTGCTCGTCATGGATTGTCCATAACGAACACCATGTTCAAGCATAAGGCTGTCCATATGTGCACTTGGCACCAGGACACCCTAGGCCGCGGCTCGATGATCGACTTGGTTGTCGTCTCATCTGATCTGCGGCCGCATGTTTTGGACACTCGGGTGAAGAGAGTGGCTGAGCTGTCCACTGACCACTACCTGGTGATGAGTTGGCTCCAATGGTGGGGGAGGACGCCGGACAGACCTGGAAGGCCCAAACGTGTTGTGAGGGTCTGCTGGGAACGTCTGGCAGAGTCTCTTGTCAGAAGGAGCTTCAACTCACACCTCTGGCAGAACTTTAAACAAGTCCCGGGCGAGGCGGGGGACATTGAGTCCGAGTGGACCATGTTCCGCGCCTCCATTGTCGAGGCGGCTGACCGGAGCTGTGGCCGCAAGGTGGTCGGTCCCTGTCACAGCGGCAACCCCCGAACCCACTGGTGGACACCAGCGGTAAGGGATGCTGTCAGGCTGAAGAAGGAGTCCTATCGGGCCTTTTTGGCTTGTGGGACCCTTGAAGCAGCTGATAGGTACCGGCAGGCCAAGCGGAGTGCGGCTCGGATGGTTGCGGAGGCAAAAACTCGGGCATTGGAGGAGTTTGGAGAGGCCATGGAGAACGACTTCCGTACGGCTTCGAAGCGATTCTGGTCCACCATCCGGCGTCTCAGGGGGGGAAGCGGTCTGCCACCAACACTGTTTACAGTGGGGATGGTGTGCTGCTGACCTCGAAGCGGGACGTTTTGGGTCGGTGGATGGAATACTTCGAAGACCTCCTCAATCCCACCAGCGCGCCTTCCAATCTGGAAGCAGGGTTTGGGGACTTTGGGTCGCCCTCTCCAATCTCTGGTGCTGAGGTCACCGAGGTCGTTAGAAAGCTCCTCGGTGGCAAGGCTCCGGGGGTGGATGAGATTCAGCCAGAGTTCCTCAAGGCCCTGGATGTTGTGGGGCTGTGTTGGTTAACGCGGCTCTGCAATATTGCGTGGACATCGGGGGCAGTTCCCTTGGATTGGCAGACCGGGGTGATGGTCCCCCTTTTTAAACAGGGGGACCACCACCCCGGTCCGAGGAGAGATTATATCTTATTCTGCAAGATTAAATAAACTAAAAAAACAAAAACAGGTACAACTCATGGAAAGCATAAAAGAATTGGACAGAAAATAATCAACATCTCCATCCCCAGAATTAGACAAAGAAAGACAAACCCTTCAAATGGAATATAACCTGCTGTCAACACGAGAAACTGAAAAATTATTCTTACGATCACGCAGATTTCTTTACGAACATGGTGAGAAGGCGAAACGCCTTCTGTCACGCCTGATAAAAAGCCAATTAGTATCCCAGCAAATTAAACAGATTAGAACTCCTTCAGGTGTAATTACAGTAGTGCCATCTCTCATAAATGAAACCTTTAAAACATTTTACTCTGAATTATATACTTCACAATCCCCAACTGACAAATCCAAAATGATTAATTTCCTGGATGACCTAATTTTTCCACCCATTTCTTCTACTCAGAGGAGCGAAGTTGATCGACCCTTAGAATTTCGTGAACTAGTAAACTCAATTAAACTAATGCAAAGTGGCAGGGCCCCTGGCCCCGATGGTTACCCGATAGAGTTAAAAAAAAATTTGCTGATAAATTAACTCCTCTTCTTTTAGACATGTTCAATGACTCTCTGGACTGGGGAGCTCTGCCTCAAACTCTCACCGAAGCATCAATAACCTTATCACTAAAACCGGGTAAAGAAGACTCTGATTGTAGTTCCTACCGTCCGATTTCTCTTTTAAACGCAGATTACAAGATTTTAGCTAAAGCACTGGCCTTACGACTAGAATCAATTGTGCCAAGCATAATCTCTTCCGACCAAACTGGATTTATGAAAAACCGGCCCTCTTTCTCCAACGTACGCCGCCTCCTCAATCTCCTTTTTTCTCCTGCATCCGGGGAGACACCAGAAGTGGTGGTCTCTCTGGATGCAGAGAAGGCTTTTGATGGGGTGGAGTGGAGTTATCTGTTGGAGGTCCTGAGGAGGTTCTGCATTGGGTCCAAGTATATATCTTGGATCTCACTTTTATACTCTTCCCCTAAAGCATCTGTAATCACCAATGGGATGAAATCTAAATATTTCACACTTGGCAGAGGAACCCGCCAAGGGTGCCCTCTGAGTCCACTGTTGTTTGCAGTGGCTATTGAACCCTTATCTATTGCACTTAAATCAGCCAGTTTTAGCAAAGGAATCCACCGCTGTGGTTTGGAACATACACTTTCCTTGTATGCGAACGATTTGTTATTGTTCATTTCTGATCCAGTAACCACCATCCCTAAGATAATTGAGTTGTTTAACAGCTTTGGAGCATTTTCCGGATACAAATTGAACTTTTCAAAAAGCGAATGTTTTCCTGTAAATAACGTAGCCCTTGGGATCCCCGATTAGCATTTCCCATTTAAAGTGTCTAAAAGCAGCTTTAAATATTTAGGTGTGTATATCTGTAGTACGATGTCAGATATCTACAAGGCCAACTTTCCACCCCTAATCAACAAGCTTAAATCAGATCTAGAAAGATGGTGTAATTTGCATATAACTATAGCAGGCAGGGTAAATTGCATCAAAATGAACGTGCGTCCACGTTTTTTGTACCTTTTCCAATGGTTGCCGATTTTTTTACCCAACTCCTTTTTTCATGCTATAAATAAGCTATTCTTTTCTTCCATATGGAAGGGCAAGACCGCCAGGATAAGGAGAGAGTTTTTACAAAGGTATTAGTCTGTTGGTGCTTTGTCGCTCCCTGACCTAAGACTTTATTATTGGGCAGCTAACACAAGCAAAATGACTTTCTGGATTCACGAACCTGAATTAATCTGGTGTAAACTAGAAGCGAAATCCTGCTCTGTGTCACTCCTAGCTCTACTTACATCAAAACTGCCCTTTCAACCATCCCAATATACATGTAACCCAATTGTCATCTCCACCTTTAAAATCTGGTCCCAATTTAGATGCACCTTTGGACTCAAAGGACTGTCAAATCACAGTCCCATGCATGACAATCATCTCTTCCTGCCCCCCAGTATTGATAATGCTTTTTCTCTATGGCAGAGCTCAGGCCTTGTCAGACTAAGTGATCTCTATATTAACAATGTCTTTGCTAGCTTCAGCGACTTAAGTGAAAAATGTAACCTTCCCAAGACTCACTTATTCCGATACTTCCAGGTTCGTAACTTTGTAAAATCAAATAGTTCCTGTTTCCCCAATATCCCATCCAAGTCAGTAATTGACTTAATTTTGGACATTCCCACAAATCAGAAAGGCCTTATCTCCAACATGTACACCTCAGTATCCCGTCTCAAAGAGACATCTCTTGATAAGATTAAAAAAGACTGGGAACAGGAACTTGGCATGGTCTTCGAGGATGGTGACTGGGACTCAGCACTATTCCATGTAAATAACAGTACATCTTGCTCGAGGCTTAATTTGATACAATTTAAAGTTGTCCATCAAACTTACTTTACCAATTCCAAGCTTTCCAAAATGTATCCTAATATCACAGACAAATGTAATAGATGTCACATATCGCCAGCAAACATGACCCACATGTTCTGGTCTTGTCCCCGTCTGCAAGGCTACTGGGCAGATGTTTTTAAACACCTTGCAGAAGCATTAAATATGAAATTAACGCCTCGTCCAGAACTGGCTATTTCTGGAGTATTATCAGACCCCCAAACAACTAGGAACAAATGTAAGGATAGTATTGCCTTTGCTTCTTTATTAGCTCGTAAAATAATTCTGTTGGAATGGAAGGCTCCAACTGCCCCCAAAGCTTCGATGTGGCTAAAAGACCTCATGCTGTATTTAGATCTGGAGAAAATGAAATACAATCTGAGGGGGACAGCAGGTAAATTTGATTTGGTTTGGGGCTGCATGATTAATTACGTAGCTAAATTGAAGACACTACAGGACAAATGATTTGTTCATTTCTGTCGACCGCCTTTTGACCATCTTTCCTTTACCTCCTGGCCTCGTTTTCAACTCATTGAAGATATCACTTCTCAGTTTTGTTTTGGGGTGCTCTTTTTATTTACTTATATTACCATTATAATTTCTATTTTTTATTATTTTTATTTGGTACTCTCAATTTTCGGTGTACTCTTTGTACTCACATCTATGTTCACACAAAGAAGGAAGGATGTGTGCTATTACTGATCGGTACCAAATTTTGTAGGACTAGGAGGGGTTAGGGGTGGGAGGGTACAAATGGTTGTTGTTTTTGTAAAAAGGAAAAGTCCTTGTTTTTCATTGTATGTACTATTACCTGTCAAGTGAATAAAAACATTTCTCAAAAAAAAAGAAGGAATAAACTGGTAATGGTTAGGGTTAGGGGTGGTTTAGGGTTAGGCATAAACAGGGCCACCTTAACCAGCTGATAGGCCCTGGGTCAGAGAGGCTCAGTAGCCCAAGCACCCCCCAACCCCCGTATCTATGATAGATAGATACACTATCTATCTATCATAAATAAATTGATATGCTGAAAATTGAAAATATATTATCAAAACCAACATATCTATTTTATTTTTGTATTGAACACCATAAAACATATAACAAAGTAGTGAATACCACCATCACCTCTGCATAAACATCAAATAGTGATGACAGCAGAAACAAAGAACAGCAGCTAATAAGTCAGTGCAACGACCTTCTCTTTAAAGAAGGCAAGTTTATTTGTATGGCACAATTCATGTTACAGGACAATTCACAGTGCTTTACATAAAACATCAAAAGCATTACAGCAGGGTGCAGAAAAAGCAAAAGTACAGGAATAAAAAGCATGATTTAAAATGAAAAAAAAATCTATCTTAAAAGAAGCCGTGCAGATTTATAACTTAGAATAAAAACCTTATCAAAAGCAGCTGAGAACAGGTTGTTGTGCATCATGCGCACACACACACACACACACACACACACACACACACACACACCCACACACACACACACACACACACACACACGCACACACACACACACACACACGCACACACACACACACATACCCCCCCCCCACACACACACACACGTCTGTATTGCTACCCAGATTAGGACTTTATTGAGTTCCATTCATTTTAATAGCTGCATTTATGCCTAACCCAAACCATTACCAGTTTATTCCTAACCCTAACTTTAACCAAAACATAATTCACACCATCCACCATATTAGGACCGGGCTTTGGTCCCTATAAGGTGTGTCAGTGAGCTAGCTATGTCCAACTTCTTTAGCTGACTTAAAGAATTCTGTCAGCTCAGGCATTTTCTTTCTTATTTCTTTGTCTCGAAGCTCCTTCTCACGAATCGCTTTTCTCTTCTGAGCACTGCTCTCAAATTTCTTCCCCGACATTTTTCCACGTTTCTTTACATCTAGATGACCACGCCCTGAAATTGTCTAAATTGTTTGATTGGTGAGCTCATGGTGCAATGGGGACTTTAGAGGCCACGTGGGTGAAGTAGGGCACTTGTAATTTGGATCAATCAGCAGCATTAAATTAGCATTTAAGATGATTGACGGAAAACCTGATGAGTGACAAAACAATGTTTCTTTTGTTTTTTTGTTTTTTACCTGAAATGATAGGCCCCCTGAGCGTCATAGGCCCCTGGCCACGGCCCTGGTTGGCCCTTGCATTAATGCGGCCTTGGGCATAAATGCAGCTAATAAAATGAATGGCAGTCAACATAAAGTCCTAATATAGGTAGAAATACAGACTTGGATGTGTACGTGTGCAGATCAAGGGGCAAACTCTGCCGCTCAGAATTGAGGCCAACCCGGAAGTAACAAAAATTGCAGTTCACCCCTCATCCGCTAGGGGGTGGCTCCAAAAAGGAGCAATTTCCCATTGACTCCCATGGTAAAAAGGCCAACTTCACAGCAGAAATAAACATGTTTACAGCCTGGTTCAAAAAACCATTTTAGGTTTAATAGGCCAGGTTTATAGTCATGACAACTCTGAGGGGGGGCTTGCTGCCTTAGACAATCCCCCCCCCCACGTTAAGACTTTGGCCATTCACTTTCTCTGAACTTGAGCATCAGTTGTATCTGTAAACTTTATTAGTGTTTAGATATAAATCGTGCACTTATTGGACAAAGATGGCTTGCTGTTGTAATGATTGCACTAACAGACCGTCTAAGAAGTCTCTGCTCCATTTTTTTCGGTAAGTAAAATAATATTTCTGTACGTTATTTAGTAGATGAAGCTCCTGCTAGCTAACAAAGTAGCTAGTTAACCATGCTGGGAAACTACAAACTGAACAGGTTAAGATGTTGTGCATTTAAGATAAGCCTGCTTGGTCGAACGTGGGTTGAAAAGATCACATTTCTTACTTTACATGTCGATTTATTCAAACTTCACATAGTTTTAAAAGCTATGGACAGATGGGGCTTCATGATTTTATTTGACTTTATTTGATTTTATTCGTCAAAATAACTTATTGATCGCTTCGCGGTCAGGACACACACACATTATATATATATATATATATATATATATATATATATATATATATATATATATATATATATATATATATATATATATATATATATATATATATATACATATATATATTATATATAATGTGTGTGTACCAGCACGTTCTTTTGACGGTTTTAACATGTAAAGTAGATAAGAAATGTGATCATTTCAACCCATTGTCGACCAAGCAGCCTTATCTTAGAGGCACATGTTTTTAAAAAGAAAAATCAGTTTCTTCCCCCAACTAACTCCAGATATATTTCATATTTTGTTGTCAGAGATTTTTACCTTTTTAAAAATGTATAAGAGTTTTCAGTTAAGGCATTTAATTATCCTTAGGCGCTGTCCATGTTCTGTTTTTGATTAAATAAACAAATAAATGAAGTTTCTGTTTTTCTTTCACACAGATATTGTTTCCATTTCAAGAAAAAAAAAATCATAGTTTTGTAGCTAGATAAGAAGTATGATTTGGCTTTTAAAATTACAGACGCCAAGGTTTATTTTAATATTGAGATGTTGAAGGAATTTATCAAATTCAAAAATGCAGTTGGCTGATTAATTACTTGTTTGTTTTATTTCTTCCCTTGTTATATACTGTTGAAAGAATTTTCAGTCACTGCGCACATAACAGCTCTGCCAGTGCAGCGTCATAGAGAGAGAGAGTTACGACAGACTTTGAACTAGCCGGCACGCGGTCACGTGGTTCATGGAGTCCTCAATAGTTCCAAACATCCCAGCGCTGTCAGTCAGTCTGAGGCAGCTTCTGGCGGGACAGAATGCAAAATCGAATACTTCTCATTTCTCCTGGCGATTTTTGATCATTATTGACTAATAATGTGCACTGATTACTTTTTACTTAATAGCCTATGCATTTTTATTTTATCAAAGCATTTCTAGAACAGACATTCGTCACTTTTCTACATTTTAGAGGGAAATGAGAGTGCTAACACATTGTAGAATACATGTAGATCACCGATCATATTTATTGATAAATTCATGCACTACACTGCTCAATATAAGCATGTTTAATAACTTTATGTGCCACAAGAAACCCTAAATTGCAGTAATAATACCCAATTTATAGCCTGTTTTCTGAATGTTAGCATGGTAATGCCATACCTTGTCCTCCTATACACTTAAAACATGCCAGTGGTTAAGACCTCTGTTCCAGCTTACCTTTAGATCTCCATCTTTCAACAAAGCATGGGATATTTCTGTTCCCAGGATTTACTCCTAAAACACCCTATATGTCTAGCAGATGACATTCAGTCTGTGTTCTTTCTGCCTGCTGTTGGAAAGAAAATTAGCTGAATGTGAGGCTGATCTAAGTTACATGTTTTGAACCAGTTTTAAATAACTTGGAGAAAATATGCGGCTGTCTATGCGTTGACTGATGACCTGGGATTAATTTTTTCGGTAGAAGACATCGTTCTATAATTATTTATTTTCTTATGAACTCATGCATCTATAACCCAGTTGATTGTGCTTCTAGCCTGACTATAGTAAAATAGTAATTCATTAATAATGTTAAAACCAGTATAAAAAAATAAGTGTTAATTGTGGAAAAAACAAGATGCAAACTTTTTATTAAACAATATTACGCAAAATATAAAAAACAAGCTTTAATGAAGTATTTTTACTGTCATTGTCACTGTCATTACATCTGTACAAATACACTGCATGAATAAAATTTGGGCAATGTGGAAATGTGCTGAAGTCCTAATGAAGGTTCATCCTTGGTAACATTAACAGCAGCTCCCTTTGATAACAACCACTGGTGACCTTCCTGAAAACAACAATAGAGAAACAGTTTATTAGTAAAATGTTTTGCTTTGAAGGACTTAGTGGGTGAAAAATTCTAATTACAAATCAAGATGTTTAGGGTGGAACAAGAGATAAGTTGAAAGTGTAATTATAAATGTAATTATATTTGGTTTTGTACAACATTTCATATGTATGAAATGTATATTTAAATAATACCTTTATAGGTTTATTGCTTTACCATGACTGGCTGTGCTGCATTTGGATGCAGCAATCGGTCCAAGAAAGGGATCAGAATGTATGGCTTCCCTAAAGACGCAGAAAGAAGAAGGAAATGGTTGGCTCAAGTCAGCAGGAAAAACCTCACCATCACCAGAGGTCATAATAACAGAAAGCTGTGTACAATAAGTTTAATCTGCACTGTCAAAGATTTTCAATCAGGGCTTTACACGCCACCCTGTGATAGCACTTAGGCATAAGATGGAAGAGTACAACAAAGCCATCACATTCCTCCAAGACATGATAACACTCTTCTGTGGACTTAAGATTGGTCAAACAGGTAGCTGGAAACCAATGCAAAAAGGAATTGTGATGGCAACATCTACAATTTTATCAATCCAAAAGGCAAGGCAAGGCAATTTTAATTGTATAGCACACTTTCAACAACAGGGTAATTCAAGGTGCTTTACATGATTTGGTGATTTAAAAAAAACAAAAACAAAAAACAATAGAAATTAAAAGTAAAAGAAACACACATTACACATGATACACAATAAAGTAAGAGAAAGATCAATAAAGCGAGAGAGCATGAACAAATTTCATACATATGACATCAATCATTTAATCGAAGGCAATTCTAAATAAATGGGTTTTTAGTCTCGATTTAAAGCAGTTCAGAGTTTCAGCAGCTCTACACTCGTCAGGAAGTCTGTTCCAGATAAAGGGAGCATAGAAACTGAAAGCTGCTTCTCCATGTTTAGTTCTCAGTCTAGGGATGTTTAGTAGGTTAGAGTTGGAGGACCTGAGTGGTCTTGGGGGTTGGTACCGTGACAACAGGTCTTCAACATATTTTGGTGCTAAGCCATGTAATGATTTAGAAATCAGTAGGAGTATTTTGAAGTCTATTCTCTGAGCTACAGGGAGCCAGTGTAAGGACTTTAGAACTGGGGTGATGTGCTCTACTTTCCTGGTTCTAGTGAGGACGCGAGCGGCAGCGTTCTAGATCAGCTGCAGCTGTCTGATTGACTTTTTAGGCAGACCTGTGAAGATGTTGTTGCAGTAATCAATCCGACTAAAGATAAACGTATGGATGAGTTTTTCTGGGTCCTGTTGCAACATCAGTCCTTTAATCCTAGAAATGTTCTTCATGTGATTGAAGGCTGACCTTGTTATTGCCTTTATGTGACCCTGGAGGTTCAGGTCTGAGTCCATTACTACACCTTAGTTTCATACCTGATCAGTAGTTTCTAGCTTTATTAACTGAAGCTGTGTGCTGACTCTTGATCGTTCCTCTTTGGGTCCAAAAATAATAACTTCAGTTTTGTTTCTATTCAGCTGGAGAAAGTTATGGCACATCCAACCATTTATTTAGTCAATGCATTTATTTAGGGTTTGAATGGGTTCAGAGTCACCTGGTGACCTTGTAATGTAAAGCTGAGTGTCATCTGCGTAGTTATGGTAGCCAATGTTATAGGTTGCTATAATCTTGCCTAGTGGGAGCATGTAGATATTAAATAAGAGGGGCCCCAGGATGGAGCCTTGGGGCACCCCACATGTGATGTCTGTTCGTTCTGATGAAAAGTTTCCTATTGAAACATAGAAGTCCCTGTTCTTTAGGTAAGACTCAAACCAGCCAAGTAGTGTACCAAATAGTCAGACCCAGCTCTCCAGTCGTTCGAGTAATATACCATGATCAACAGTGTCAAATGCTGCACTGAGGTCCAACAGAACCAGCACTGTGGTTCTACAACAGTCTGTATTTATGCGGATGTCATTGAATACTTTGACGAGGGCAGTCTCGGTGCTGTGATGAGCACGGAAACCAGACTGAAAAACATCAAAGCGGTTTGTCATTGTTTTGAAACTATTTAACTGCTGAAACACCGGTTTTTCAATAATCTTACTGATGAATGAAAGATTAGAGATCGGCCTGTAGTTCTGCATTAACGTGTTGTCTAGATTCTTCTTCTTTAGTTGTGGTTTAATAACTGCTGTTTTTAAAGCCTGGGGGAGGACACCTGATAGCAGGGAGGAGTTCACTATTTGAACATGATCAGACACAATAACAGGAAGAACTTTCTTTAGAAAAGCTGTGGGTAGGATATCAAGACAGCAAGAGGAGGAGCTTAATTGGATAAGGATTTTTTCACGGCTGTTCTGGTTTAATTCATGGAATTCAGACATTTTCTCTACATTGTTGTTGATTGGGGATGGCACTGGTTGTGGGTTCGATATTGAGGTACAGATTGACCGTCTAATTGTTAGAATCTTTTCAGTGAAAAAGCTGGCAAATTCATTGCAGGCCCTGGTAGAGTTTAGTTCTGGGGCTACTGTCACTAAAGGATTAGTTAGTCTTTCCACTGTTGCAAATAGAGTCCGTGCATTATTAATGTTTCTGTTGATGATTTCAGAATAGAACCATTCCCTAGCTTCTTTTATGGTTAGCTGATATCTATTTAGTCTCTCTTTGTAGATCTCACAGTGAACCTGGAGTTGAGTTTTCCGCCATTTTCTCTCGGCTCGTCGACACTCTTTTTTCACTACGTGCCAGTAGATTACTTGCCCACGGAGACTTCTTTCTACCTGAGACTACTGTCACTTTAGTTGGAGCAATGGAATCCAGGATGTCTGAGATTTTCGCAATGAAATTATCTACCAGCTTATTTACTGAGTTTGAGTTGGGAGATGAGGGGGATGTGGTGGAAGGGTAATAAAGGTTTCTACTGAACTGTCCCCTAGAAATCGCTTTTATATAGTGGTCTTTCTGTGGCTGGATAATTTAGCAGAGATGGTACTTTCAAAAAAAATACAGAAATGGTCAGATAACGCAATATTAAAAATAGAGATGTTAGAAATATTTAAACCTTTGCTAATAATCAAGTCCAGAGTGTGTCCTTTATTGTGTGTTGGTTGTTTGACATGCTGGATCAGGCCGAAGTTGTGGAGAGTATCATCTAATGTTTTTGCTTGTCTATCTTGGGGGTTGTTGGTATGGATGTTAAAATCCCCCACAATGATTAGTTGGTCATAGTCGATACATGTTACAGAAAGAAGGTCATTGAAATCATTAAAGAAGTTAGAATTAAGTTTTATCTGGGTGGCTAGGTATTCAAAAGAATCAAACGTGCCCAGGGTTACCTTTTTAAAGTTCATTGAGTTGTGAAAAATGGTGGCTACACCTCCACCTCGTCTGTGTTTCCTACTCTCGCTTAAGAAATTGTAATTTGGAGGAGTAGAGTCTATCAATGCAGTTGTTTCGTTATTTTCATCTAGCCATGTTTCTGATAAAAAAAGGGCGTGTAAATTATGCTCAGGGATGAAGTCACTGATAAGAAAAGACTTTCCGGATAGAGATCTAATGTTTAATAAAGCTAACTTAAGTATTGTGATGAGGGGCAGCTGAACCTTCTGACAGGTTATCAATTTGAGATTTTGTTTAATATGAGAGCGTGTGGTTAACGGTTTATGTTTCCTGCTGCTGATAATCACTGAAATCTTAGACTCAGGGGGGGTGCCTGGCGAGTTCTGGGAGATGGTGGGGATAGATTTATTGCCCGGTTCCCTCAAATATCAAATATCTGTAATAATCAGTGGGGGGGAGTTCCCAGGCTTATTGACACTAGTCCCAGGGGTTTGGTGTAGTCTAAGTTTAGGTGTTAATTGTTTCCCAAATTTGATTTGCTCGTTCAGTCTGTAAAGTTTCTAAATGGAGAATCATTTGATGTGACTGAGTCACAGGAAGATGAAGACTTAATCTCTGATGGTTGTTTATTTGTTCGGTCCTGTGGTGTCATCATGACTTGCTGTTTTTTTTCCCGATATCCATGGGAACCTCAAGGTCAGCTTTTGGGAGCAAGTGTTTTGCTTTCTGATTTTGATAAGAGAAAATGTTTGCTGCTAACAGCCTTACTCCGGCCATGTTAAGATAATGTTGGCCTGTTTTGAACAGATGATTAGCACTTCCAAATACTTTGAAATTATAATTATTAATAAATGTAAACGATTTCTCAGCTGATTGTTTCTTCAACCATTTATGGAGCATGCGGAGTCTGCTAAATCTTTCATCATTCCCTTCAGGGACTGGTCCGCTGATGAGGATGTTTACGTTAAGTCCATCAAGTCTCTGTAGGAGATCAGAAAAGTCTGTCTTCAGAATCTCTGATTGTGTCATCGCTATATCTGGTGATCCAGCATGAATGACAAGCTTTTCCAGAGTAGGATGTTGGTCCAAGATGTTCTGGATTTTTTCTGATATTTCTCTCACTGTATTTTTGTAGCAGCTATAAACTCTGGTGTTCTTGCTACAAAAAGCCTAAATTCCATTAATTGATCCGTCTTTAATGATAACAACCTTTGCTGGGGGGGCTCTTATTTTGTTATGTTTCCGTTTGATGTGGCTGGGTTTCTCCCGGTGGCTTTGACTGGTCCCGGGGGCTGCGTCATCATCCGGGGAACTCAAGGCTGCGAATCTGTTTTTCAGCGGGATTCCAGGTGGAGAAATATCTCTTTTCTTTGGCTGAAACCTCTTTTGTTTACTTTTAGCAGAAGCGGCAGGTCTGGATTCAGAGCTTTCTCTGTGCTGGAGTTTCTTTTGTTTTTTCTTCCTCGGAGAACAGGCTGGGGTTGATGATTCCGTGTGTTTTAAAGCTGGCCAGTCTTTATTAGAGTGTGGAGTTCTACCGCTCAGGCGCCTGTAGGGAGTCTCTGTGACACGGTTAGACAGGTGTAACACCGGGCTGCGAGGCTGTTCCTCCATGTGTGTATTCAACGGTAAAGTTTTGTCGTTTCCATCATCAGATCAAAATTAATTTCCAGACGACGTAGCTTTGTTTCAATGCCCTCAATTCTGTGGAGCAGTTTTTCAAAATCCTCAGCTGAGCAAAAAGCCATGTTGATGAGTCCATAAAAAAGTAATCCAGGAAGAGATCCGGTCCAATACAGTAACTCCAGGGGCTGGGTAGATAAAGTAACTAAGAAAAAGTTAAGAAAAGAAAAGAAAACAAGAAAAGCTAACAGAAAATAAAATAAAAGACATGCTTGACCATGGACATATTCTGTACCATCTATCAGGATACAAACAAAATCATCAAATATTCCAACATCTGTGATGGATACTCTAGTTCAATAAAGCAAAAATGATGACAGTCTGGAAGGAGAACACCGTACCCTATTGACACTGAAGGAATTCAAACCAGGGGTGCTGTGTCAACCATCACATAATGCCTTCGGTCTGGTCAAGAAATGGGAGGAGCTTTTCCTAACAAGGTCTGGTGCACCTCTCATGGAGCTCCCAAATACCATGGATTTTTTTGTCCCTTGTACTTTAATTTCAACGCTTCTACATATGTTATTTTAATCATACATAGTCTTGGCATGTTCAGGGATTAATAAAAAAAAGATTGCAATGCTTGCATTAGCTTTGGTATGAAATAAAGTCATTTCTGATCATTTTGATTTTATTTTGATAGCCTCCGCATCACCACCCAGCCACCTCCAACACTCCACTTACCAACTTATGTATCACTCCATCACTGACAGAACTGGGAAGTTCCACCAAACCTGATCACTGATCAGCTCTCCGTTCAGCAACTAATCTGAAAACAGGAAGATGGCAGGGTTCCCAGGCGTCCTGGAAAACCTGGAAAATGATAGACCAATTTTCCAGTCATGGAAAACACCTGGAAAATGGGAAAAACAGTAAAATGTCCTGGAAATATTTGAGTTGTCCTGGAAAATAATTTTCCCTCCTTGTGGATGAATCCAAACGGGTTAAACGTTTTATGCATGAATGTCTGTTTTCAGCTGCCTGCAACGGGCTGTAGAGCTTGTCTGATTTCATTTCTGCACGTAGCCGACTCGGCGCCCTACGTGACGCTACCAACCAATCAAATTGCATATTCCCTTAGAATAGTTCTGCCAGAGTGCTCCAAAGAGAGTGGCGACACTTCCATACACTTCTCAGCTGTTGTCACTGATGACGTGACGAGCATGTCAGCGACATGCTGCGTGGCAAAAAGATAAACAACGCGGGCGTTCTGCTACCGGCACAGCTGCTACAGCTAGCTTTTGGCGCCCTTAAAGATATAATTGTACATTCGTGCAGTGCCTTTGGGTGTTCCAATCGACATCCTGAGAATGGGATTTAATTTTCCAGGCTGCCTGCTGAGCCTGAACAACAGGATAAATGCGTTGCTGCCATTAAAAGGGAAAACTGGATGCCGTCGGAGAGTACTCAGCTGTGTAGTGAACACTTTATCGGTGGTAAGTTTCTAGCTAATTCAGTTTAATTTTATGTAAATAATTTTTTATGAGAAGTAACAAATGAACAAAAAGTCTCAAGTTGCTCACCATGTAGATGCGACCACGGTGAGTTTAAGTTTACATCTTCAGCCGTCACCGCGGTGTAGGCTAAATGAGCGATATGGTGATGGCAGTTTTCAGTTTTAAAGAAATGTTACAGATTTTTATTTCATTTCTCCCCAAGCCCCAAATGTTTTTTTTTCACCCCAGAAGGAATAAGTTTATGTTTACTGAGCCGCCCTATGACATTAATGAAGAAGGTAGTTTTGTAATTTCCTGACTTCTGTGAATGCAACAGAGGCACACTGTCATGGTCTTTGGATTTTTGTGTAGCAAGTTTAAGTTTTTCCTTCCACTTAGTTTTCTTCCCCTTTTTACCCCAAGGTGCCCTCTTGTGTTGCTCCTCCTGTTTGTGTCTTAAGTTAGTAGTTTTCCTTCAGTGTAATTATATTTTTGTATTCTGGCACTCCCTGGGTTCTGTAGATGTTTTTTCACCTTTGTCTATGTCCACCTTCCCATTTGTGTTTCCTTTATCTCTTTATTTATTTCTTCCTTCTGTTCTCCACTGTTTCCTGTAGATTTCTCCTTAGACTTATTATCCTTTCTAGTTTCTTTACAGTCTTCTGTCTCCCAGCCATTTTACCTCCTGTCCCAGTTAATTACTTTCACCTGCTCACTCCCTCTCAGCTGCAACCGCTTTCACTAATTGGTCTCCTGCTCCTCCTGTGTTCACTCTTCACTCTCCTCCTCAGTATATATTCGGTTCTCATTCACTCACTACTCGCTGGTTCGTCCGTCATTCTTCCCTCTCTGGTTCCTGCCTTCCCTGATGCCCGTCTGGTTCCTGTTTCCCCGTTTTGTGCCTTTTGATCCTCCTGAGTTTTGTAAGTTCCCCTTCCTTGTGTTTTTGTTATTAAATCATCTTTTTGGATTTTGCTGCATTTGGGTCCTCCCTTAACCTTAAATCATGACACACACCGGTATGAGAGATCAGAGAGGAGTTGTGCGGGGAATCTTCCGTGTCTTATTCGCTGACAGTCCGGTGTTTTAATATAACCTCTAGAGCGGTCCTGACAGAAAATGCACACCAGACGATTTTTGACTGAAATAAGAGGGACAATTCTTTAGTTGCGACGGCTGGCAGTGGGCGGGAAAACTCTGGGCCAACACATTAAACATGTAAACAATTTATATACTTTGTCTTCAAATTATATGAATATTAGGCAGATTCACAGCAGTGTTTGCAAAAACACGTCAGTCGGACAAAATCTTTGGACATTTTGGACCGATGTGCATCCGTCTGCGTCTCCTCTTCTTCTTCATAAATACAGAATAGGAGCTGCTTCAGAAAGCAGAGCAGGATTAAAATCTCTGACTAATCAATGACTGATTTAACATTTTGACTGATGATTGTCTGGGAGGAAACAAATCAGAGTATACTACTAGAATAAACTAGACTACAGCACTGATTGAATCAAAAGTTTTACTATTGTTCTGAGTGCAAAGTCCGCTGTCTTGACTGGAACTGAGCTGAGGTCTGCACTCTCAGAGTTCTTTTCAAGTTAAAACTACATAATTAAGCCAATTTTCCCCAGAAAATGACACATGCATGCTAATCATGTTGCAAAGGTCAGTTCCTTTTATGATTACCTTTTAATAACATCTATTAAGATAAAATAAATCTGATGCTATACTTGGTTTACAGATTACCTAGACAGGACAGAGAAGACACAGAGATCCAACCTGACACAGTTGTCAGTTGTCCATATCAATTCAAGCTCCGCATTAACCAGGTTTTAACCTAGACTGTTTCACCCAAAGTTATCATAAAAGTGAAAAGGGCAGGCATTAGGACCCTGTTCGCGGAAAGGATGGATTTTGGATTTAAACACATTTAGCTTTACAAAAGGTATAGTTGTGATAGCTTGACTTGTATTGTAGCAGGCTAGCAGCTGAAAATGTCTTGAAAATGTCCTGGAAAAGTCCTGGAAAATCATTTCAGGAAAAGAGTGGGAACCCTGAGATGGACATGAATGTAACACAGTGTTACCTGTAATAGTTAAATAAGACCTTTTTAGTTACTCTTCAACAGTTGTTTATTTAGGCTGCCATTCTAAATAATTCTCCAATTCTTGTGTTAAAAAAAGATTGTAATCTCTACTTAATCAAATGATTACAAACGATAATTTCCTAAAACAAGTGCAAATGAACAGTTCTGAAATAAATATCAACTTTATAAAGGTTATGGTGTTCAAATACTTTTCTTTAAATGTCTTGATTCAGCTCTTATTCTGGAGAACACAAAACAAGAAAACAACACATCTTGTTACTTTGGTGATCCTGTGTGCCATATGCTTCAGCAGTTTATTGCAGTCAGTTCTTATGGTGGTTTAACTGAAAAATAAACTAATAATTTCTCATCTTCACAATCACATTTTTCTTTACTGATATCTCCATTTATGCTTCCATCTCTGATGCATCAAAGTCAGTTAAATACTTTTGATACAGCGACCAGCAACTCATTAGATATATTTTAGAAAAAAAAAATCACCATTAAAATTAATGAGATATAAAAGTGTACATCCTATTTCAAACTGTGATGAATATTTTTAAAAAGCAGAATTTGACATACTGAAAAAACCCCGTCAATAGGTCGTCAAGCTTTTTCAGACCCCTGCTACTCACAATTAGCTAGCTGCAGCTAAACTACAACTAGCTCATTAACACAGTTGATTAACCAAAACTGGCTACATTAAATATGACCCTTGACTTATTTTTGGTACAGAGCAGTCAGCTAACGCTTTTCAATGCTAAAAAAATTTGTGATTCCATTAACTTACCGGAACAATAGTTCCAAAACACCGAGGATGAACTGGGGTCAATGATGCTGCGCTGTTTGGAACTATCTGCAGCTGCAGACCCACGTGACTTCCGCATTCCATTCTTTCCATAGAGGTCTATGGGCGTGTCAGAACTCTCTTGTGCGCAGCCATACGATTGGCTGAAAACGAAGAAATTGGTTAGCTGACGAATCTGTCAATCAGAATCATAAATTTGATTGACAGATTCATTAGTCAATGGTGACGTTTGTTGACCTGCAACGTTAAAATAGTCTCTTAAATTTCACCACACAAAATTCTCTCACAAATACAGTGAGATTCGCGACTGAGAAGTGGTTCGTAAATGCACATTTAGCGATTCGTATGATCTGTGAGTTTATATTTGAAGCTTGCCTCAAAATTCTATTTGTGAAACAGATTATGTGCATTTGTGAAACAGATTGTGTGCATTTGTGAAGTTATATTACAAGTATTTCTTCGAAATTATATTTGTGAACCCGAGCGTGTGCATTTGTGAATCTGAAAAACCCTGCATGAGTTTATTCTTAATGAGACTGATCTGACCCCATAGTCTTTGGGATGTATTGCTAATAGTAGGCAACGCCACAATGATTAGCAGATGCAGTTGCTTTTGCTTACTTCCAGTTTGGGCAATTGAGTGTGACATCACTCGCAGATTGGAATTATGAGGCTAACAGAATGAAGCATAAATCCTGCACGAGGAGCTGAATGTAGAACTAAGAGGGAAAGAGGTAAGCTGATGGTGAGACTACAAAACACAAAAAATGGCAGTCCAGGTAACCACGATCACAGCTATGACCTTTTTTAAAAAAATACAGAATGTGAGCTAACAATTGGTGAGGTTATGGTAAAGGACAAACATCTGCACGGCCAACTAAAATCTACAGGCATGACTAAAACAAGACCCAAAACTTAAACAAAGACTAATAAAAAAGGACAAACATCAATCCCATCCCCAAATTTGATGAATTCTCCTGAATGGTCACATCTGTTTCTCATGTCGGTCATCTAACTTCCCAGTGTTTTTTAAGTCTTTCTGTTTCATGACATCACCTTCTCTGTTTCTAGTTTTCGTCTATGCTGGGTGCAGTTCTCTTTTTGTTTTGTCTGATACCATCCTGTTTCACCCTTATCCTGTCTGCATGTGGGACACATTTAAGCTCACCAATCCATGAAATATAGATCCATATCAATTAGAAACATGGGGTTTCTCTAGTTTGAGCTATATGTCTTGGCATGTTCTATGACTATAAAAGTTCTGTACATTCCTGATTTTAACCAACGGTTATGATTTGCCTCAAGGTTGTTTATAAAAGAGAACCAGTTCAGGCTTGTTCCGTATGAGTATTTTACGGTTTGACCAAAAGATGATTAAATGCAGTCCATAAAATACAGTAAAATAACCTTCTTTTTTTTAAATCAGAAACTAATAAGAAATCCTGAAACAGAAGCTAACTTTAGCATCAAAATTGGTCAATCCAAGAAGGACACATCCAGACTGGATAAACTGATCAGGCGGGCCGGCTCTGTGGTTGGCCTGAAGCTGGACTCTCCGGTGACGGTGGCAGAGATGAGGACACTGGACAAACTGCTGGATATTCTTGACTACACCAGCCATCCCCTGCACACTGTCATCAGCAACCAGAGGAGCCGGTTCAGTGAGAGACTGCTTCTTCCCAAATGCAGGACCAGTAGACACAAGAACTCCTTTGTCCATCATGCAATCACCCTCTCCAACTCCTCACTTGGGGGGAGGAGGAAATAGGGAGGACAGAGGGGAAGGAGCAGGAGCCACAGTGCAATATTATATATATATATATATATATATATATATATATATATATATATATATATATATATATATATATATATATATATATATATATATATAATGAGTTTATTCTTAATTTAATCAAACGTTCTGTATATGTTTATTTATTTATCTTAAACCACCCTTTTGTTTTCGGCTGGAAATGTTAATTTCCCTGAGGGAGTCATCCCAGAGCGATGAATAAACTTAAGTCTAAGTCTAAATATGTTTTAAGCTAGCTTGTTTTGCAAATTCAGTATAGCATTTTTAAGGCTTATTTTCAGCTGTGGCACAGTCACCAGATACACAAATAGTAAAGTGTAATTTTAGTTGGATCCTAGTTTTTTCGAAGATGCAGTCTTTTACTTGACCAGCGAGAACCAGTCGTTGGCCTGCATGTCCCCCTAACGCAGTCTTTGGCGGCTACCAGAAGAAGACAGATACTTTCTATTGAGTATTGTGGGCTCCATGAGATCACAGAGATTAGTTATGACTTCTTCCTGGGAGAATTGATAAAAGTAAGTAAATGCAGTGCATTCTGGGATTCAGAGTTTTTTTTTACCTTCAGGTGCGCCCTATATATGTACAACGTTTATGTTCTTTTAAAATTTAGCTGGTGCGGCTTATATTCAATAGTCCAAAAATCAACGTGTATACACACATACAAGGGTAATCAGACGACAAGGCACAGCTGGGGGTAATTACGAGGGCAAACACTGGTACACAGAAAACATGCAGAGGAGTGACAGGATGAAATCAGAACATAGATTGTGACACCACGTTGTTCTTGCTAGCAAAAACAGCCTCATCACCAATGTACTGAAATTCAGCATTTGGGTAGCTTCTCTTTATCCGCTCCAAAAAAAGTTTTTTTTGACAATGAAGTTGTAAAACGACTCCTTAAAATCCTGCTGGAGAATGCTGTTCTGGCTTTGCTCCAGCTGCGTTGAGCTATTCTTCTCAAAACCAGTATAATCTGATAAAGATCCTTTGGATCGACATGTTGGAATAACTTTTATTGTTTTCATGTTTTGTGAGTTTGAAAATGTATAATTTTTCTCAATTGTATTATGATTTACTTCGTTTTTTTTCAATACTGTTTTTTCCAAACCCTTGCTGATACTTTTAGACTGTGTGCAAACTGAGAGATTCCCCTAACTTGACTGCATGCTTGTCTAATATTCTATGTGAAACTCATTGGACCAGAGGCAAGGTACACCCTTGACAAGTTGTCATTCAATCACAATGCAACACAGAGACAAAGAAGAAAGACACCCTTGGATGCACACACGCATATTTAAGGGAAATTTAAATAGACCAATTAACCTAAAAGTCATGAAACCAGATTACCAGGAGAGAAAACACTCATGTGTGGGGAAAACATGCAAACTCCACACAGAAAGACCCCAGGTTAAGATTCAAATTTAGGACCTTCTTGTAACAGAGCTACCAATTGTGCTACCGTACAGCCCATAGGCTCATATGTTGTGAAAATTAAATTTAATCTTTTTTTTTTTCAATTCTAAACTGATTTAGTTTGTGTTTTGCACAGACTATTATTTCTGACATATTTAACAGCTCAAACTGTTGTTAAAGTTTTTATACTTTATTTAAAATGGAAGATTATGTGAAGGTTTGACTTGATTTTACACTCATTTAATTTTAGGGACCTAGTTATATTCATTCCTATATTTACTTAAAAAAAAACAACTTTTTTTATTGTATGAGACACCAGATCCAAATTCTTATTTTATTAAGAATATTGAAATTCACACATCAGCCTTTACATTATGTACATGGAAGAAAACCCTGCTTACCATAAGCCAACTCTGCTTACCATAGTACAATGTTTTTTTCTCTAACATTATGTTAACATTGTTTAGTTACATTTATCAAACAAGTCATAACTATATCTCCACAATCACCATGTTTTAGCGAGTTTTGATTCTGTGAGATATCGATGAAAACCCGTATATGCCGAAGAAACTTAAAGCTGCAGTGGGTAACTTGAATAAAAGTAACTTTTTGTGATATTTCCTAAAACTGTCCAAATGTTCCGAAAGTAGGAAATGAGATTTGTAGTCTGTTAAAAAAAGCAGCTCAATTGGTCACATCTACAGCCCCTACTGCAATTTGCAAGAATCCACCGCGCCCGGTAGAAAACACCCAATCAGAGCCAGAGCAGCGTCTGAATGAGTGTCTGACATCTGTCTATCACTCCTCACACACACACACTGCGACCCGCCCCTCGCTCCGCTACGCAACCAGCTGCGCTCTGTCAGAACCAAGGTCAGAACAGCTCTTTGACTAGCGGCAAGAAGCTAGGAGTTAGCTATGGCCGAGGAACAGCCACCTAAAGAGAAACTGCCCATACCGCCTCTGCCAACAACAGCATATACGGCTAAGATAACAAAAGAGATGATGACCGAGGAGGACTAAAAAGCTAAGAAGAAAGAAGTTGACCTAGCCCGAGATAAAACGATGGTAAATATTGGCGTAGCCTTTGAGGGGTGGAGGGAGCTACGGGACCTGAAAGCGTTAAAAACCGATTCCGAGTTGGCAATGTTTCTGCTTGACAGGTAATTACCCTTGCTTGATTAATATTTGTCTTGTTTTTTGGTGGTGGTATTACAGTGAACCTCCGCAGCGTGTGCGATCATCCGTGCACTCACAGCTAATGTTGTCATATGTGGTTTACTGTTAGGAAATATTCACGAAAGTTTGTTTTCTAAGTCGCGTCAGCTGATTATCTTTGGCAGTTGTTACGTCAGTAGCGCGGCCGAAGGAGGGAGGAGGGCATTGGAGGCGGGGCTTGAGTGCATCGGAGAGGGAGGGGGAGTGATGTGAAGCTTGTTTGGGTTTCAATTTTCAAGCAAAGTCTGCTCTCCTCTCTGAGTTACCTACTGCAGCTTTAAAGTGCCCCTGGCATGAAATAAGCATTTTTTTGAGTTTTTTTGTCATATTTTTAAGTTTCCCCAGCCTGCCTATGTCCCCTAAGGGGTTAAAATGACTGATTAGTGTTTCCTTTGTCCCCGGGTATGTCTGCCTACATAGTGAAATTAGCACTCAGAAACGGGCTGTTTTGCAGTTCGGCATATGACCACACGTTTCGGCATATGTCATCACTAAGTTCCAGCCAATTACCCCCTTCTCTGGACTACACTCTCCAAGTCCCTCCCCCCGCGGCGCGCATTACCTAAACAACGAGAGCTACGGTAAAAGGCAAACAACAAACCGACAGCATGGAGTCCAGACCGCATTGACACTGTCCTCCCCACTTCCTCCCCACTGAAAAGCTTGTGGATGGACTTTATTTATGCAGCAAATGTACCCGACCGACTCCCGAAGTGCGTGGTTGTATGTGGCAAACATTTCTCTGACAAATGTTTTATTAACTTGGGACAATACAGCAGTGGATTCGCAGATCGTCTTAAACTTTTACCAGGATCAATACCAACTCTCCGTGAACCAGCAAATATCCCTATACAAGTAAGTATATTTCCTCAATAATCTCCTTGAGCTGTTATATACCAGTGTTTCCCAAACATGACGAATATGTGGTGGTGCGCCACAGATTAAACTCCGACCGCCACAGATTAAACACCGACCAAAAATAAAAGTAAATCATCAACACTGACCGTCACATGTTGCGTTTCTTTTTTTCTTTTTTACGCTATTTAAAACACGCCGCGTATTCGTTCCCTGCTCTCTCTTCGTCTCTGTCACTCACGTCTCTCTCGCACACATGTACACACACACACACACACACACACACACAGAGACAGCCCCTTCCCTCCGTGCACAGCACGTCTGTCTGGATCACCTGTGGAAGACGTCCTCTACCTTTCTGGTTCCTCCTCAGGTGGCTTGCCGTCCGGATCAGATTCCGGATCAAATTGAAAAGCCATTACAGTAGCCGATAACTGAGCCATTACTGTCGTGGTGACGCTAGAGACGTAATGATACATAATTCATACATAATATTGGAATTTGGGCAATTTGTGGTGCGCAAATGCATGTCTGTCAATGTTTCATCAGATACGGACGTTAGAGACTCAATTGACCATAGAGGCACATGGCTTGGGCCCCGCCCACCAAAACTCGGTCGTTCTGTGCTCATGCTAACAGAAGGGCTGCCTAGTAGGGGCTGCAATTCTACAACAAGGGTGAGCTACGGCTAACGATCCTTTGATACAGTATTAAGGTACTTAGAGTGTGACTAAAAAGGGCCCAAACGTCGCGGGGAATTTCATGCCAGGGGCACTTTAAATATTTGCTGTACATTTAGACGTATCAGTGTTTGAAGCAAATGGAAAATCTAATTCCCGTCTGGAATATTTCAATTATAGTAATGGATCGGTTCTCTGGCTGAAAACCCAGTCAGAACCAGCTCAAATGTCTGCCTGGCTCTAGAACAGGAACCACTATGCTAATCTACAATCTGGGGTTGGGAGTGGCACACCTAAGATGTGGGTCTTGAATTCTGTGCCACATCATATACGTGTCACCTGAGAGCATTCTGTGAACAAGAAGCATTTCTTTAAAGAAGCAAGGATCAAGTCCATCAACATTCTTGCCAGGTACATGTAGCCCTGCTGTTCTCACTCCGAGATGATGCTCTGGACGAAGCCCTGCTTTGGCTAGGCACATCCCCATGTAAACGTCATCAATGGGAAGAATGGGAATGGAGTGCGAATGGGTGTATATGACCATAGCCGTGTAGCCAGAAAGAAGGAAGCCCCCACCACCACAGTAAGAAGGGTATAACTTGGACACATAGAGCTGCACTGGAACATAGTATTTACTATGTGGATCACGAATGGGTCCCACATTGTAGATAAGATGACCTGCAAAAAGATGTTTCCTCCCAGCATTGTGTTCAAAGTTTTGGAGATATAGAACCATGTTGTCTGTATTGGCAAAGACATCATCGTCACCATTAAACAGGAAGTGGGCATGTGGGCAGTTTTTCTCCATCCACTCCAAAAAGAGCATTTGCTTCAATGTGAGGTTGTAAAACGAGTCCTTGAAGTCCCACTGGATAATGTCGTTGTACTTGCTTTGCTCCAGCTTAAGAAGCTGGTTTAGTCTCTCCTTCTCATAACTGGTGCCCATCGTTCCTGAGATGAAGATCCTTCGAATCCACACTCCGTTAGACAATCTCTCCTTGGCCCAGGTCTTGCGAAGCACCTCTCTGCGGTCATAGTTGACGGCAGAACTTTTGATGACCAGCAGAAGGAAGACATCAGATGATCCATTAGCTCCACCACATTTGTTGGGGACGTCGAGTAGCATGGGGAAATGTCGACAGTGGCGGTAGTAGAGAAGGTCTTTGATGTTGGCAGGAAGTGAACTGAAGTTTTGAAAGTGTTCAACAGATGTGTTTCTTTCACATTTTTGCAAGGCTTCGTCTTCTGGGTAACTTTTGCTTGAGGCTTTTATGCGACATTTATAGTTTCTGATATCGACTTGAAGAGTGGGGTCTGAGTCGGAGAAATCTTTAGAATAATAAAACAGAGTTACTAAGATAAGAGTTCCCATCATCACAGAGGTTATTACAGAGATATCCCTCTGACGGTGTCTTTTGCAAATCCTGCAATGACAAAAGAAGACATCTTATTTGTCACAGGGCTCAATAGACTATTGATTAAGTATTTCTTAAAGTGGCTCTCTAAAGCATGCAGAACTCTAATAAATGTAAAGCGACTTAAAAATCCATGGTAAATCTTCTCCAAAAGTGATTACATTTAGAATAAAACCTAGGCATCATATCACTACAAAAAACTCTTGCTAAACTCTTTGAGTCTTACATTCAATTGCGAGTAACATTCCAATAAGATTATTTCACCGCCTCCTCACACCCTTCCCCCAGCATTTAAGCTTCCCTGAACGGTGGAGAAATCTCTTATCTGGTTTTTAAAAAAGTGATAAAATTTCTCTCTTGTTTTTATTTCATTTTGATCTTTATATTTGTCCGACATATTTACTTTCTTTCAGTTTAAATGCATTGCACTTCAGAGGTGGGAAAAGCTGGGAAAAGATTTATCATACAATTATTTTAGTCAAAAATACCTAGGATATGAACGAGAGTTTGTCTGCTTTCAAGAGTCACTGTAAATAATCTTACAAAACAGACTCATCAGCTTGGTCCTCCTACTAATAAAGACGTGTGATAACTTGAGATCTTTTAAAATGACTATAAAAACTGGCAGAACAAAAATAAAACTTTGGCATCATATCACCTAAATAACAAAAAGTCCCACTGAAGTCTTTGATTCTTACTTTCAATTGTGAATAACATTCCAATAAGATTTTTTCACCACGTCCTCACACCCTTCCCCGACCAGTTAAACTTCCCTGAACGGTGGAGAAATCTCTTATCTGGTTTTTAAAAAAGTGATAAACATTTTCTCTTGTTTTTATTTGATTTTGTTCTTTATATTTGTCCAACATATTTACTTTCTTTCAGTTCAAATCCATTGCACTTTAGAGGTGGAAAAAGCTGGGAAAAGATTCATCATATAATTATTCTTGTCAAAAATACTTAGGATATGAATGGGAATTTGTCTGCTTTTAGGAGTCACAGTAAATAATCTTACAAAACAGACTAATTAGCTTGATCCTCCTACTAATAAAGACATGTTATAACTTTAGATAAAAAAAAAGACTAAAAATGGTCAGAACAAAAATAAAACTTTAGCATTATTTCACCTGAATAACAAAAAGTCTCACTAAAGTCTTTGATTCTTACATTCATTTGAGAATTAAATTTCAGTCAAAACTGATGATCATTAAGTTTAAAAGTTTCCAATGTAGACGTCTCATAAAAAATGTAGGTGGCCCGTGGGCTCGTCACTGCTGCCCCCGGGCCCCTGCATAGTAGCCGCTGAACGTTCCCCTGGGGTTCTCCTTTTCTCCTCTCTTGGGGGATGGGGTCGGCCCCGCCCGGGTCCGCCTGGGGCTCTGGGGGTCCTTTGGACGTCTTGGCTCCGATCTCCTTCATGTCTGCATCGATTCCTGGGAGACGGATTGATGCCTGCTCACACCAACTATCGAACACTCTTATGGAGAAACCTTATATGCACCAGCATGCTAACACACACACATAGATGTGGGGTCTCTGGTGTTTACAGATATATTCTTGGGCTGAGGTTATCATTACTAGAGCTTGATTAATCGGTACCATGAGTTTTTCTGTGACATTGTTGTGGTATTTTTATATCCATTCTTGTGTGATGTGGTTGTTTAGTTCTTAGTTCACGATGTTAGTTTTGTTTTGTCAATGTTCCTTTTTCGTGTTTTGTTTTGTTTTGTCAATGTTCCTTTTTCGTGTTTTGTTTTGTTTTTCCCCTCTCTCTGCCGTCCTGTGGGTATGGAGGCCGACTTCAATGTTTTCCTGTGTTTTCTTTTTTCCCTTTCCGCTCTTGTATTTTCAACTCACCCTCTCTCATGACTTTTTGTTTCCTACCTCTCTTCTTCATCTTCTTTCTTTCTTCCTCTTAATTTTCTGTCTCCGTGTCCATAACATCAGGAAATAAAACCCCCAGCAATTCGTAATAAAGATTTCTCACACATATATCAAGTGGAGTACTATAGCAAAAGCTGTACTGCTCCGCTTGTGAAAGTAAATCTGTTGGGCTTCTGCTTGGTACTCAGACACCAATTCTGAGCTCCACACTGCCAAACAGGACACGTTTAAAAAAAAAAAAATAAAATAAAAAAAAAAAAAATGTGGGTGGGAGTTTCTTTTACTTCCTTACGTTCAGTGACACAACACAACATGAATCATGTTATCTTTATCAAAACATTCCTCACACCAACCGTTCGGGGGGAAAAAATCTCTTACAGGAACTTGAGTCAAATATTTGATTAACTGCCATGACAGGTAGAGTTTTTCAACGTGTTTTTCTGGATGAATTGGACGAAAGTAAACCTGCGTATCTAGGTTTATCTGTTCTCCATATTTTGTATCGTACCATGACTTTAAGCAAGTGTACTGTAACTGAAAAAAATCAATCTGCTGAAATATCTGCATCTGTCTAAAAAGCGAATTAAATGTTAAAAAATAAATTAGGAAATTTAATATACGCAATAACATTTAAGAGGAAATAAAAATAGGTTGTGGACTAGAAGTTCTGCAAGAGACAAAAAAAATTCTCTTTAGCATTCAATGACAGTTTTTAGTTTAGTTTTTATTTACATACTAAATAATAATATCAACGTATCACCAACAAAACCACAATAGTAAGTAATTTCTAGAAAAAACGTATTAAATGATAACTCTTTTTTTTCAAATTGTTTTTTCACCATAATCAGAACAGTATGATAAAATATAATTAGAAATTGTATTTATTTAAATACCACAGCACTTGTTTATCTTTTTAAAATAAAGTAAAAAATAATTATTAATAATACATCAACATTCATTTGATAAATACATGATGAAAATGAAAATGACAATCTAAAATAAATCAGGAGTAATTACCTGAGCATTTTTGTAGATCTGTAAAGTTGATCAGTGGTTCTCAGTTAACAGGCAATGCAAGTGCAGGGCAGAATATGCTGGAGGCAAGTGTGGTACTTGATTTCATAAGCCTCTCCTTACCCAGGGTTTTGTCTGTCAGGCAATGAGAGGCTTGGCATGTTACAGAAGCGCAAACATCTTTGAAACTGTTGGAAGAGTATTTCTCAGAAAACTTTTATTGTATGTTGCTGTCATTAAAGAAATGGGTTAAAATTAGTTAAAAAACTATCTTTTGAAAGCAGCTGCCAAGGTAAGTTCTGAGATAGAACTTGCAAATACTCCTCTGAGAATTAAATATTTGCAGTGAATGCTGCTCAAAAGTATTTCACAGATCCAATTTAATCCCTAAAAGTTTTTTTAACCTAATAAACGGTCACATTTTATTTTGAAAGATTCTTTAATTTCAGAGGATTTGAAAATAAGTCTGAGCAGTTATTTTTATTTTTTTATTTAGAAAATACATGAAAGTTGAAACAGTTTAAGTCACTAATATAATAAATAATAAATTTAGAATCTTACCCTTGAAGAAATACTTCTGTCATCCCAAGCAGTTCACCTTCTTTTCCAAGTACTATCAACTTCATCCCATTGGAAACCTGAACATTTTGACTTCTGAGTTTAAACATAACAGTTGTAAAATTGTCATTATATCTGCATTGCTGTTTTAATGGTTATTGGTTTGCCTTAGATAAATCACAGATAAGATTTTTACAAAGACTTTACATTTGGGTAAACTATGAATGTTTGAAAAGTAAAATTCCTTTTAGACTCTTTGTTCATTTTAGAATCCTTCCTGTGTGATTTATTATTGTGACCTGTCATTTTTTTTAATAAACCCTCCCCAACTTGCTGATCCAGTTTTAAACAGCATAATCAACTATCTTGCAAAATGGTTTAGAGGGAACAGCAAAGTTAGAGACTTTTTCCCTGGAGCAGATGTTCTCATCATGAAGAATCTTCCTGTATTGAACTGAAGTTTCCCAGCTTTACTCCCACCACACAAAAACATAAAATCCTTTTTGAACCTGCTAACCTGCAAAACGTGTGAGTTGAAGAAAGAATCAATCATTTGCTTTTGGTTTCTCTTGGTTTTCTTACTGTCAAAGTCAAAAAATGTGCACGGAATGAAAATTGTAGATTCCAAATTCACCTTTTGCACGAGTGTATGAATGAAGGGTTCTTGTCTCATATGTCTCAGTGTTCCTCTGTGATTGACTGGAAACCAGTTTACACTTTGAACCAACCTCTAAGGGGGAGACACAATTACCCTGGATTCCTGTGCATAATTAAGATGGTATTAACAGTGAAGAAATGAACAAAGACTTGTCTAAGATGTTTTTGTATGTTTTAGTGTCCTAAAACATGTATACATAAGAATATTAAAGTTCTTCAAAGGCTTCATGACACATTCAAAGTGAATAGATTTAATATATGTTGCACAATACTGTTTCAACAAGCTGTTGTTCCAGCTCATCAACATCATTCACGAGTTATATCTTCACCTAGCATTTTTTGCATACTTGAACTCTGGTTTTATCATGTAATATGGATTTACAGTTGGACCAAAATGCAGGCAGGACATTAAGAGGATCATGGTGGAATTTTAATAACGAAATAAGAAAACTTAGGGGCATGAGCAGAACATGAAGTAGAGGTAGGGTATTAGTGCAAATCAGTAAAGAACTATAAAAACTGGTGGGTTAAAATACAAAGGAAGGATTGGAGAATGACCTTGGATGGAGGTAATGAAATACATATCTATTTCTGAATGACTCCAGACTTCAGTCAGACAACATCTGACTGAAGTCAGTCCGAAATAATAAGATATGTAGGCCTATCTGTTTCTGATTGCCTGCAAGCGGCCAGCTGTGCTGCTAGTTTTTCTAAGAACATGACAGGAATATTGCAGAATTAATTAATCTTATCAACCAAATTGTCTTAGATATTTTTAAAATCCTTTTTTAAATTTGTTTTCTTAAAATTTAGAATAATAACTTCATGACTGGAGAACAGCTTCATACGTAAAGGCCACTAAGTCAAACTTTAACAATCACGGCACAGCCAGCATCCCACAATTAAAACAACATAACTTTTTACAGTTTTTTGGGAATAATATAGAATGTAAAAAAGTGTCTATTTTGTTGTTCTGATTATATAAAGTAAGTTAGCACAGCATACATTTGTAAGAATTTCACAATCCCATTTGGTTTCAGTTTAATTGGCTTTTATCTCTAAACTAATCAGTTGAGGAGGTGAATCATTTTACTGTCTTTAACCGTTTGCAGCGATGCATCAAAGAAACTCATTTTACCCTACTACTGTCACGCTGCCCTATTCCTGCCTTATTGTCTTCACCTGTCTGTCTCATCATCCACACCTGATCCTACTCACCTCCTGCCTTTAAGACCCCTCACTTCCTTTCACTCCCGGCCGGATCATCCTCCTTAGTAGTCAGTAGTAGTTGTCAATCCCCATGGTGTGTCGTCTTCCTTCCCTGCCCGATGTCCAGTGTTTCTGTTCCTGCCATCTTCAGCGTCATCATCATCACCACCACGACCTCCTCACTATAATAAACATCCTGCACCTTCCTTCAGCGAGTGCATTTGGGTCCATTCTCCACACACCACGTGACATAATGATCCGGCCCTAAACATGGACCCAGCACTCGCCCAGGAGATCGCCGCCCTGCGCCAGGACGTCTGGGCCAACCTGGCCAGACTCGCTGCCTCTCCTCACCTCCCTGTGCGGGTCTCCGGAGCCGGGGAGATCCTCGGAGTGCTCCCTCACTTCCAGAGTGTCTTCTCGGCCCGGGAGCTCGCCGATCTGAGGCGCGAGGCGGAGAGGATTCGCCAGAAGGCGTTGGACCAGACGATCGGTCCGCCCTCTCCGCCTCCACCATCTGGCCGTAGGCGACGGACCCGCCGAACCGGAGATTCAGCGAGCGAGGAGCAGGGCGGCGCGGCCACACGGAGCACCAACGTCGGCTCCATCTCCGCGTGGCACCCACCGCCGGTTCTCTCCCCCGCCGTCTTTGTCCCTCCTCCAGCTGGCTCTTCGGGGGCTTCTCACATCAGGGAGGAGGACCTCTTCGAGTTTTTCTATGGGGACAAGACGGCCTGCCTCTGCTCCAGGGGAGCGCATCCCCGCAGGCAGCGACGCCGCCGAGGTGGGGCCGCTTCCGGGGCAGTTCCGGCTCTGGTCCGTGATCCCGTTCCAGTTCCAGTCCATGAGCCCGTTCCAGTCCATGAGCCCGTTCCAGTCCATGAGCCCGTTCCAGTCCTTGAGCCCGTTCCAGTCCATGAGCCCGTTCCAGCCCATGAGCCCGTTCCAGTCCATGAGCCCGTTCCAGTCCATGAGCCCGTTCCAGTTCCAGTCCATGAGCCCGTTCCAGTTCCAGTCCATGAGCCCGTTCCAGTTCCAGTCCATGAGCCCGTTCCAGTCCATGAGCCCGTTCCAGTCCATGAGCCCGTTCCAGTCCATGAGCCCGTTCCAGCTCCAGAGCCCGTTCCAGCTCCAGAGCCCGCCGTTGTTGTGGCTGCCGTGTTTCTGGCGGTCACAGCGGCGGCTCTCCAGCGATGGACATTTCCCCATGCGTCGCTGGAGCTCCCGGGGAGGGTCAGGGAGGACCCGTCCCCGTCGCTGAAGCTCCCAGGGAGGGTCAGGGAGGACCCGTCCCCATCGCTGGAGCCTCCAGAACCTTCGTCTCAGGAGGCGTCCGAGCCTCCAGAACGGTCGTCTCAGGAGGCGTCCGAACCTCCAGAACGGTCGTCTAAGGAGGCGTCCGAGCCTCCAGAACCTTCGTCTAAGGAGGCGTCCGAGCCTCCAGAACCTTCGTCTCAGGAGGCGTCCGAGCCTCCAGAATCTCTTTGTCTCGGCCGACCTTTACCGGCCAGGCATCTTTGGCGCTACCTGACCCTCAGAAGAGGACCTAAGGGCCGTCCGCCCGACCTCCGTCCAGCCAGAGGACGCCGCCGGGGCCGTCCGCCCGACCTCCAGGTTCTCAGGGGCCGCCACCGGGGCCGTCCGCCAGACTTCCAGGGGCGTACCCAAAGAGACTCGGGGCCCTCCTTCCGTGGGCCCCCTCCACCCACCCTGGCAAGGGTGCTTGTTTTTTTTCTCTTCCCTTTCTTTTTCACTCTCTCCACGGAGTCTGGAATCCACCTTTAAAGGGGGGGGGGGGGGGGTCCTGTCACGCTGCCCTATTCCTGCCTTATTGTCTTCACCTGTCTGTCTCATCATCCACACCTGATCCTACTCACCACCTGCCTTTAAGACCCCTCACTTCCTTTCGCTCCCGGCCGGATCATCCTCCTTAGTAGTCAGTAGTAGTTGTCAATCCCCATGGTGTGTCGTCTTCCTTCCCTGCCCGATGTCCAGTGTTTCTGTTCCTGCCATCTTCAGCGTCATCATCATCACCACCACGACCTCCTCACTATAATAAACATCCTGCACCTTCCTTCAGCGAGTGCATTTGGGTCCATTCTCCACACACCACGTGACAACTACAGAGCAACATTCCTGACATGATTCCAACTTTATATGTTTTCACAGATAAGAGGTTTCTTTTTAACACTCTACCTCTATGATCACTTCTGTATGGAGCTCAATACTTCTGCGCCTTTAAGCCGTGTTTGCGCGGAATTTCAGGGTACTTTTACCAGAACTTCATGGTATGCGTGTGTCTCCACTGCACAGGGCCGGGCCGATAAGGCTGTATTATAATGCATGCGTCGACGTAAATTTGATAAATACATGATGAAAATAAAGATGACAATATTAAGTAAATCAGGAGTAATGACAACATTACAACCATTCAGGAACAAACAGAGTACAAGTCTGGGGGTATGTAGTCGGAAATGGTCCGGTAAAGTCACCGGGTGGGAGCTGTGGTTAAATCACACTGATTGGTTGTAACTCAGAGGGAAACAAGTTGATGTCAGCAAACAACCAGCTTTGTAAAATAAGAAGAGTTACTAGCTATGAAGTTTATGACAGCAAAGCAAAAATAAACACAACAGCAATCCCTGCTTCTTTCATGTCAATCCCTTGTTATTTCTGCTGCTCTGGGCGTCTTTTGGCACTGATAAGTGACGCAGCTCACTGCCGAGAGAGTCGTGATATGCAGACGTCTTAGCTAATTCCTTAAAGGGCAATTTTTTTTATGGAGACACGAAGGCTGAGAGGAGTGGGCCATCAGATTACCCCGTCAGATAAAAGATCTGATAGAATTACCCTAAAGTTCCGATAGTAGAAATTGTATTTGTGATCAAATGAAGGCAACTGAGACCTGACACAAAAATGGCTTCAAAAGGTTGCATCTGCTGAAGTTGATATTCAGGTTTGCATGTACAGTACTGAGTGCAATCTTCTTCCTCAATGCAGTGTAGAAATTAAAGGCAGGCAGGCAAGTTTATTTGTATAGCACAATTCATGTTACAAGAATTTCAAAGTGCTTTACATAAAAATTCAAAAGCATTACAGCAGGGTGCAGAAAAAGTAAAAGTACAGGAATAAAAACCGTGATTTAAAGAAAATAAAATAAATGAAAAAATCTTAAAAGAAGCCGTGCAGATTTTTAAAACTTAGAATACAAATCTAATCAAAAGCAGCTGAGAACAAAAACTGATTTTAAAAGACAAGGGCAGAAAACAATGCAAATTTCATTGGTTTGTAAATGTAACTCCCAATGTACATTGGACAAATACAGTAAAGACTAAGCATCCCATGAGATCTGTTCCACCCTAACTGTATGCTTTACAATTCAACTGCATTGTTCTGGTTTGATAGAACTGAACTGGAACTTTTAAACCATTATTACAAAGGGTACACTTAGCAGAAAAACAATACTGAGCATATCCAAAAGAACAACTTACCCTGCAGTGAAAGACGGTAGTGGCAGCATCATGCTCTGGGGTTAGATTTATTCAGACAGCTAGACTTTTTGCCAAGGTGAATGAAATGGTGAAAAGTTCTGAATACCAGTCTGTTTCGCATCGCTGTGAGTCCAAGAATGCGTTCAACTGTACAAAAGAATAATATCTCCAGGAAAGAATGAAAGTTTCTGAATAACCAAGCCAAAATATGCATAAACCCAATCTGTGGGTCATCTACACTGATCTGTGGGCAAGAAATGACCTCACACTGTTAGATACATTATCAGATACAGATTAAGGCAACACTGTAGATTATTTAGCTATGCCATCTTGTCTTTTAATCCCTCCTACTTTTAAAAAACAGAGAAGCAATGGCAGTGTCATGGTCTTTGTATTTTGTGTGGCGAGTTTGAGTTTTTCCTTCCACTTGGTTTTCTTCCCCTTTTTTCCCCAAGGTGCCCTCTTGTTTTGTTCCTCCTGTTTGTCTCGAGTTAGTAGTTTTTCTTATTCAGTTTAATTATATTTTTGTATTCTGGCACTTCCTGGGTTCTGTAGATGTTTTTCACCTTTGTCTATGTCCACCTTCCCATTTGTGTTTCCTTTATCACTTTATTTAATTCCTCCTTCTGTTCTCCAGTGTGTCCTTACGTTTCCCTTAGAGTTCTCTTAGTTTCTTAAGAATCCTTTTAGTTTCTTTAGAGTCTTCTGTCTCCTAGCCATTCTACCTTCCATCCCAGCTGCTAATCAGTTCCACCTGCTCAATTCCCCTCAGCTGCAACCGCTTTTACTAATTGGTCTCCTGCTCCTCCTGTGTTCACTCTTCACTCTCCTCCTCAGTATATATTCGGTTCTCATTCAGTCACAACTCGCTGGTTTGTCCGTCTTTCTTCCCCGCCTGATTCCTGCCTTCCTTGTTGCCCGTCTGTTTCCTGTTTCCCCGTTTTGCTGCCTTTGGATCCTCCTGAGTTTTGTAAGTTCCCCTTCCTTGTGTTTTTGTTATTAAATCATCTTTTTGGATTTTGCTGCATTTGGGTCCTCCCTTAACCTTAAAACATGACAGGCAGGGGTATTAACACCCACTAGATAGTCTGTGTGATGTCCTTAGGGTTGCTTTGGGAGGTACTACTCTCCAGCAGGAGCAGAGGGGACAGGAGATGTGTTAAGGCTGGAGCTGAACCTTCGACATGTAGATGGACTGCTGGGAGCAACTCTTTCGGGGGAAAGCTGGTTTGATAGTAAGTGGTGCTCTGTCAGTCCATCCGCAAATTAAAACGACCATATAGGTCGATTGTGACGGCTCCAAAAAACGACCCTATATTCCGTATGCGACCCCTTGTGGTTGAAAATGTCAGCTGTAAAAAACAAACGGCCCTTTGGGGGGCTGGCGCATCTACCTTGGGCATTTAAACAGATGATGACGCAGATATTGAACTAATCTCACTACAGATGAACTAATAAACGTTGTTATTATGAAGACAGCGGGGTTCACTACACTGCACATGGTTAAAAAAAAAGGATAAAAGCCGTGTCACGTAGCACAGTGGTTGAGATGGGCGCCCCATGTTCAGAGGGATGCGGCCTTCCGGGGTTCACTTCCACCCCACG
The DNA here is from genome assembly GCA_963556495.2 of Valencia hispanica. Classification (NCBI taxonomy): domain Eukaryota; kingdom Metazoa; phylum Chordata; class Actinopteri; order Cyprinodontiformes; family Valenciidae; genus Valencia; species Valencia hispanica. Next base: position 33,438,077 of record OY747715.1, on the reverse strand, counting down.
GATATTTGCCAAGTGTCACACTTTCAAATAAAGACCACTGTGTGGCCACAAAACCTTAAAAAAAGAAAATGCCGTCTTCACAGATACAGGTTGGTCTTCTTTTTATATACACCTGGGTGGTTTTGGTAATTCAATACCATTCTTTAATTATGTGTTAATTTCACATGTCAAAGGATATGTCATTTCCCCATGTTTAAAACGGTAAAGAATGAAAACAAATGCTTTTTAAACATACGGAGAAAGAGTGTTTTTGGACCTCAGGTGAACTTTGTAACTCGATCGTCTGGAATTAATGTGCTATGATAACAACACTGCTACAACCATAAGACTAGCAACACGTGAATGAAGGAATCAAGATAATGTATGGTTTTTTTGTTTTTTTCAAGAGAATGTATGTAAATAGTGAAACTGCAGTGAGTTTTACCAGTACGAATGTTGGGCTGAACTGAGATAAATTTCGCGCACACGTATTTGGCAGCTCCTCTGAGAAACAACGCACATGCCCTGTTGGTAGCTAGTCACTGCTGGATCCGCGCCTGACCCCAGAAAACGCTCACACAGGTCGTTTTTTGTAGCTGTCACAATCGACCTATATGGTCGTTTTCATTTGCGGACGTGTTGGCTCTGTAGCGGTTCTTGATATGGGTGACCTGCAGAAGTGTACTGTGTTATTGTTAGGCTAACTTGCATGCTTTTTACCAGAAGTGCAGCTCTCTGAATACTTCGCCCATGGCACAAACAGGCTAGGACCGCCCCTGGTAGTGCACCCCAGAAGGTTTCATCATCATCTTCCACATACTCACCTGCAAAGAAGGAGACGAGGACACCTCTCACATCAGTCCTATAGAACCTGGGAACAATGGTAAAGGGATAGGTGGACACAATACGATGCAATAAAAAGAAGTGGGGTCTATGTCCATCCTTGAAAGTGACAGCTATAAACCATGAGATATTCTAGATATTTATGGGTGTTCCATAGGTTCGTCATTTTAATACTGGGAATATACGATATTTATATTAATGGGAAGAGTTTGGGGACATCAGTACAGTTGGTGATGCAGACTATGTGAGCCTTTCAGCTGGATGATAAGTCTTCACACTTACAAAGTCCTCCCTTGTCTGCACTGCAAAACAACAGAGGGCTACAGAACTAACTGGTTAACACCCAGGGGAACTACTTAATTGTGTTGAAGGGATTTGGTCAGAAAATTTAGAAAGTCTATGCCAGGTTGCTTATAAGCACACAATTTCCTTCCCAGAAAAGTAAATATTTGAACAAGCGTTTCTCCATCTTCCTTTATTTTTTTTAAATGCTACCACTGATCACAAATAATGTGCCACAAAGCTACATGCAGCAGAAAATAAGCCTGCCTACTGTAAGCTCTGCCTTATCCCTCATAGGGGTGCAACGTGACCCCTCTCAGTGTGAATGCTGCACTCTCAGTGTCACTCTGACTTGTGCTTGGAGGAGCCAGGCATCTTTCTGGAGGAGATTGTTAAGTAAGGTAGAAATATGGTTGAACAAGGATTATCTGTTCCCTGCCTGCTCTGAAAAAGTCAAGCAAATTAAAAACACCACATCACACCTCGTATAATTACTTCTTTATTCACTAACTGAACATCATTAATATGTTCAGTAGCTAATATTTAATTGTGAAAGAGGATCACCACTGCAAGGTTGGCATGTTTAAAAGGTAAAACCAGAACAAAGAGAAGGAGGTTGATATTAAAACTTATTAAAAGTGTTTGACTATTCACACAGTGCAAAAGTTCTTACACCTCTTGAACTTTTTCACCTTCTATCACGTTACAACCACAAACCTCAACATAATTTTTACACTGCTATTGTGCGCTACTTTGTGTGACCCAGCACAACATAGGGCCTACCTGGGAGCTGAAGGATTTTTTTTATGAATAGAGGAATGGTGTGCATTTATTTTCAGCTGACATGAGTTAATACTTTACCGAACCACCACTGGCTGAAACTACAGCAGTCGTGTTGTATGTTTCCACTGGCTAAATATGGAGAGCTTTACCCATTCCTCTTGACAAAATAGCTCCAGTTCAATCAGTTTGGATCTTTATTGGATTTAGGTCTGGACTTTGACTCGGCTATTTTGAGTCGTTAATAGGATTTGATCTGAATAAATCCATTGTAGCTTTGGCTGCATGATTAAGGCTGCTGTACTGTCTTTTGTATCCTCTTTTTTTATCTTCCCATCAACTCTGACCATCTTCCCTCTCCCTGCTGAAGAAAATAATTCCAGAATTATCAGGCTGTCACCACCATGTGGGAAAGGTGCGTTCAAGGTGATGGGTAGTGTTACTGTTCTGGCATGCTTTATATTTTTTGTGCAGGTCCAAAAAATCAGTTTTGGTCTCATCTGATCAGAGTGAATTGTTTTACAGGTCTGCTGTGTGCCCGTCATGGTTCATGGTTTGAGACAAACAAGATTTCGAATGGCTTTCGTTCAAATAAAAGCTTTCTTCTTGCCACTCTTTCCTAGACACTTGATTGGTGGAATAAGGAATGATAGTTGTCCTGTTAACATGGTCTCACACATAGGATTACATTCAGTGGCTATTTACTAACTTTTAAACTGTTCATAAGTTTAAGATTGTCTTTTTCTTGTTTTGAATAAAACGGAAAATAAATCCTACATCCATTATGCTACACAAACACACCGTGCAACAGTGCTGTATGAGCAAATATTGAGTGTTTGTAAATGAATGAAGCTTGGCAGGGGGGTTTGCCTGGTGGAAAAATGCTTATTTTCCTTCTTATTTTGAGCTAGGCTGCCACTGTCAAAACAAAACTTTCAGTCTTGATCCCAAATTCATCTTCCCATTTTGTGACATAGAATGCACTCGCTGCACCTGAATGAGAATGCTTTACCTTAAACTGCGATGGCAAATAGCTAAGTGTATTCTTCTGTTTCAGGTAGCGAATTCACCCTAAATTGTCTGAAAGACTCTGAAGTTTACATACAGTAATAGCTTGAGATTTGTTATCCGTGGAACTTAATTACTATATAAAGTTGGATTTTAATTTCAGACTGTCCCCAGTTGTTTTACTGGAGTGAAACAGTTATTGAATTCAACACAGCGGCAAACAGAGCTGATCTAAAACATTTTAGTAGACAAATTGCAAAAGTATGCTCTACATTTTTCACTTTTCATTCCAGATGCACCAGCACTATACAAAACAAGGGTGCATAGGTCATATTTTTACAAATGTTGAACTAAGGGATGCTGTTCTTTAAGTGTGGAACGTCAAGGGATACTAGTTCATCAACACATTGGATATTTCACTAAAAAAGAGCCACAGCATTTTCTCTCAATGAGCCTTGTGAATTTGCTGAGGCAGCAGAGACACACTTCAACTATCAGTCATTTTGGCAAATGCATCTCTCCTCACTTTTTTTTACTTTTTTTTTATTTTTTTACATGTGTTCTGTCTGGCAGTGTGGAGCTCAGAATTTGTGTCTGAGTACCAAGTAGAAGCCAGACAAATTTACTATCACAAGTGGAGCACTACAGCTTTTGCTATAGTACTCCGCTTGATATATATGTGTAAGAAATCTTTATTAGAAATTACTTTGGTTTTGTTGTTTTTTTTTTTTGATGCGCCAGGGACACAGAGACGGAAAATAAAGGAGAAGAAAGAAAGTGGATGAAGAGAGGTAGGGAAAAAAGGCCAAGAGGGAGAGGGCGAGCCGAATATAAAAGAAAGGAAGGGGAACAAAGAAAACTCAAGAAAACATCACAGTCTCCTTTCACACCAGCAGGACGGCAGGGAGAGGGGGAAAAAACGACAAAACAAATCAAACAATGCAAACTGAGAACTACCCAACCACAACCCACAAATAGATATATGAACACAAAAGTGCCACTGAAAAGCTCATGGCACCGACCACTACAAGATTCAGTAATGGTAACCTCAGCCCAAGAATGCATCCGCAAACACCAAAATCTCCACACCTGTGCACGTGTATATGAGCATGGCGGCATCAGTCACCGGCAGGGAGTGACGAAGGGTATCTCTCCTCACTTTAAGCATGACTAAACTTTGCTTTATATGTAAGAACTTTTATGAAATATCAAGATTCAACCATTATAAGGTTTACACAGAGGGGTGTTTTGCAGCCCCATTTTAATTTTTGTTGTTTATGGACAGGAGTTGGAAGTAAAGACTCACTGAGAAGCTGGAACTTTTAACTTTTCTTTGAAGATCCTGCAGATAACTAACTGAAAGAATAGCAAATATGTATTTAATTTACATGATTAAATGTTCTGTCAGCAAATGCACTTAAACAGAATTTGGATTTAATTAAAGAGCAACTTTATTAGTGGGTTGACTCTTTTATGACCAAAAGAGTTATGCAGTATATCTACAACCTGAATTTACTTGGGTAGTATTGCTGTAACATTGTGAGTGCTTTTGTCAACTTTCAATAGTTGGCATTTATTGAGTATTACTGTGGATTTTAAAGCGTGCAATACCAGTTTAAAGGGCAGAAAAATCCCATCTGCACTGACTTGATGGTAATAGCAGGGTTAAAAATGACCGCAGTTACAAACATACTTTAAATATACGTTCTATGAAAAAAACAGCTTGACTCATTGTGCAACTATATGGTAAACAACAAAAACTCCAAAGTTAGTCAACACTACAAAACCAAAAACAAGGATACATGACTCATCTTGGAATTTTTTATTGGCTAAATGCCACCAAATGCAGTCCAGCTGCCAAGCATAGGAGTACACCTTCTTTTCTGGTGTGTTAGAGTTGTGGATTTGTGAAAAATGGCTTCATTCCATTTCTGTTCAGTTGCAAGTCTCTACGTGTGAGCAGAGTTGAAAGTTGAAACTGTTTTAAACAGCAAGCTACTGATGATTGATGTTTCACGCCAAAGGGTTTGCTAAAGTTGATGTGCTACAATTCTGTTACGAGGTATTGTACTTAATTAAATACAATTTGTTATTCTGGATGTCGTTGATGTCCTTCCAAACACGTTATTGTTCTGCTAAGGAAACAAGTTATCTTTAGGTGGTGCTGTAGATTAGTCAAGTGGTTATAAATTTTCCATTTACCTGCTTCAGCAGAGCAAGACTTAGACTTGCTGCGACAACTATGCCAATTCTAGCAATAGCACTATCCTTAAAAGCCTTAGAGTTCATCTGGAGCCTAGTTTTTACTGAGGGTAGAGGTTAGTACTGTTATCCAGTGCTGATGTACAGTAGCACCCCCCTAACAGCCGTCATAGCAGGAGATGTTCACTCCTCATGTCTAAACTTCAAATGAATTGCACATGATGTAGGCTCCTAAATGGACCATAAGGTTAAATAACTAAACCTGACCTGAGAAAACTCAACAGGAAACAAAAGACAATTGCAAAAGGTAGTGTAGCCATCCAGAGTGTCTGTTTTTGGTGGATTATCCTGGTACTTTGCCTGGATAAAAGAGGAGGGGCTAAATTGGGACATAAAAAAACAAAGTGTTGGAGGTTCATCTGTGGATCTAAACATGTTTGGGGTGGTTTTTCTTTTACCCCTATAAGTTATTCCTCTATTCTAGCATCTGTTTCAATTACATGCAAATGTAATCTAAGTTAAGGGAAATTCTTTTAAACCCGCTCTTGGGTAGTCCTAATGTTAGACATGCATCACTTTAACTAATAAATGGGTTGAAGACCCAACCCAGCATGCTGGCTATCATCCAGAACCCATCCCTGTTCTCTTGTGTCAATCTATTAGTCTATTGACTGAATTAGTCAATATTTGACCCAGGACTGCATGGGTCAGAAAAAAACTACATTGGGTTGCTTGTAACACAGCAGGTTTTAATATTCAATATGTCTATATAAGACCCCACAGAGCTAACATAAATGAATACTATTTCTAAGTGCATTTTTTGCGACCTTTTTCATAAGAAATTGAATTTGAAGTCAGAACGGGAGCCTCAAGATTGAAGTTGGCAGCTTGACTCATCTACCCTCTGATTGCACAGATTGATTTGTGATTTACACTAACCAATCCCTGTATTAGTTAACCTGTTCAAATGCTTAACCAAACAGCAAATGAGCCAATCACATGGCACCGATCTGATCCATTTTGGCTTCCAGATGTGTTTGAGGATGACTTGCTGAAGTTTGTATCATTTGCATTCTTTAGCATTAGAATGGAGAACAAAGGGGATTTAAGTCACTTTGAACATACCAGGGTAGTTGGTGCCAGATGATCCAAGTATTCAGAGGCTCCAGATGTACTGGGATCTTCACACACAACCATCTCTCAAGTTCATAGATAATCGTCTAAAACGGAAAAACATATCCAGTGAGCTGCATTTGGGTGGAAGAAAAAGCCTTGCTGGCGTCAGAGGAGAATTGGTTCAACATGATAGAGAGCGAACAACAGATCAAATAACCATTCGATACAAACAAGACAGGCAGAACACCACTTCTGAACGCTTATAGCATGTTGGACCTTAAATCAGATGGACTACAGCAGCAGAATACCGCACCGGATACCGCTCCTGTCAGCAGAGAACAAGAAACTAAGGATGGAGTTCACACAGGCTCACCATAATTGGACATTAACAGATTGGAAAAATCTTGCCTTGTTCAGTGAGTCTTAATTTCAGCTGTAAGATTCAGATAGAAACACGGACTCATCCTGCCTGGTATCAATAATGGTGCGGGGAATGTTCTTTTGGGAGACTTTGATCCCCTTAGTATCAAGCAAGCATCGTCTAAATTTTACAGCCAACTAAACTATTCCAACTGACTATCCCCATTCCCTTATCACCCCAGTGTACCCATCTTTTCATTGTTAAAGCCAGCAGGATAATACACCCTGACACATAGCCCAAATCTCCGTAATTTTGGTCTCTTAAACACAACAACCTGTTCTTTATATTCTACCTGGCCTCCACAGTCACCAGAACCCAATACAGCACCTCTAGGATGTGGTAGAATTGGAGATTCACATAATGGAAGTGCAGTCAACAAATCTGCAGCAAGAGAGTGATGATATCTCAGGAATATGGAGCAAAGTCTATGAGGAATGTTTCTGCCACCCCGTTGAATCTTCAGTTGAAACGAGAAGTTTAACTACACCTTTTTTCTCGCTATCTGAAGGTAAATCAAACCAAACTTCACTTTTTTTGCAGTCAGTTAGAATGACCAAAATAGTTTCTATTTGATAAATGGCACAACAATAAGAGAGAGAGAATATGCCGGATATTTATTTATTAATGTCTTCAGAATCACAAGTTTTTTTAAATTGATGATGTTCCATGGCTTTGGAAACTTCTTATTGGTTAACTGACACATTTGCAATAAAAAACTAAGGCTTATCTGTGGATGTATTTTAAGGCCATTCATCAAACACGTTGCTTTCTTTCAAAGTAGTTACAAAGTTGTTCCACAATCCTATAGAGAATTTGTGGGCAGATCTGAAAAGGTATGTGCGAATGAGGCGGCCTAAAAGCCTGACTAATTTACACCGGTTCTGTCAGAAAGAATGTGTCAGAACTCCAAATTGCTGTGAGAAGCTTATAGAAAGATTCCCAAGACAATTGACCCAAGTCATAAAGTTCAAAAATAATGCTACCAAATGCTAAAGAAATGTACATAAACTTCTGATTTTGAAGAGATATTCTTTATGTCCTTATTGTGGCATTTAGCAAATGTGATAATGAATTGTGATAATTCTAACTGACTTGAAACAAGAAAAATTTGTTCTGATGTTTCACAGAAGTCACAGTATAATTAAGGTTGAGACATGTAAACAGACTCAGAGTCCACACTCGTTGTTTGACAGGCATAGTGTGGGGACATACTTTGAGAAACATTTATGTTTCTTGTAAGAACACGAACAGGGATGAGCAAGTTTGCACCGACAGCCAGCTTGAATTGACAGATGTTAGAGGATTTTTAAGGTGAGCTTCTGTTAAAAGGTTATAAGAAGTAAACCTTTCTTGCCTCTAGTAGACAACATTGTTGGTGTTTTCATTAAGGATAATTAATTATTTATCATTTCTAAGATTAGCAGGCTAATGTATGACTTTGGTTGGTAAATTTAATATGCTGGACAAGATCATCTGAGATGGCCCCCCACCCATAGGATTCTGTAGCCAGTAGGAAAAAAGTAATATTTTAAAACATATAATTGATACTGCTCCCCCCCATCTGCTTTTTAAATTTGAATTTTTTTAGTATTCTTGTTTAGAACAGTTTCTAGATGACATTCCTGCTGAAGGATGCTAACAGTGACCCAAATCCCAAAGGTAAATAACTTTTTTAAATTGTTACATTATGAGATTGTTGTATATTATTATTTGAATTCAACTGGAAATATTTACTTCAAATAAAAAAATAAATAAACTCTTTTTATATATTTTTAAGTTCTCAATTTAGTACTTAACTTAGTTTAAGTACTTAGCTTAAGCTTCTACATTGAGGAATCTAATAAAAATCTGAACCACATATATGGTAAAATCATAACTAAAGATTTGTATCATTTTTTTGCAATATTTGCTAATTGCTAATGTGTCTGACAAATAAACCCAAATGTCCGACAGCTAAAGCCGCACACCAATTCAGCAGCAGACTGCCTTATAAATCACTAAATCACTATGACTGACTTTCTTCCTACAAGAATGATTCAGATTTGTAAGGCGGAGAGATAAAATTAATTCATGATCTCTTCAACACATGGTCATGAAGAAAAATAGTTTTTAAAGCACACCTTACGATACCTGATTTTACCTGCATCATGTGATTTTATTGTTGATCATTCTAACAGCAAATTGAAGTCTGCCATAGATGCTGCAGCTCCATTTAAAACGAGAATTATAAAACCCAAACCTAAAGCTCAGTGGAGAAATCCTGAAATAATTCAAATGAAAAGACATTGCAGGAGAGCAGAAAGGAAATGAGGGAAAACAAAACTAACCATTTATATGTACATTTTTAAAGAACAACGTAAAATCTACAACAAAACAAACAGGCAAGAAGACTCAATTTTTCGAATCTCATGTCTGTCAATAACAAATAACCCCAAATTCATTTTTCAAACAGACGACCTTTTAACAAAAGCAGGTTTGAAATCCTCCATGGCAGCATCTGATGCGGCATGTGAGGATTTCGCAGACCACTTCCACTTTATTTATAAAGCACTTTATACATGACAATGTCGACCAAAGTGCTGAACATCAAAACAACAAACAGCACTCAAAGATAAAATAATTTAAAAACATAAAGTACATAATTATACTGAAATCAAAACATGAGCGATCACATCAATCAGCATTAAAAGCCGTTGAAAATAAATGGGTTTTATAAGTGATGAAGCCTGTCCAATGGTAGAGGGCAGCTGATTCCACAGCGTAGGTGCTATTACAGCAAAAGCCAGCTCACCTCTAAGCTTTAGCCTAGTCCTAGGAATGACCAGTAGCTGCTGTAAGATGTAAGATCAATGCTATTAGATCTAACTTTTTACCTTAACAAAATGTTGATTTTATCATATCTGAAATTGTCTTTACTTGAGGATATATTGGAGAGTTTTGTCTTGGTTGATGCAAAGATGCTTGGTCGAGTTTCCTCCCGACTAAACCAAACTACCTTTTATACCCAAAAATACCTATTATACCCAATTTTTATACCCTTTCATACCCAATTAATACCCCATATTTTATGGTTTCTTTGATTCTGGGCTTTTAAACATTGTAAATTACACTCTTCATATGAGTGTTTTCCTCACTGCCTTTAAATTGGCAGTGGTGAAGCCCCTTATGAAGAAGAGTAACTTAGACCCAAACATTCTTGAGAACCATTGACCAGTATCCAACTGAAAATGTTTAAGTAAGATTTTAGAAAAAGTTGTTTTTATGCAGCTGAATGTGTTTTTAAATAAACAATATTTTGGAGAAAATATCAATCAGGTTTGAGAACAAACCGCAGTACTGAGAAGGCCCTTTTAAAGATTACTAATGACCTCAGATGTAACTTGGACAATCAAAGACTTTCTGTCAATTCAATTCAATTCAATTCAAAATTACTTTATTAATCCCAAAGGGAAATTCAATGTTGTTGTAACTCATTATGCAAGTTCCTTCAAAGATTTGTTGTAGATGCTGATGGCTGTGGGTAGGGATGATCTCTTGTAGCGCTCTGCAGATCTGAAGAAGCCTCTGACTGAAGACGCTCTGTAGTTGTATGACAGTCTGATGTAGAGGACGCTCTGGATCTATGGCGTCTTCTTTTCAACTCATCAGGGTTTTCTGGCTGTAGTTGAGGTATTATTTGAGCTTTTGTGATGTTAATCAGCTGCTGCCAGTTGTAAACCACCTTGTTGCCATGGTTATGCATCATAACAAATGTCCAAAAATAAAAAGTATCAGCAAAAATCCTTCCAGCTGCACAGCATTCAAAACCAGAGAGAACAGTTGTCCACAAAAACAATGTTTCTAGCAGAAATGGAAGAATTAAAGTTTTAAAAAAGAAAAAACTATGAACCAAAGTAACAGAGCTACTCCAACATGCTGCCACCTTGAGCGGCGCAATTCCGGAAATTCTAGTCCTAGTGCTACTGGACCGTAGTGGATCACCAGATCTAATTACACACACTGAGATGTCTGGTGGGCCTCTCATGCACTGTTTTAAAATGGTTTTATTCTTATCTCATTGTTAGTAAGTATTTCTACATGCTCCTCAGGAACCCATAAACTCGATTGTGGGGTTCCCCAAGGCTCAATTTTAGGTCCAATTCTTTTTAACCTGTACATGCTCCCCCTTGGGGATGACTTCAGGACACACAGCATTGAATTTCACAGATTTACATTTCAGTGTCTCCTGATGCTCTAGAGCCTGTTAATGTCCTTTTAAACTGTATTTCAGATATTAGATATTATATTAGATATTAAAACATGGACGGCGGAGAACTTCTCAAAGCTCAATCCGAGGTTTTAGTTATCGTTTCCGAAGACAAGAGAGCTCATTTTACCAAAACTGCCGAGTTTTAAACTTTCTCAATATGTGAGAAATCTGGACATCTTTTTTGACTCTAAGCTGGATTTTATTCCACAAATAAATAATGTAGCAAAAACAGAATTTTATCATTTTTGAAACATAGCCAATTTCTCTCTCTTGCTAGCATGGAGGTGCTGATGCATGCTTTATTTTCAGTAGATTAGATTATTGTAATGCCTTGCTCTCAGGTCTTCTAAAAAAAAATTCTAATCTCTAATCTTCAGATTGTCCAGAACTGAGTGGCATGTTCTGACAAGGACCAGAGGTGGGGGAACACATTACTCTGGTTTTAGAATCACTGCATTAGATCCAAGTCCACTTCAGGGTTGATTTTAAGGTTCCTTTAGTCATTTATAAATGTCTTTATGGTGTTGGGCCTTCTTGTTTATCAGACCTGCTTTTTAAGTATGAGCCCTCACGGACCTTGCGGTCCTCTAATACTGGTATTTTAGCTGTAGCAAGAGTTACAAAAACGTATGGTGAGGCCTTGTTCTAACACTATGGCCCTCGCCTATGGAACACCCTGCCAGAGAGCCTCAGGCCCTCAGAGAATGATGTTTTCAAATACTGTAGAGGCTTAACACCTACCTTTTTAGCTTAGCTTTTAAATGATATGTATTTATTTATTGACTTTAAGGTTAAATTGATCTTTGTTTTAGGATTTTAATGTTTTAATGCCAGAGTTTTACCCCATGGGGATCCTCCACGCTACGGGTTCTGTCTGCTTGGTCTTCACGACTGTAGCTGTGGAGATCGGCCGAGTGTGAGTAGCCGGTGGCCATACGGCTGTGGTGTGGGCCCTGGCCTGCACTGACTGGGATGGTCTCTGTGGAGGCAGCCGCTGTGGTCGAGGGTGGGCTGGCTCCTGGTGTGGGCGGATGCCCAAAATATTGTTTCCTCACAACAGTGCAGAGCCAGATTTAGAGACAGAAACAAGGGGGTGGAGATCATGTTTGTATTAATTGAGGGAAGGGGTATGTTGAGGGGGTGAAGTGGTTCTTTGTGTGATGACTTTGTAGGTGGTTTTTATCTTGTGTAGCGCTTTGCGCTGCCAATGGCATGAAAAGCACTTTATTAAAGATTGATTTGATACCATCCATTATCTACACCCGACCATCTTCTGCAGGGTTGCAGGGGGCTGATTCCTATCTCCATCATTCAGCGGAGAGAGGCGGGATATGATTTGATACCACATTTCTATAGTACATTTGAGAACAGCATGACAGGTGGTCAAAGTGCTGAACAGATAAAACACAAAGAGATATTTTAAAAAAAATTTATACATGACAAAAAGATAAAACAGCAAAATTCAAAATAAGGGAAACTATGGTAAAATGCTAGATGAAAATAGGATTTAATAGATTTAAACCTGACTAAAGATGGAGCCTGCCTCACATGCCTCATTCCAGAGTTTTGCACCGGCAAATGAAAAAGCTCGCTCCACTCCAGATTCATAGTGCATTTTAGGGTTGCAGAGAAACAGGTGGTCAGCAGATCTCAATGATCTTGAGGGACATAATCACAAATAACTTAAGGAAAAAATATTTTTTTCAAGATAAAAATTTGACGCAGGCATCATAAGCTTAAATAAGATGTTCACGTATTCATGTTCAAGTATCAGTTTGGGTACTTTTTAGTTTGGTTGGCCCTGTCATGTTTTGTCACAAAAACTCTAAATCTAGTAAGAACTGCAGCAAATAATGAACAGTTTTAAAATGTTTATTGAAAACAGGGAAATGATCAGAGAGAGAGAGAGCTGCAATGAAGGATCCGGGCGGCATGGCTGGACTGGAGAAACAGGTAGGGGGTTAGAATTCATCTTGAGCTAGTTTTCTTCTGGAATGATTTTGTAAAGAGGATCTTACTTTTAGGCTTGGCGTCGGGTCTCTTTGAGGAGACAAGTTGAAAATGGTGTACTGAGATCAGCTGGGGACGGTGGGGATTGATCTGGTGTCTCCTTACTGCGGGAGGTTAGGCGTTGGAGGGTGGACAGGCAGGAGAACAGCAGGAGCAGCTATGGTAGTGAGCCTGGTAGATGTTTCCAGGGACAAGCGGCAATAAAAAATTAATAAACAGGACGAGGACTGAGTAGATCAGCAACAGTGGATAGAACACGTGGATGGAAGAATCCAAAATCGGAGTCTACGGGGAGGACAAAAAGGGTGAGTTTTGCCTTTAGGAAAAGGTTAAACTTCAGGCTAGGAACCAGCTAACGAGAGTTCAGCCTTGTTACCACGCTGTGGAACGAAAACCATCTGGCGTCAGCCTCCAAAAGGATGATGGGCAACACCTGGTGCAGCGCCTGCCAGTCACACCCTGCAGAGAGCGGGAAGGAGACACGGGCACACCTATCCACCCAGCACACAGCCACTCAATCCCAACACCCTTTTGACTTTCCTTACCTCCAAAATGTTAGTATTTTAGGCTGCTGCTTAGGTTTAAGATCAAAATGCTAAGGGTAGAAACATATTTTACCAGTTTAGGTGTTACAGTAGTATTGGCATTTTATGTACTCCCCTGGCCCAGATCCTGTGTGCAGCGGTGAGGATGCTGCTGGTAGGCAAGGCAATTTTATTTGTTTAGCACACTTGCAACAACAAGATGATTCAAGGTGCTTTACATGATTAGGGGATAAAATAAAAATAGACATAACAATAACATTCATAACATTCCGGAATTGCGCCGCTCAAGGTGGCAGCATGTTGGAGTAGCTCCGTTACTTTGGTTCATATTTTTTTCTTTTTTTAAACTTTAATTTTTCCATTTCTGGTAGAAACATTGTTTTTGTGGACAACTGTTCTCTCTGGTTTTGAATGCTGTGCAGCTGGAAGGATTTTTGCTGATACTTTTTATTTTTGGACATTTGTTATGATGCATAACCATGGCAACAAGGTGGTTTACAACTGGCAGCAGCTGATTAACATCACAAAAGCTCAAATAATACCTCAACTACAGCCAGAAAACCCTGATGAGTTGAAAAGAAGACGCCATAGATCCAGAGCATCCTCTACATCAGACTGTCATACATAAAACTACAGAGCGTCTTCAGTCAGAGGCTTCTTCAGATCTGCAGAGCGCTACAGGAGATCATCCCTACCCACAGCCATCAGCATCTACAACAAATCTTTGAAGGAACTTGCATAATGAGTTACAACAACATTTAATTTCCCTTTGGGATTAATAAAGTAATTTTGAATTTGAATTAGGAATTGAACAATAAAATAAAAATAACAATAAAAATAACAAATAACAATAAAACACCGACAAAGCATTTGACACTTAAAAAAAAGACAGCAATAAAGCATGAGGCACACATAAACATATGATACATGAAAACATCGCTCAAAAGCAGCTCTAAAAGATTTTTTGCTGTAATTTAAAAGAACTCAATGTTTCAGCAGCTTTGCAGTTGTCTGGAAGTTTGTTCCATATTAGAGGAGCATTGAAACTGAAAGCTGCTTCCCCATGTTTGGTTTCTAATTCTAGGGATGTTGAGTAGACTGGAATTAGAGGATCTGAGTGTTCTGGTGGGGTTGGTATAGAGACAGTGAATCTTCAAGATACTTTGGCGCCCAGCCATTCAATTATTTATAAACTAGTAAAAGTATTTTGAAGTCTATTCTCTCAGCTACAGGGAGCCAGTATAAGGACTTTAGAACTGGGGTTATGTGCTCTACTTTCCTGGTTCTAGTGAGGACACAAGCAGCAGTGTTCTGGATCAGCTGCAGAAAGTCAATCCAGAGCAAATTATAAAACACCCAGTAATTAACGTTTAACAGCTTACCTGATGGACTTGCTCTAATTATAACTTTCTTGAGCAAACACACAGCACCTCTCTGACAAAAACTGTTCAGTTTATTTGTGCCGTTAGAGCAGAGGACACAGAGATGAGAGGTCCAACTGCTGGCCCTGTTTCTTGAGGAGGGCTCCCCCAGATGACCGTCATCTTTTTCTTTATATCAAAGTAATAGAGCGGCTGTCTGACCCAGAGAGAAGGGACAGATCAAAACTGCATATTTTCCCCTCTGCCTGTAGCACACAACGTATTTTATAGTTTAAAGAAGTGGCTTACGGTTTTTGTCAGTCACTTTGGTGCATTTTGCAAAGCACTTAGTACAAACTGCAAAACCTAGTTTATTTATAACAGCAGAGTCATGCTGAAAATGGATAGTTCATTCCTCATGTCAGTGAACAGGTTAGTGTCATCAAAATGAACAGTCATGACTCCTTGTTTTTGAACAAGACAATCTAATGGCTTTGCCACGTTTTCATTATGACTGTTCACTCTGTGTTTTCTAATGCAAAAAACGTTAGATCCTGGTGACACTACCTGAAAATGCTTGAGACAGTACTATACACTATTTGCACAGTCATTTGAAATCTATAGTTACAGTTTTTCTCAGTTGCTTTGGTGCGTTTCTCTGACCAGAATCAAAATTCTCATAACCATTAGATCAACCTCCCCAACATCTAGTCTTTAGAAATAAGAAGAAAAAATGAAAAGGTTTTATGTAATTTAAATATCAAGCCAGAATTTTCTTCACAAACAGGCTTATTTGTAAAAGAAATACAAATAAAACTCACCCATAACTTTGTAGTTGGAGGCCCCAGTTTTAGCGCCCCCTATCTTGGAAGATAAATAAATTCCAAGAAAAATTAAAGTTTATGTCTGTCTTAAATCTTGACTAATCGCACAGCGGTATGTTTACACAGACTCTGTTACACAAACCTGTAATTGACTGTCAAATTTGTGATGTGCAGTTATTTACACAGAAGCTGATTTTTTAAAATCTAAAAGGGAAATGAAGCATGGGGTGCATGTTTCCTGTGTGAAATATGTACTGAAAACATTACATGTAAACAGTTTCTAGTAACTTGACTGATTTAAAAGCAGAAGGGTAGCGTTCACTTAAAACACTTTAATATTTCTGCCCTTTATGCCATTTGATTGGAATCAATTTGTATAAACTGTTGTGATGATTTTTGAGGTGTTTTAAGATATTTGAAGTTCACTTTGGTCTTTCTTGGACTAGTCATTAGCTTCAACCTCCAGGACCAATTTATCTGGGCTTGAATGAAAACACAAACTACTGCATGTAGGATATTAACTTTTTATGATTTTGTTTTTTTAAACAGAACCTGACTTAAAAGAAAAATCCCAAACTGTCCCTTTAAGGTATCCAAAGCTTCCTTCAAGCTCAACTGTTGAATTTTATGAAACAGACCAATAAAAACCTTCCGGTGTTTCATTTTCTGCCAAAATTAATTTTGTGTTTGACTTAGGTATGAAAGACAATTTTTAATATGTTTAGGGGTGAATCCTTCATTAGTTGATAATCTCCTTTGCATCTCCTTAAAAAAGTAATTTTAAAAAGTAATAAAGCTTTTTTTATTCATTCAAATTAAAACTTAGTGGGCTTCTGATGTCTTTTTATAGAAACTTCTGATAGCTGACAAGAAAACAAAACTGAAACCAACAGAACTGAGATCTAAAATGTCATTTATACAGTTCACCATCCTGCATGCTTAAACTTCACTCAAGCACAACCAAAGACTAGATGCCAACTAATTTCACAGAGGCCAGAAAAGTATGATATATCAAAGTCTGCATTCATTTTTCTATGTAGAAGTGTAATCCCAATAAGGTCCATTTTAAACTACGTTAAAAAGAGAAATCTATTCTATATCTGACATCAAATTACACATCTGGTTGACACCTCGAACCGACTGATGAAAATTCCCCACAAGCAAATGTTCTCAGAAATGTTGAAGATGAATTGCTTCCTGCCTATTTGTATTTTTGAAATAGCTTCATTGTCTGTTTGCAATCGTTGTTTCTCTCCTTTTGTTTCTGATACCTGTTATTGCCCCTAGATGTCCCCAGTACCTTTTTGTTGACGTCTTTTTTCTACCTGTTACTCATCACGTATTTCAAGCAGCATTTCTATGACTGACCAGTTTTATACATTCGTTTTTTGTTTTGTTTTTTTAAGATCTCATCAGACCCGTGTTGTTTTTGTCACTGTGGTTTTGCCTTGCTTCTGACTCAGGCTTTGTGCATCTCTGGTTTCTGGATTACCAGCTTCTGCAGGGCCTATGGTTTTGGTTTATTGAAAACAAAACTAGCTTCAGTTCCAATTTAACCGGTGTCAGGCACTGAAGTCACAGGCCTTGCATCTGTGACTTCAACTCTCCTGACAGAAACAATGTCTCCCTCACACAGATTTTGCTCTCAGCGACCACAGTTCTGGCCAGAATCAACTACTGTATGTGAATGTCACCACCACCGTTTCGGTGCTTTTTAATGATTGCTTGAACTTTTTCCTTGTTTGTTTTTTATTTTGTGATTACAATAAGTTGTTGAAAAAATGTCAAAATATTAATAATTTTCGCTTATTCTTACATACAGGCCTTATACCAGATATACAGTCATATGAAAAGATAAGAACAGTCTATAATTATAGCGTATTTGTGTGTATTTGTTTTCATGTGTTTATATAATATCAATCTTAATAATATTGAAGACATCAAATAACAGTAAAACAATAAATTGACTTTCTGAAGCTTGATATCCTGAGAACCTGTCTTTCCCTCATTAAAAACATGCCTGAAGTGTTGCTCTGACCCATTCACTCATGTTAGAGTAATCTTTGAGTCTCTGCTGGTAGTTCTCGGGGTTGCTGAAACGCCTGCTCCCACCTATCCCCGCCTTTTCCACCCATCTCCTCCTCCGACCTTACGTACTCAGCCGAGAGCCTCGCCCCTGCAGAGCTCCCCTACCCTTCCCCTGATGCTTTTCCCTCAGTCAGGCTAGCATACATTTACCTTTACTCTTTACCTATCAGGTGAAATGAAAAGAAAAATCTCTGCCTACTTCAGTAAGAATAGGAATTAGAGTGAAAATGATCAAAAGAGGGACAGTGAGGTCAGGCAGGACAAGAGATCCACAGGTACAGCACACTGACAGCCTGGTTACCTGTATATCTGGTCTCAGCCCTCTGCAGTCAGATACTTGTCTGTTATTTTGATTATGTAGGCTTCCTTTGTGTGCTTTCTGACAGTTTAAACATTTATGTTCCAGACAATGTCCCACAAGAATCCACACAGGGCTCTTCACAAGGTAGGGTGCCCACCACCAGCATTTAGGCTACTTGTTGTAGGCTATTGCCATTTGACATTACAAATAACAATGGTAGGCATGGCATAATGTAAACCTTACATGACTAAATAAATACTACTATTAATATTTATTCTTGTGTTTTTCAACTTGAACATATTGCACCAGTTTTAAAATCGCTGCATTGGCTCCCCGTGGGTTTCAGGATTGATTTTAAGGTTCTTTTTGTTGTTTATAAATGTTTTCATGGTCTTGGCCCAGGGCTGTAGTGCAGGACTGCTGGTCCGATAAATAAGAAGGCCCAAGACTCTTGGGCCTTCTTATTTATCGAACTCAACTATGATTTTAAAAGTAACTTAGTAGATTACATGGATTAATCAATACTTAAGTACATACCATACCATACCAAGTTTATTTATAAAGCACACTTTATGACAGCATGAGAGCTGACCAAGGCGCTGCACATTTCTCTGTACAAGTAAAAGTACAGACTTGAAAATCTACTCATAAAAGTACAAGTACCCCAAAAAACTACTTCATTACAGTAATCTGAGTATTTTTAATTACTTCCACCTCTGGTTATGTCATACTAAAACAATTAATAAAAATATAAAGTTCAGTAGCTATCATAATAAAGAACAGTCATTTAGACATTTTGTCTATCTACCATATATGTAAAAAGGGTATATCAACAATGAGTAGGTTATTGCCATTGATAGTAAGTACTAAGACACAGTGTAGGCTACAGGCAAACCCTCGATTTGTTGTTTCCCTACACCAAGAACAATGTGATGTGCGTATACTGTATGTATGTACAGTATGTATGTATGTATCTACTTATGGCCACCCCTATGTGAGTAGTGGTCTCACCCTGGCCACCCCAGTGAAAATGTTCTGGCTCCGCCACTGTCCGGGGTTACTCCTGACAAACCATGGTGAGTTCAAAAGAGCCATTTGAGGCCTCCAGAAAGAAGATTGTGGCAGTTTATCAGTCTGGTAAATGATTTAAAGACATCACAAAATCATCTGAAAAGCACCATTTCACAGTAAGGAAAGCAGTCCACAAGGGGAAGGGATTCAAAACAACTCCCAATATGTCCAGATCTGGCCATCCAAGCAACTTTACCTTGAAAGCAGACTACAAGATGTTATAAGAACTCCTCTAAAACCTTGAAATTTCATAGTGCTTCCTACAGCAGCCTCTTGCTATTGTTTTCAAAGTGCATCCCAAGTTTATTTTTACAGGAGGTGTGCTAGGGGAAAACCTAAGGCCAGACTAACATTAGCCAGGGAGATCGTAAACAAAGGTCACTAGAACAGAGCACAAATAACAGCTGTTATGCCTGGAGGTGGAAGTTTCATGGTTTGAGGATGCTTTGCTTCACAGGTCCATAATAAAGGCTAGTTGATGGAATATTGTAGAAGGAAATGTAGCTTCATATTCTTTAACTTTGCAATAAATCAGCAGCGAAATGATTGACACTTGGAAAGAATCTCCTGCTCTAACATGATAACTAGAAAAGACCTCTGCGAGCTACACCCCCCCTTGTTGTTATATATCTCTAACTTTAGGTACTTTTCCAACAAAATGGCTGTTAATGAGATGCATGTCTGTGTTCATGCTGTCGCTGTGCTCTTCCAGCAGAGAGGGGAGATTCGCCCATGTGCCATTAATTTGCTGTGCATATGGTCCAACCATTGCGGGGCTGCTGTGTGAGCTTAGCTGTCTGTGAGTTCTCTGAGACGGGAGAGGAGTCCACGATAGCACCACTGGTCGATGGGTGGATATGCGCTTCCTGTTGGATCAACCCTAAAATTTAGTCAGTTATTCCTGGTCACACTGCGGACATTTCCTGAGAATTTCATCGAAATCCAGCAATATTTTGACTTATCTTGCTAAAAGACAAACAGACAAACAAACAGCGTCCTGGCGGAGGTCAATTAACCAAAAGATACAACAGGCTTCTGAACTAGCAATGACCTAACCCCTGCTTAAAATGGTTGACTGCACTTAAAATGCCACAACAGGAAACCAACCAAAACAAATGAACACATTCTACCCAGAAAAGTTGTCAGAATTATGCCAAAAACGTTCTGCTGGTTAAAAAATAGGTTGGTTGAGTTGAAATATGAGACGGGGTGCATGCACATATTTCTGCCTATAGGTAAAATTCTGAGAATATGTTAACTGGAGAAAATAAAACAATAAATTACATCATGTGGCTCTAGTTTTTGATTTACACAATCACAAAAGTTTTATGTTGCTAGTTATTGCACTCATTCTACTTACTGATGTGACAAAAAAGGGAACTTTATCTTCCCATTTGAAATCGCTGTTGATGCAATTATGTGCCTGTTCATACATTAGAAGATATTCTTGGATTTTACAAATCTTCCTGCTTCACTAACTTCTAAATAAAAATGCTTTGATCCTGTTGAAATAAATATCTTAGAGCTGGATGTATACCACTGTTGAACCCCTGGTGATCTTTATGACTATAAAAAAAACATATTGAAAGGTCACCTTAAAAGGTTTAACATTTTGCTCTATGATACTATGTATTCCAAATCTATTTTTTAGGTTCAGTATCAAAATCTAACTTTTTAGTCTATGTTTTTCACAAATCTCTGTTTTTTGCTGTTTTCCACTATTCTGAATCTAGTTTTGTGTCATATTGTTAATACCTTTGGAGGCCCGTTTGTGGTAATGTTTGGAGCTTAAATGTCTCATTTCTGAAACACATTGATTTGTGTGATATGAGACATCTAGAAGACATGTTAGTACCTTGCTGTTTAAAGTTTTCTGCTCTCCCCCATAGTTGTGCTCCCTCATTTTGTTTCTCTATACAACACTTAAATATTCTTCACTCATTCACATTATACACCACCTGTGACTGACTCCAACACCACTTTATAAAACTGTTTAATATTCAGCTAATTCGTACAAAAAATATGATTCATAAAAAACATTACATTTGATGTATCTCTGTCTTTGTTGTGCCTTTTTGAGCCAGGTCATGACAACAAGGTGATGTTATTGAAGGCTTGGAGGGGTCATATTAATATGAATTCAGAGTAAACAGTACTTATACATCACTAAACCGCACAGTGACCAAATCGTTTTCAGTGTTGACAGTAGATAAGCTTGTAGTGTTTGTATAGTCATCCGTGAAATCCAGACAAATTTTGGTGTGAAAAAAAGAACATTTCAAAAATTAAAAAAAGACGAGAAGACCCTTGCTCTTGTGCTTCTTCAGATCATAGTCCTGCTGTATAATCAAAGTGTACTTGAGCTCAAGGTTACAAACTTAGAGCCGGATATTCTAATTTGGGATTCCACGATTTGGTCAATTAAAGCAAATCGCTAACACTGTTGGTTTTATGTATTTCTTTACTGCAGTTCTGTGTTCAGCAGTGGTTTTGGCCTTTGAAGTCTCCCATGGCTGCCATTTTTACCCAGTCTCTTTCTTATCGTTGAATCATTAACATCGACCTTGAATGAGGCAAGTGAAGCTGCAGTGATTTAGTTGTTGTTCTGGGCTGAGTCATTAACGAACTGTTGGAGTAACTTGTCATGGGAAGGTTCACCACTGTTCCATGGTTTTTCCATTTGTGTTGAAAATAATGGCTCTCACTGTGGCTTGCTGGAGTCCCATTGCCTTAGAAGTGGTTTTGGAACCCTTCCCTGACTCATATATGTCAATGATCTTGTTTCTCATCTGTTTGTTGCCTTTGGAGATATTTTAGCCCTAGCTCTATTTAAGTTTTATTTTTAGTCTTCAGATCAGGGAGTCCTCTTAATGAAACTGAGCTAAAAATGAAGTTAATCAAAGTTCATTCATATTTTAACAAGAGTGGCAACTTAGGTGATTTTTTTTGATGTGACAAGGTTTGATGATCGGAAACATTTCAGTTTCAAAAAAGCAAAAACATGAAATCTGTAAGGGTTAAACACTTAAACATACATATACATATGTATAAAAATGTATTTATATACTGTGTGCTCTTGCCTAGATTGTGTTTGGCTGGAAAGCCTCCTTGAAGTGATGTTATAATTATGATATGAATGCCTTTTATAACATCACTATATTGAGGAAACACTGGTTCTAAGGTCCAGCAGTGACATCAGCGATGTGTTTGTTTAATTTGGGGGTAAGCAGGTTTGGAGCTACCCTCCATCTGCTGCAGATCTTCACAACAGTATGAGATCCAGCATGATGCATCTTAGGTCATTCCCTTTTTAGGTCCAACCTCCTGAAGGCCTGAGTTTTACTCCAACAAGAACAAACACTTACGACGGCCATGACCGGCTGCCAGACAAGAATGTCCTCGATAAAACCTCCGACAGCAACATATAACACCTGCTCCATGGAGAGTTTTTTTCCCCCCAACATGTCTGCACGTTACTGTAAGGTTTTGTGTTGAGTCTTGAGCTTGTATTGTTACTCTTCATGCGTGCACTGGTCTACAACTGTCTCAATTCAAGAAGAAAAAGCAGCATGCTATCTCAGATTCACAAATAAAATTTAGTATGTCTTCTACTGTAATTATTGAATAAAAACAAATCTTCTCCTCCCCCTTTGAGCTGAGGGAGGGTGCAGATAAGAGCGGGAACGTGTGGGAGAGGCCGGGAGAAAAAGCAAGGTTTCCAAGAGGCACAATGCCAAGGTTAGACCTTCTTCTTGTGGAAAAACGGAGAAATCCATGAAATTAAACATCCAAGGCTACGAGCAAACAGCATAAGGCCAGCCAGTTCATGAAACCTCAAATATCTTTGTCAGAGTGCTAAAGAGGTGTTTCCTTCCGTTATTTGTTAAACAGGGGTAAAAATATGGCGCTGTCACAGTGCTGTAACATATTGTAAAGTGAAACTAATCCATTCTTACTGTGCAGAGATAAAACGAATGGCTCTCAAGCACTGATGCATTGCACATTTTACTGCTAATGTGACAAATGACAAATGGAGTGCTGTCTGTGAATGCATCAGACTCGGTATATGTGGTAACTTTAGTGAGATTAACTATTTCAGTTCCTTCCTGTGCTAATATTCAACTGAAACTGCTGTTCCTTCATCTGTATTAGCTAAAGGTATTTTCTCTTTTTTTCCCACATTGCAACCACCAACTTTAATTTCTTTTACAGAGATTTTATTTGACATATCGTCACAAAGTGTTTCATAATCATAAAATACAAAGGAGAATGGCTGTTGATTTACAATATCGGTAGGACAAAAAAACACTTGAATGCCAGGCATTTGTATTCAACCCACCTAATTCAATACTTACACTACATTCACAGCTGCCAGGCCTTTTGGGAATATGTCTCCACTAAAAAATAGCAGCTCAGCCTGGATGAAAGAGAACATCAGTTGACTTTTTTTTTTTAGCACCACAGAGTCTTTAGGTCTAGACTTTGACTGGGCCATTTTGACACCTAAATCTGCTTTGATACAAACCATTCCACTGAAGCTCTGGTTGTATGTTGACGGTTGTTGTTCTACTGGAAAATGAACCTCAGTCTCGTGTCTCGTGTGTGTTTTCAGGCGTGCAATTCTCTTTCCATGTTTGGATTGTACATTGTTTGTGATAGTGCTTTATTACCTAATCCTGCTTTAAACGTCTCCACAACTTTAACCCTGACCTACCAGTTGTCTGCTTTAGACTTCAGGAAGGCAATTGGTTGCTTTGCATTTTTATTTAGGTGTATTAGAGTAAACAGGGCTAAATGAAATTGTCCGCCACACTGTTTAGTTGTCATACTAGTAATCGGTTTTAAAATCCTTGAATCATTTTTTTCAACTTCAAAATTAATCACTGCTTTGTGTTGATCTGTCACACTAAATCACAATAAAATGCACTGAGGTTCGTAGTTGTAATGTGACAAAATGGGAAATAATTCATAGGAGATAAATAATTATGCAAGGAAGTGTATTAAAATTCAAGCTCTCAATCTGACTTTGGTCTAAAAGGTAAGCTGCAGCCGTTTATCTCACCAGAGATAGTTGTCTGAGACAACCTCAAGGTAAAGAAGGATAAGAATAGATGAATCCCTGACCTACATGTACTGCTTGGTAGAAGTCCAAGGTTTGGCCCCATGGCTGAGGAGTTCGATATTGTAATAGCTCAACCCTTTGGCCAAATTCATGCTTTTTACAGCTGTGATTGCTGACCACTTGGGACTTTGGAAGCACCTGTGTGGTTCTATTCCCGTTAAGATTTATGCACGGGTGGATTTGTAATGTTGGGAAACAAGTAAGGAAAAGAGCTCCTGTGCTTGTAGAAATAAAATTGTTTTTAAGAAAAACAAGAGTGTAATGATGTGTTGGCTCAATAAATATGTTCATGGTAGCCAGTTTTTTTTATACAGTCCATCACTAAAAAAGGCATCACCCTGAAAAAGAAGTTACAGAACTGTTTCCATGCTTTATTTACAGTTTTTGACTCAGCAGTCAGCCAATTTGGATGGATGCAGACATCCAAGAGCGGTTCCCCAAGACTCTTGTAAACTCTCGTGGTTTTCACAGCTGCACTTGTAGATGCTAAACTGAACTGACCCGGAGTGGCTTCTGCCTTTTGTATGAATGTCATTCAAAAAGAAAATGTTTCCTGGAGAATAACAATCACAAAAGCAACCCAATGGGTATGTTCTCTTCATGCCTCTGTGTCTATATGGAATCACATTTTTATTTTTTAAAGGTTTTATTGGCACTAGTGGTATTGCAACTAGTGGTCTAGCAAATGGCCCAGAATGGAACTTGAGACAGAAGCATCAAGGACTAAGGCCTGTGCATATGGTGCACTTGCTCCACCACTGATATTTTACAAACTACACTCTTGTTTTTGTTGTTTATACAGCTTTTTATTATTATTATTATTGTTTCATTTACAATGGCAATTTTCTTTTCACTCTAATATTGATGATTTAATCCAGTTTATGCTTGTCCTTTAGTATTGATATTTATTTTGCCAATTTTGCATATTTAAATATATGTAGTTGTAATTTGCCCACACAAAAAAAGGAAGAAAATGTTTTCTTTTCCAACCCTGAAAAATCCAATTTTAGTTAATATCTTTTGGTTTTTACACAAAGTTAAGCGGCAAAACACGCCAGCAACAATGATAAACCTGCTGTAGCTCCTTGAAGTTTTATTTGTGCCCTGCTCCAGCTCAAGATGGCGTATTAACTATGTAGTTCTATTACTTTTTGCTCGATTACTTCTCAAGGACCTGAATGTCCAACCCAAAAAACTGAATCTTAACAATTTTCGAATTTTAAAAAGTACATGTGGATCTATGTGTTACAACTAAGGAGTGCTGAGATATTCTTTTTTTTTCACAGACAAACGTCTTTGCTACTTCAACAACACATTTATAGAGGGAAAGCAATAAGAAAAGTCAGATGACCCAGCATTCTAACAGCATTTACACGCATCATGTACGCTAAAATCTGAAGATGTGAAATGAGTTTCAAAACTCCTTGTGCACTTGTAACGTTGATCTGTGTGTAAATGTAGTTTTTGTCTGTGTGTATCAAACGATTGGTGCATACGTATTTAGCGATTTGTATGCGTAGAAGCCATTTTAAATTCATAGTTGGTTTTAAAGGGGCTATATGCAACTTTTTCCCCAAAATAAACGTAACAATCGCCTTTTTATTTGACCATTTATGACTCAAACATCTCCTGATGAGCATACTGACACCTTGTCAGCTCACAGTGGGTGCACCTATAAGCCTGTATCCAGTTTTTTCTATTTTCTGTCGGGTCGGATTTTCCCGAGCTGTCTGCGGATGTGACGTCAAGCGCGTTCATGTTAAATGTTTCAGATCACTCTGTCACCACCGCTAGTCAGCACTCGCAAGCAGTTCAATGGATTGTGCGAATACACAGAAGAGACCAAGGACAACTTTGACACAAACAGTAACTCCACATAAGATTAAAAAAGTTAAACCCCTGACAATTAGTGCCCGAAAAAGATCGAACATTGAGGGCGACCTGCGTAGGAGCGCGCGCTGCGAGAGCGAGCAGAAAGGAAGAGCAGTTCCGTTTTTGGCCACATGGGGTCAGTCGCGAGTTTAAATTTAAGAAAATTGCATATAGCCCCTTTAGGTTCATGTAATTTTAAATTGTGCATGTGTAAATGTATTTTGTTCTCATAATTTCCTCTTTTTCCTTCTTTTTTCTGATGCGCCAGGGACACAGAGACGGAAAATAGAAAGAAAGAAGATGAAGAGAGTTAGGAAATAAAAGTTAATAGGGAGAGGGTAAGTTGAAGATACAAGAGAGGGAGGGAACAAAGAAAACACAAGATAACATCCCTGTCCACCTCCACACCCACAGGACGGCAGGGAGAGGGAAAAAACAACAACAATCAAACAATGCTAACTGAGAACTACACAACCACAACCCACAGATAGATATATACAGTCATGGCCAAAAGTTTTGAGAACTACTTAAATATTGGAAATTGGAAAATATTGCTCCTTAATTTTTTATAATAGCAATTTGCATATACTCCAGAATGTTATGAACAGTGATCAGATGAATTGCATAGTCCTTAGAATGGCAGACTTGACATGTTAAAAGGAGGGTGATCTTCCATTGTTAACCATGGTGACCTGCAAAAAAACGCATGCAGCCATCATTGCGTTGCAAAAAAATGGCTTCACAGGCAAGGATATTGTGGCTATTAAAATTGCACCTATATCAACAATTTTTAGGATTATCAAGAACTTCAAGGAAATGGAGTTAACACGTTAGCTTAAGTTAAAGAGCAGGGCCAAGCTTTAACTCTAGTCGTACGCAGTAATCAACACTAACTCAACCCGCCTGGCCTCCTAGATCTCTCGCACTTCAATTATCAATCAGTGATCTATATAAGCCAGGCTTGCCTCATGTTCCACGTTTTTCACGTTCGTTTCACAGCCCTTCCTACCCGACCCAATCCGTGGTCTAACTTCGATCTACTTTTCTGCTCCATACCCTCAAGTTTCGTCCCCTTGAAACCACTTCTTTCATTCCTTCAACCCCATCCGTTAATCCCTTCGACCCTCATCCCTTCGACTCGACCCTCAGCCCTTCGACCCTTCCCTCATCCCTTCGACTCGACCCTCAGCCCTTCCCTCGACCATCCCTTCAACCCCCATCCCTTAATCCCTTCGACCATTCAATCCTCATCCCTTCGACCCTTCCCTCATTCCTTTGATCCTCAACCCTTCGACTCATCCCTTCGACCCTTATCCCTTCCCTCATCCCTTCGACCCTCCTCCCTTCGACCCTCATCCCTTCGACCCTCATCCCTTTGTCCCTCATCCCTTGACCCTTCCCTCATCCCTTCGACCCTCATCCCTTCCCTCATCCCTTCAACCCTCATCCCTTTGACCTTCATCCCTTCGACCCTTCCCTCATCCCTTTGACCCTCATCCCTTCAACCCGTCCCTCATCCCTTTGACCCTCATCCCTTTGACACTTCCCTCATCCCTTCGACCCTCATCCCTTCAACCCTTCCCTCATCCCTCCATCCTCTACCTCTCGTTTTAGCTTATTTACAGTTCTAGCCTCTCCTAACATCTCTTTCTTTCAGGTTTGTCTGGGGGGTCCTGAGCAGGCACAGGAAGACGAACTCCTGAAGACTGCACCCCCACACTGAGTCTACCTCCTGGCCTCCTTCGTCACATCTCCCCAGACTTCCGTTCCTGTCGTTCACTCAATAAACCTTTAATCTTTATCTATGATGCATGGTCCTTGCTAGTGAAAGAGGTTCAATTCTTGTTAAGAAGGCTTTAGGGCGTCCAAGAAAGTCCAGCAAGTGCCAGGATCGTCTCCTGAAGAGAATTCAGCTGCGGGATCGGAGTGCCACCAGTGTAGAGCTTGCTCAGGAATGGCAACAGGCAGGTGTGAGCGCATCTGCACGCACAGTGAGGCGAAGACTTTTGGAAGATGGCCTGGTGTCAAGAAGGGCAGCAAAGATGCCACTTCTCTCCAAAAAAAAACATCAGGGACAGATTGATCTTCTGCAGAAAGTATGGTCAATGGACTGCTGAGGACTGGGGCAAAGTCATATTCTCTGATGAAGCCTCTTTCCGTTTGTTTGGGGCATCTGGAAAAAGGCTTGTCTGGAGAACAAGCTACCATCAGTCCTGTGTCATGTGTCATGCCAACAGTAAAGCATCCTGAGACCATTCATGTGTGGGGTTGCTTCTTATCCAAGGGAGTGGGCTCACTTACAATTTTGCCCCAAAACACAGCCATGAATAAAGAATGGTACCAAAACACCCTCCAACAGCAACTTCTTCCAACAATCCAACAACAGTTTGGTGAAGAACAATGCATTTTCCAGCACGATGGAGCACCGTGCCATAAGCCAAAACTGATAACTAAGTGGCTCGGGGACCAAAACGTTGAAATTTTGGGTCCATGGCCTGGAAACTCCCCAGATCTTAATCCCATTGAGAACTTTTGGTCAGTCCTCAAGAGGCGGGTGGACAAACAAAAACCCACTAATTCTGACCAACTCCAAGAAGTGATTATGAAAGAATGTGTTGCTATCAGTCAGGATTTGGCCCAGAAGTTGACTGAGAGCATGCCCAGTCGAATTGCAGAGGTCCTGAAAAAGAAGGGCACACACTGCAAATACTGACTCTTTGCATAAATGTCATGTAATTGTCAATAAAAGCCTTTGAAACATATAAAGTGCTTGTAATTATATTTCAGTACATCACAGAAACAACTGAAACAAAGATCTAAAAGTAGTTTTGCAGCAAACTTTGTGAAAACTAATATTTGTGTCATTCTCAAAACTTTTGGCCCGACTGTAAATATAATAACAGTGTCACTGAAAAGCTCATGGTACAGATTATTACAAGATTTAGTAATGGTAACCTAAGCCCAATAATGCATTTGTAAACACCTGAATCCCCACACCTGTGTGTGTATGTGCGTGTGTGTGTGTGCACGCGTGTGTGCGTTCTCCTGCAGTCCTCACAGTATGGGTTTTATTGACAACTTTAACATGTTATGGGATGATTTCACTTTCTTTTGGTTAAATGGTATTTAGCTTACATGAGGTTCAGCCGAGTTTCAACCAGTGCACAGTATGCTGTCCAGTCCTCTTTGGGACATGACGGACAACTCTTTTAAACTGATTGGAATGTATCTATGATTGAATTGAAATGACTGTTCTTGTAAAGTACCTTGAGATGACATCTGTTGTAAATTTGCACTATATAAATAAACTGAATTGAATTGAATGGAATCCTGTGTGCATCAGCAGGAAACTTCCTCTTCATTTCTGCTCTACCGCACATCTCCCTCCGGAACCATTAGCTCCCCCTATTGTTCTTCTCTGACATCATCACTGGACATGTCCCCTATTTCAAGCCACTTTCACAGCCGCACACAAGTTTTCTTGTCACTGCATACTAGGGCAGGAACCTTGATCTGCTGCAGAGTTTACCTCTCCTTCCTGACTCAGTGTCTCCTACCACCACCCCTGAGTCATTCTGCACATGAATCATGACAATTAACAACTGTTTCATTGCAACAAGGTATTTATCCTCAACAATTTGTTTTGTTCATTTCAGAGACAAGGCAGAGAAATTTGAATTTAATTATGTTGAAGTTACATCTCAGAGATTGCTCATTCTTATTTTCTGTCTGCTAATGTTACTTTAGGCAAGATTGTTGTAGCCGATAATTCTAATATTCATACTGATGGGGCTTTATACAGTATAAAAGAATAGCTAAACATTATAGATAATTGAACTTTCTTCAGCATTTATCTGATCCAACTCACATTGAAGGTCAGACTTTGGTCTTTGCTTGTGATGTTTTCCTCAAAATTTTACAGAAAAATTAAGTTACTTTCTGTGATCATAAATCAGTCCCTTTAAACATGTTAACTACTTCTGAGCCTATCTTTAGATATCACACGTGGCATCTGTTAATTAATGACTGTAGCCTGTGGGATTCCCCAAGGCATAATACTTGTACCATTATGATTTTTATTTTATATACTTTAGACCTTTAATGACATTTTGAAGGCTGATGACATCCAGCTGCAGATGTTTTTTAAACCACAATATTTTTTTGATGAGGTCACCTAATTGAATGAATGCCTTAGCAAAAGGTTGCTCGGCTTGTAATTTTCTTCATTTAAATCCCAGCAATACAGAAACAACTAGAAACTCAGAGAGAGCAGATCTGTGCCGAAGCAGCTCAGTTTCCCCTCTCCCCTTGTGATCTAATTCTAACCTTTTTTAGATTGATTGACTATAAAAACATACCTTTAGCAGCTAGATTCACACTGCTTTCATTATTAGTTTACAATTATTCACAAATATCACTTTTTCAGTAATGGCGGTTATCCGATCACCCCGAAATTCTAATCACTTGTTGCTGGTCCAATTGCAGACATTTCCTGAAAACATAATCAAAATCCAGTTATAACTTTTTGAGTTATGTTGCTAACAGACAGACAGACAGACAGACAGACAAGACAGACAAGACAGACTGACTGGTGAAAACACAACTTCCTTGGCAGAGGTAATGATTGTGGCCACATCAAACAAAAAAAACACCCTTACTAACAGCCAATGTCAGGAGTTTGTTTTGTTGGTGTGTGTGGTGGTTTGAGCTTCTCCTTCAGTTCCTCTAGTTTCACACTGGAGGGTGCAGTGGAGTCACCAATCTGGCAATTCTCCCTCTGTGGGCAGTTACCAGGAGGTGTATTAAGCAACGTTTACAGAAGGATAGGAGAAGGTGGAAGCCAGATGTTTAATGCCTGAATGTTAACCATAATGGTGAACTCTAGCCCTCCATGTTTCCCTAGATGCTCATTGGTGTTTTCAAGTTACTTAACTGTGTTTATTCTCTTTTGAAGGTTACCTGCTTCTCAGTGACCCCGTTCCTGGCTCCACCGAATTCGAAGCTTCACTCTGACCTTCCTCTGGAATCATTCCACGGCTGGGTATCTGACTCCTTTTCGTCATCATCATCCTCCTGCAACCATTTTCCATTCACTAGGTCATGTACTCCTGTTCATTCATTTCACTCTGCAAGAACAGCTACCTCCAGATCTCGGAAAGAATCCCACCAGAGCCAGGCTTAGTCCCAACAGCCCACAACTAAGCTGACACAACCCCAGGATCTATATGTCAGTTTTTATTAAGCTCACATTTCTGTATTAAAATATTTTTTACTGGTCTGATGTGATATTGTAGTCTTTAATGACCTGTTTTAATTTGCCTTAAACAAATAAAATTATCTTGTTTTGTGTCTGCAAAAAAAAAAAATTAGGCAGGCGTCCGGAAGACAAGTCAATTCCCTGATCCTGCTTATGATCCCAGCAGTGCAAAATGTCCCCACCAAATTTACCACCAACGTTTTGATGCTTTGTTTCTTTCAAGCAATCTGCATAATGCAAGCAGTTTTGGTTTTGGAGAACTGAGTTTTTGCTCTGGCTGTAATTTACATAAATACAGATAAATATGGGTGTGGTTTCCCTTAAACGCTTGCATGATGTCTCCTTTAAATGTGGAAAAGCTGCATTAGTAAATGGTGACTGTTAGTTTGGAGGGGGCCATTTTTGGAACATGTTGCCTTTTGCTTCTAGTTTCAGAATTGGGAGCAAGTACAAACTCAGAGTTGTATAAACTGAGAACCTGCTAATAGCGTTGGTTTTGTGCCTGCCGGTCTCAAAGCATCAGTAGTAAACATCGCTTTATGTTATTTACAAACTGGAGAGTCAAATGCAACCAATTCTCAGGAAGTTAGTTTGCAATATATGAGAGAAAAATAATGTTAATTTGTCTAAACAATTCCTTAAATTCAAGTGTTATCTAAGCTTTATAGGATGGGTCTTTATTTGCTTTTTTATCTATATTTTTCTATCAAACTAATTATGAAGTTGATACGTGTCTTTTTTAGAAACAATAAAAAGGGTGGAAAAAAGCTTCATTGCTTTTTGCTCCAGAACGTGCTTTTTTCTCTTTCAATGCTAAAGTCCACCTGTGCATTTAGTTCTCACATTTTTATAAAATGTACCCCTGCAGTAGATACTAGGTTGTCAAACTTCCACACCGTTGAACACAACTTCATTAAGTGAATGTGTTGCCATAGTGTTTTAACGAGCACAAAGTAAATAGCTTGTTTTGCTAACAGTATTTAGCCTTGTCGTTGAGTACAAGTATTTGTACATCACACAGGCTTTTTAACCAAACTCAAACACCTTAGGTCAGGTTTGATGAGTAGCCAGCATCACTCCTATTTACAGTAATACTGGTAAAAGTGATAATAAATATTCATGTATCCAAGTATGTTAAAAGCACACACAAGTTGTCATGAAGGTGTCACCATTTTCTTCGCATGACTGTATACTTTAGGTTTCTGATGGAGCAAGGAATGAAGTGCACGACTAACTCAATTTTTTTGACTGTGGCAATTAGAAGCCCTGAAGGCTCGGTTACCCAGCGAGTAAAACTAAAGGAAAACAGGAATGTATTTATTGTAACAAAATAAATAAAAAAGGTTTCAGTCATAAAATCTAAAAGGAATTAAAGCATTTTGTCAAAAAAAGAAATCTTCTTGTTACTTTTCCCACTGGTGCAGGTTTTAGTTTGCATCCCGAAACGTTGCCAGCTGTCATACTTGTAGACTTGGTTACACATTTAGGCACACTATCCCCATGTTAAAACATGGTGCCGGCAGAATCATGCTGTGGGGGTGTTTTTCTTCAGCAATGACTGGGAAGCTAGTCAGAGTTGATGGGAAGATGGATGGAGCTGAAAACCTTTTAAGGGCTGCAAAATGGTCCACAGGTTCACCTTTAAGCAAGATGAGAGATGTCTTTGTTTGTAATGTGTGAAGTGTTATAAAAATGTCCACAAGGCACTGTATGTACTTTAACCTCTTTGGGTTTGTGTTATTATACATTACCCGAAACATTTTACATATTTAACTATAATTCATACAAAATGTTGCTTCATTGTGATTTTGCATCTTTCTAACAAACATCACAGGGACTTAATCATATGGTTTAAAATAAGTTTGTGAGCTGACAAAAGTTTGCATGGTGTATTTAATGGATGGACATCTGCTCTCACAAACGAATCCATAAAACTAAGGGACTGACAGGTGGTTTTAAAAGGATTTGGTAGAAAATCCTGCATGATTTTAAATTAGCCATTTGAAGCCATCAGTTGCTTTTTTGTCATTGTAGCAGTCCTCCAATCAGGCTCCTCTCTCCGAATATGTGGTTCTTTAACTACCCCCTTGTGCATGTTACATGGACTGCATGTTAATGTTGACAACTTTTTGAAAAAAATACCCAAAGATCAACCAGAGATAGTCACAGTTCCAATTACTGGGATATTATCTCTGGTTATTTTTCTCCCTGAGACTGCACAAAGTTAGTGACAGCAAAAGTTCAACATCCCTAAGCATTAAAGGAAACCTGCCTGTTAGCTGGAAGAACATGTGACAGCCTACAGTGCAGTAATGTTGTTGACAAGTAACCTCTTACAAAAGCTTGGTTTTTAAACTGTATGCAGCAACAAGAATAGGTTTCTTTTTTCATATTGGTTTAAAGCTGGGTTCTTACAACTGCAGATGACAGAAGAATGCTGATGTTTATGCAGTTAATCTTTCAGCTTTTTGAAATAAATACGTCAGTTGCAAGTAAAGCTGTTACTGAAATAAAATTTGAACAATAATGAATCATAAATACAATGCCTATTTCTTGTACTCAGTATTTTAAATCAATGTGTGCATTGTTTTTGAGCATGCTAATATTATGTATACCATAACAAGAGGGACTGTGCTATTGATCTTGAACGGTGCAGCGGGTCAGCATGGGCCTTTTGTCTTTAGAAAATACAGGGAAGTTCAAAGTTCTTTACAAGCTTAAATCATTCTAAATCTGTGAAGTGTTATAATACTCTGCGTCATTCCATCAGGGGATGGCATCTCCTCTCAAAAAAACAAAAAACGAAAAAACCTATCTCAGTTGAAATCTTGTAAAGCAGAAATCTGGACTGATTTGTAGATTCCTTTCTGACTCTAAATTAAAGGTTTAGGGCACAGAAAAGAAGGGTCTTCACTGTCTACAACCATCTGTGACTGTGACATTGGTGACTCTTTGTTTATAAGGAAATGTGTGATTATTAATATTCCAAAACTATTTTGAATGCAACTAGAATGAATTTTGTACATGAGGAGCTTTTCTGTAAGGGTAGGTAACATTTGAAACCTCAGATACAATACTGAGAATCTTCTTTCTGCGTCACAACCAACTCCATCTCTGATGGTTAAATAAAACAGATGCAAAGAAATTGGGGTTTTTTTTCGCATCTGGTTTATTTCAAATGATTTATTTTATGGGAGGAGAAAATTTAATTACAAACACAAATGCATACACCATGGAATTGAGCCATTTTGTGCGGCCGATCACATATTCATTCCTAGAGCCCAGAAAGACCATGAAAAAAAAAAATCTGAAAAAATCTGATTCTCACAATGAATTCAAATGTAACACGTTCACACAGATAATATGAGCCATCTTCTTGACTACATTGGCACACAGCCAGGGTGTGAATTATACAGTAAAAATTGTCTTTGGAGAGATGGGCATCAGGGGAGAAGGGGTCCTGTTAAAGCACAGACATTGTGATCAGTAACTTGAAGTCCTATAATCCTTACAGTGTTTTCTGTGCTTCATTTCTCGAGATGCATGCAAAAATCCTTACGAAGACTCAACTCGGCCACTTTTCAGTTTGATTGGCCTTGATGTCAGTGGTGGACCATTCAGAAACTCAGAAATCGGTAAACACACCTTTAACTAATTGCTAAGGCAAGGCAAGGCAATTTTATTTGTATAGCACACTTTCAACAACAAGGTGATTCAATGTGCTTTGCGTGCTTAAGAGGTAGAATAAAAATAGCAGTAAAACACAGACAAGCAAATAAACTAAAAACAGCAATAAAGCAAGAAGCACACACAGATACATCAAGGCATTACAAAGCATATAATGTAAAAACAGCAATAAGCATACACAAAATATGATACATCAAAACATTACTCAAAGGCAGCTCTAAACAGATATGTTTTTAGTTGTGATTTAAAAGAACTCAGTGTTTCAGCAGCTTTGCAGTTTTCTGGAAGTTTGTTCCACATTAGAGGAGGATAGAAACTGAAAGCAGCTTCTCCGTGTTTGGTCCTAATTCTAGGGATGTTGAGTAGACTGGAATTAGAGAACCTGAGTGGTCTGGTGGGTTGGTATATTAACAGCAGATCTTCTGTATCCTTTGGTGCTAAGCCATTCAGTGATTTATAAACTTTTAAAAGTATTTTAAAGTCTATTCACTGAGCTACAGGGAGCCAGTGTAAGGACTTTAGAACTGGGGTGATGTGCTCTACTTTCCTGGTTCTAGTGAGGACACGAGCAGCAGTGTTCTGGATCAGCTGCAGCTGTCTGATTTACTTTTTAGGCAGACCTGTGAGGACACTATTGCAGTAATCAATCTGAATAAAGATAAATGCATGGATGAGTTTTTCTAGGTCCTGTTGCAACATCAGATCAGCCGATGGAGGCTAGGGAGAAGACTCAGTGTGGGGGTGCAGTCTCCGGGAATTCATCTTTCCCGAGCCTGCTCAGGACCCCTCCCGACGGAACCTGAAAGAGAGAGATGTTAGGAGGCTAGGACTGAGTGGAAGCAGGGATGTGAGGATGTGGGGACGAGGTCATAAGGGAGGGGATGAGGGAAGGGGATGTAGGGATGAGGGAAGGGGATGTAGGGATGAGGATGTAGGAATGAGGGAAGGGGATGTAGGGATGAGGGATGAGGGATGTGAGGATGTAGGGATGAGAGATGTGAGGATGTAGGGATGTAAGGCTGTAGGGATGGGGAAGTGAGGATGTAGGGATGAGGGAAGGGGATGTGGGGATGAGGGATGTGAGGATGTAGGGATGAGGGGAGGGGATGTAGGGATGAGGGAAGGGGATGTGAGGATGTAGGGATGAGGGAAGGGATGGAGGGATGTGGGGATGAAGGGATATAGAGATGTGAGGATGAATGGAAGAGGGTGAAGATGCGAGGATTTCAATTGTATTTATATAGCGCCGATTAACAGGTTAAAGTTTTAGCTAGTTCTATTTAAGGAATCCCAGCAGATTGCATTGGGTCATTGACTGTCAGTTGCGCCCCGTTGATGCAGACTCCAACCACAGCAATCTTTCAGCAATCTTTCATACTGAGCAAGCTTGTAGCGACAGTGGAGAGGAAGAACTCCCCTTTAACAGGAAGAAACCTCCAGCAGAACCTGGCTCAGAATGAGCGGCTATCTGCGACGACCGTCTGGGGGTTCGAGAAGACACAGCAGAAAAGCAGATAGAACGAAAGAACTGATGCAAGAGAACTTTCTATATTTAATTAAAAAAGGATGAGGCCAATTAGAGGGTCGGGAAGGGATGGGGTGCGAAAACGATCGACACAAACGCGGAGCACTAGGCAGGCTGAGTTTATATTGACTGCAGAGGAATTAGATATGCAATCCAGGTGTAAGACGCCAGGTGAATCGAGTTTGGGTAGATTGCTGAGTGGGAATTGGATTTTGGGGCGTGGTCCTGCTCCTGAACTTAAGCTAAAACATTAACTCCATTTTGTGTGGACTGTTAATGAGTCAAGGTTAGCTACTTACAGGATTAATGAGGTATCTGAAAATAAAGTCAGGATCTGCCAGTGGCTATTCAATGGAAAACTGCACTTAAAATGACATGTCAAGACATATCAGCAGTTCATTCCACTGAAACAATCTCCGTTTTCCTTTGCTTGACACTTTAGGATGAGTTGACTCAAACACAACTATCCAAGCAATAGCTAATCTTAAAAACAGATCACACTATAAAAGAAGTCTGGAACAACATAGAAATGTAGTCGCCACTTGTCCTGCAGCAGGGTCTTGGTATACTGTTGGTGTGAATCCGAATACACTCCAATGACTCCAGCACCAAAGAAAACTCACCCATCAGTCATCAATGACTATAGACCTGTTGCCCTGACATCCCACATCATGAAGGTCCTGGAGAGACTCCTGTTGGCACCCCTGAGTAAGCAAACAAGAACTTATCAGGACCCACTGCAGTTTGCTTATCGCTGTGGAGTTGGAGTTGAAGATGCCATCATCCACCTGCTTCAAC
Organism: Valencia hispanica; assembly: GCA_963556495.2. NCBI lineage: Eukaryota > Metazoa > Chordata > Actinopteri > Cyprinodontiformes > Valenciidae > Valencia > Valencia hispanica. Next base: position 33,400,736 of record OY747715.1, on the reverse strand, counting down.
CAACCCACTGTCATCTGGACAAAGCAGGCAGCACTTTAAGGATCATGTTGTTTGATTTCTCCAGTGCATTTATCACAATTCAACCTGATTTGCTTTGTCAGAAACTCCTGAAGAAACAGGTGGGGCCCTCAACAATTGCCTGGATCAACGACTACCTGACAAACGGAACACAGTTTGTGAAACTGAAGAATTGTGTGTCAAACCAGGTGGTCAGCAGCACAGGAGCACCACAGGGGACCGTACTCTCACCATTCCTTTTCACTCTGTACACCTCAGACTTCCAGCAAAAATCAGAGACCTGTCATCTGCAGAAATACTCAGATGACTCTGCGATTGTCGGGTGTATCAGAGATGGACAAGAAGCTGAATACAGAGAGCTGGTGGACCGCTTTGTGACATGGTGTGGAAACAATTGTCTTACTTTGAATGTGAACAAAACAAAGGAGATGATGGTAGATTTCAGAAGAAACAGGGATAAGTCAAACACTGTTTCCATCATGGAAGAAGAAGTGGAGGTGGTTGAGGTGTATAAATACCTCGGAGTTCACCTTGACAACAGGCTGGACTGGAGGCTCAACAGTGAAACCGTCTACAAGAAGGGACAGAGCAGACTGTACTTCTTGAGGAAGCTTAGGTCCTTCAAGGTTTGCAGCAAGATGCTGCAGATCTTCTACAAGTCTGTTGTGGAGAGTGTAATCTCTTCAGCCGTCATCTGTTGGGGTAGCAGCATCAGAGCCAGGGATTAAAAAAAGGCTCAACAACCTGATAAAGAAGGCTGATTATGTTCTGGGGATGACCGTGGAACCTAAAACTGAATTACCAGAACAAATGACACGTTCACCTTAATCCAGACAGTATTCCAAGAGAGGAACGTCATACCAATGAGGAAGCAAGGAGGTGGACTGTCATGGTTAGAGCCAGAGGTGGGTAGAGTACCCAGAAATTGTACTCAAGTAAGAGTTGTGCTACTCTAATGTATTTTACTCAAGTAAAAAGTAGTTATCCAAGAAATGACTCAAGTAAGACTGAAAAAGTATTTCGTCAAAAGGCTATTTAAGTACTAGTAACTGATGATGTCATCAGATGGGAAAACATAACATTTTATGTCCAATTTCTGGTGTTTTAAAGATTAAAATATAAGAAATCATACAAATAAATAATATAATCATAAAATAAATTCGGACAGAATGAAAAGTTTACCAATTTCTTTTCAACATCAAAATTTATTAAACTAATACTTATAAGTGAATGTATATGTTTGAACAAAGTAAAGTACTTCCAGTGGCAATATATAGTTTACTGTATCTTCTTGATCTCCAAATGGCACAAAGGGCTCAGCAAGTAGAGAAACATTAGAACGACAAATCTTGTGTACACACAAGAGCTCTCACTTTATCATAAATTGTGGGTTTGTGTCAGGGTCTGGTGCATTTCCGGTCAAGACATATTTGTTCCTCATTTGATTAAGTTACTCATAGTGGGTAGAGGATCCAGACATTTTACTCAAGAGTAGCAATACTTCATAAGAGTATCACTCAATTAAAAGTAAAAAGTTCAGTGTAGTTCAGTGTAGTAAATCTTCTCCCAGAAGCAGGGCATGCTTTGCTGCAGCAAGATGTCGCAAGCTCACCATCATAGAATGAGCCATGGATTTTACCATGTATCAAAGGATGCTTGTAGAAAATGTGAGACCATCTTAAAAAATTAGGGCTGAAGCAGAACTGGACCCTTCAACAGGAATATGACCCAAAACATATCGATAAATCTACCAAGGACTGGCTGAGAATTAAGAAAAGGAAAGTTCTGAGCTGAGTTAAGGCCCAGATGTTGATCTTATTAAGATGTTGTCTGGGGGTACTTCAAATAGGATGTACATGTGAGAAACCCCTCAAACATCTCAAGGCTGAAAGTGAGGACTGGAGCAATCTTACCTCATATCATTCTCAGAGACTGGCTAACAAGCATGTCATTAAAAGTCTTTCAACCAGAGGAGGGTAATAATAGCTATTAGGGGCATGGTGTTCTAACTGATTAAAAACCCGCTTATTCTAAATATCAATCACTTTTTGGGGTAAACATAGATATTTTTGTGTGTATTTACCTAAAAGCAAATCTGTTCCAGAGATTTAAAAAAACAAATGAAATCAGACATCGATATGTGAATGCTTATTTTGAAAGAACTTAACATTTAACAGGTGTTAGGATCCTTTGGTGTTTGTGTTTTGAGTTTCGGTTATTTGATTTCCTCATCTAGTTGATCTCCTCTTATTAGTGTTAGGAACATTAGGGGTTTGTGTGGTTTGAGTATCCTCCTATTTTCCGTTTTTCCTCCCACTGCGTTTTCTACTCCTTTCCTCTTTTACCGTCCGGTGTTTGTACTTTGATTTTCTCTTGTTTGTGGGTCATTCCGTATTTGTTTACTTAGGTCTTGACTCAGTTACTCTTGCGTTAGTCCTTCTTAGCTATGTTAGGTTCTGTAGTCACTATTACTTCGATTTATTTGTTGATCTTTTATTAGTTATTTCTTCGTCTCATCCGTTAGCAGACATTTATTTTATTTACATTTTACTTTATTTTCTCATTAGGATTGCTGTTCTCTTTCTAAAGTTTACTCGTGTTTCTTTCTTTTCTGTTTCCCTGTTCTTGTTATATTCATTAATGCTTTTACTTTAAGTTTCTCTTAGGCTCCTCTATATTTGTTCTCTTGGATTTCTTTCATCCTTAGAGTTCTTACCTTTCTCATTTAGAATTCTCTGTCTAGACTTCTCTTTTATTCATGCCTTTGTTTTCCCTCTGTTTCCCCAACAGTATGAAAACTGAAAACTACTAACTACAATAAATACCTTTCTAAACTGTTGTTTTGTGGTTAAAATCAAAAAACAGATCATAAACACTTCCAACTTTGGAAGCAACTGCTCATGGAAATTTTAAACATCAACTTTTCTAATTTCCTGCAGCAGCTACCTGGGCTGTACTGCTCATTCTAGCTTGTGTATAAACAGGAACAGAAAGTGAAGATTTAATTTCAATTTGTCTGCTCTATTATGCAATAATGTCTTATTATGTACAGCTAAACAATTTTAATGTGATAAGTGCACCTGCGATGGACTGGCGCCTCTCGCCTGATGATTCCTGGAGAAGTGCACCATCACAGGGTAGACGGTGTGGATGATGGATGGACTGTGATAAGTTGAGAAACTGGCTGTATTAGTGAATCACTTGTTGATTCCAACCAAAACATGTTGGTGTGAATCCAAGTTTCCAAGACAGAGCTAGGCTCTCTTTTCTCACAAGCTGGAATTAATCACCATTGTAGTTTCTGGCTCGCTTTCATTGGATGTAAAAAAAGCAACAACAACAACAACAACAACAACAACACACATGTACAAGGCTATTAAGTTAATTTTCTTGTTAGTCAGTTTAAAATTAGAGGCGGAGGATCGAGCAGGAGACAACGTTCTTTCACATTGCAGGACTGGCAGATTTACCACCTATTGGTGACATGGCATGAAACTGTCTGCCTTGGATCAGCATATGTTCCTGGAGCATGATGAGAAGATGCTGGAGAAATGTTATAAATTAGTGAAGGCCACCGTGCTAAGGTTATAGCCATGTTGATTAGTGTACAAACAAGAAAGCAAAGAGCAGCTTAAACTGACTCTTGGCTCTCAACCATCTACCCGATTTGATGGCACATATATAAAGTGCTGTGAAAAGCTGTTGATGCCCTTAGCAGCCAAAAATGCCATTGAATGTTTCTGATAACTGACGAGTCTCGCGTCCCTAAAGAAGAGTTTTGGCCGACTATTCTTTGGAGATTTTTTATTTTTCAGCCACAATAATTGGTTTTCCAGCCTGTCATGCCACAACATCACAATCAGATGGAAGTCATAACCTTGTCTAGGCCGCTTCAAAACCTTTAGTTTTATTTCTTTTTAGCCATTTCGAGGTGGACTTCGGGTGTGCTTCAGATCATTGTTCTGCCACATAACCCGAATGTGCTTTAGCTTAAGGTGACGGAATGAAAACTGGACATTGTGCTTCATGATTTTCTACAAGGACTTCGTGGTTCAATCAATTAGAACAAGTGTTTCAGGTCTTGAAGCAGCGAGGTACGATGTTCTTTTTCTGTAACACTAAGTCCAACAAGTTTCTCATTTGTCTTGTCAGTCCACAGAATATTTCCCCCAAAATCTTGGGGATCTTTAAGTTCTTATTTTTTTTAGGAAAATTAGATGGGCCTTTGAGTTCTTTTCAGTCAGAAGTGGTTTAAGCTTAAAAATTCTCCCATGGATTTCATTATTGCCCAGTCTCTTTCTTCCAGTTGAATCACTAACGTTGACTGCATGCAGCAAGTGAAGCTGTGGTGTTTTAGATGTTCTGGGTTCTTTTGTGAACTCCTGGAAAAGGCATTTCTGTGCTTTTAAATCAAGTCTGGTAGCCCAGCCAGTCTGTGAAGGTTCACCGCTGCTCTATGTTTTCTCCATTTGTAGATAATGGGTTTCGCTGTGACTTACTGGAGACCAAAAGCCCCAGAAATGATTTTGTAACTTTTTAGCAGGCTGATAGATTCATTTACTTTGTTTCTCAGTTGTTATTGAATTTCCTCATATCAGGGCATGATATTTTGCTTTTTGAGATCTTCATGTAAGACAAGGTTGTATGATTTTTTTTTTATTATTCTACTGGTTTGTCAGCAATTGGGCTTGGTAGTGGCTTGGGAAATCAAACTAAAAACATATAGATGAGATAGCTTTTTTCCCCTTGATATACACTACCGTTCAAAAGTTTGGGGTCACCCAAACAATTTTGTGTTTTCCATGAAAAGTCACACTTATTCACCACCATATGTTGTGAAATGAATAGAAAATAGAGTCAAGACATTGACAAGGTTAGAAATAATGATTTGTATTTGAAATAAGATTTTTTTTACATCAAACTTTGCTTTCGTCAAAGAATCCTCCATTTGCAGCAATTACAGCATTGCAGACCTTTGGCATTCTAGCTGTTAATTTGTTGAGGTAATCTGGAGAAATTGCACCCCACGCTTCTAGAAGCAGCTCCCACAATTTGGATTGGTTGGATGGGCACTTCTTGCGTACCATATGGTCAAGCTGCTCCCACACCAGCTCAATGGGGTTCAAATCTGGTGACTGCGCTGGCCACTCCATTACCGATAGAATACCAGCTGCCTGCTTCTTCTCTAAATAGTTCTTGCACAATTTGGAGGTGTGTTTTGGGTCATTGTCCTGTTGTAGGATGAAATTGGCTCCAATCAAGCGCTGTCCACTGGGTATGGCATGGCGTTGCAAAATGGAGTGATAGCCTTCCTTATTCAGAATCCCTTTTACCCTGTACAAATCTCCCACCTTACCAGCACCAAAGCAACCCCAGACCATCACATTACCTCCACCATGCTTAACAGATGGCGTCAGGCATTCTTCCAGCATCTTTTCAGTTGTTCTGCGTCTCACAAACGTTCTTCTTTGTGATCCAAACACCTCAAACTTGGATTCATCCATCCACAACACTTTTTTCCAGTCTTCCTCTGTCCAATGTCTGTGTTCTTTTGCCCATCTTAATCTTTTTCTTTTATTGGCCAGTCTCAGATATGGCTTTTTCTTTGCCACTCTGCCCTGAAGCCCAGAATCCCACAGCCGCCTCTTCACTGTAGATGTTGACACTGGTGTTTGCGGGTACTATTTAATGAAGATGCCAGTTGGGGACCTGTGAGGCGTCTGTTTCTCAAACTAGAGACTCTAATGTACTTATCTTCTTGCTCAGTTGTGCAACGCGGCCTCCCACTTCTTTTTCTACTCTGGTTAGAGCCTGTTTGTGCTGTCCTCTGAAGGGAGTAGTACACACCGTTGTAGGAAATCTTCAATTTCTTAGCAATTTCTCGCATGGAATAGCCTTCATTTCTAAGAACAAGAATAGACTGTCGAGTTTCAGATGAAAGTTCTCTTTTTCTGGCCATTTTGAGCGTTTAATTGACCCCACAAATGTGATGCTCCAGAAACTCAATCTGCTCAAAGGAAGGTCAGTTTTGTAGCTTCTGTACCGAGCTAAACTGTTTTCAGATGTGTGAACATGATTGCACAAGGGTTTTCTAATCATCAATTAGCCTTCTGAGCCAATGAGCAAACACATTGTACCATTAGAACACTGGAGTGATAGTTGCTGGAAATGGGCCTCTATACACCTATGTAGATATTGCACCAAAAACCAGACATTTGCAGCTAGAATAGTCATTTACCACATTAGCAATGTATAGAGTGTATTTCTTTAAAGTTAAGACTAGTTTAAAGTTATCTTCATTGAAAAGTACAGTGCTTTTCCTTCAAAAATAAGGACATTTCAATGTGACCCCAAACTTTTGAACGGTAGTGTATAATTGCATAATTTAGTAAAAGTGTTTGAATTTACTTAGGTCATCCTTATCCAATATTAACAAATGTTTGATTGATCTGAACATTTAAGTGTGGGGGGGGGGGGGGAAAGGGAAAAACTGAAGAAATTTGTAAGGGGGCAAATAATACTTTCATGGCACACTATGTTCCTCCTGTTTATTGATTGGGTAACAGAATAAACACAAGAATACAAAGTTAGTCAGATGAATTTGGACTTTTCAGATTAAAATAAATAAAAAGTCAGTTTGCTTCTCTACAGAGTTTTTACCTTGTCAGTCACAACATCTAAACTGGGGCGAAACTTACAAAACCTAATGGAAAAATATGTCAAAATAATTATTAACAGAAGTCGGAGGTAAAAGCTTGTCGAAGCATCACAAAGGAGAAACCCTAATTAATTAGTGATGTCTAGACTTCAGGCAGTCTCTTTCTGCGAATAATTCTAAACAAGGCATTAAAAAATAAACATTATTTCTGCTTATGAAAATGTGTGTAATTACTTTTATTTCCTTGATAAACATGCCCTACATATTAGATTTGTAATTTGTCAACAGTCACTCTGATTTGGTTGTGAATAACAATAGCTCAAATTAGATTAAAGCACACATTCATTATGAAAGGCTAATGTGAATAGGGTGTTTTGGCAAACAAGAGTAACTCAAATTGTGTTGGTCTCCAAATATTCTGGACACAGCTGCATAATGTCAATTCTAATTCAGAACATCTTTTGGCCAGAAATTAGTCTGGTCTCATTTAACTGGGTTTGATTGTGACCATTATGGAGCAAAAACCATGTTTTTGTCTGTTTGGTAGGGGAAAAACTCTCAGAGAAGAACTCCGCTTATACATTTTTTTTTTTACATAATGCAGGTCGAACATTTTAAACATTTATAGAGCACCTTTCAAGATTTAGGAATCACCGAGTGCTTTACAAAAACCAGGAATACAAAAATACACAATAGACACTTAAGAAAAGGCTATTCTAAAATGATAGGTAAACTCGAGTCCATTGGTAGGGAATTCCAAAGTAACTTCTCACAACTCCTTTCTTATCCCAGTCATCTATCTCATCCTTTTTCATGACCGCTTTTCGTTCTCTCCTCCTCCTTTTTTCCTTTTGTTGCTCTCTTCCTCATTATCCCTCTTTCTGACCCCTTTTATCCCTCTGATTCTTCTAATCATTCCTTGTGACCTCTTCTTATTCTCCTTATACGTCTTCTCTATCTTTAAGACCACTTTCTTCAAACTAATCCTCTCTCTCTACAACACCATTTTATCCCTCTCACTGTGTTTATTTTTTATTGTGATGTGGTTAGGATTTAGTGATGACCAGCTTTGGTTGCCTACCCTGGCCATTGGACAATATTTGACTCTAAAGGTTTTTAAATGATCTTACTCTATTATTGCTTTTGTATACAAAACAGCTATACATCCCAAACCATCACAGCATGACAGCACCAATACTGTGCTTCTGTGCAGGTAGTGTTCTTTTCCACCCAGAGCTTCATTTTATCACCTGCAGTCATAAACAAAACTGTGCTTAAAAAATGAAGAGACTGACTCATCTCTGGAGGTTTTGGCCAACTTTTGTCTCATGCATTCTTTTTAACACTTGTTCCGCTATAACCAATTTTCTAAACTATTTAGATGTTTGTCTTGCATTTCTCTCCCCTATTTGATCCAATATCAATTCAGACTTCCTTACAGCAGTTTTACGAGCATGAAATTCCTTTACATTACCAACCGCTGAGACGGAAACCATGAAGGTTTTGGCACACGCTCCATAGCTCTTGGATTTGCTGTCAAACATAACACTGCTTGCTTTTTATGCTATACGAGTAGGAGATCTTCACCTTTATTGGGCGAGTGTATTCCTTTCATTTATCGCATCTTCTTCTTCTTCTTTGGGCTGTTCCCTTTTAGAGGTTGCCACAGCAGACTACCTGCTATCGTCTTACCTTACTAGGGTTTAATGATAAAAAGAAATAAATACATTTTCATTGAAAACCACATCAATAAAGGAAAATTGCTTTTAAATGTGCTTTATAAATCAATTATGATCAACTGATTGATTTTGAAACACAGAAGCATAGCTCTTGTCTTCACAGTTTCACCAAAGAAACAGCAAGTCTTTTAAAGCAGCACAGCGATCTTTCATTGATCTCATGACACTGTAAATAAGCACCAGCGAATCTTATTATAGGATTTTGCTTGAGGGACTAAGGACAATTGTATAATAATAATAATAATAATAATAATAATAATAATAATAATAATAATAATAATAATAATAATAATAATAATAATAATAATAATGACTATGGTAGTGGGCACAGCAACATAAGCACTGCAGCTTTATTATTATTAATAATAATCTGAATATTTTTAATTCACAGTGCAAAACATTTGTGTTAAAACTGGAGAAACCTTCGTTGAATACTTATTTTTCTATTTAGACTGTTTCTTGGACATCTTGCCAGGGAGATGTGAAGAGAATCTTTGCCATGAGCGAAACTTTCCAATAAAGCTGGTGATAGGTCATAAAAATGTGATGCACACATGAAAGCGTGTTGTAAAACAACTTCAGGCAGGGAGAATAATCGTAGATAATAGGAGGCTTGTTTCGGGTGTAGTCTCGTGGAAACGCGTTTCACAGTGTTTATTAATTACAGCCTACATTTATTAGTCCGTAAATTATGAATCGTTCAGCGCCCTTGTTGGTCGTTCCGTGAAAAGAAAGTAACCTATTTAGAGCGTTTTTCCTGCTGCTGACTTTAATCAAAGCGCATCCGAGTAACTCCGACTCTCACTTTAGGAGGAGTTTACGACTCCTGTTGCTCTGTGAGACTTTTTTTTTTTTTTTTTTTTTTTACCAAAACGCTTTGTACAAGGAGAGATTGGGCCGAGCTGCAGATAAACAGTTCCCGGGGACCTGCCGGGGAATTTTCTGTCGTGCAAAGTCCAGTCTCGTGGCCAAGCGAACTCTTTCTGGGAAATTAGCCAAACCAGTCGGCAATTATCTTTTAGCTCCGTTTGGCCCGGGGTTAAGAAAATAACGGCAGGCGACGCGGTGAGAGGTCTCAGCATGGCGCAGAAAACTGAAGAAAGTCCGCTCGGTTTCACCAAAAGCCGCGAAGGAAGCGGCAGGTTTGAAGAATCCGATAATAATAGCAGGAGCTGCGGGTCTGGGTGCGTTAATCCGCCAGCCCGTGACATGGAGGCGCGCTGCTGTCAGACAGCTGCTGCTCCTCAGGAGGAGTTGTTGTTAAACGCTGACAGCTGCTCCTTCTCTGCGTGCGCCACAATCTCAGAGACAGCCAGAGAGCTGTGCAGAGCAGTGTCCGTCTCTTTGGGTCTCACCGTTGAGTCCAGTGACATGAGCGACGTGGACGCTGCGCTCCCCCCATGTGCGGCAAACGACCAAATCAGCGGAGAGTATTTCTTCGGGGTGGACGCCGCGGCAGTGAGCTGCCCCGAAGCGCAGACCCACATCACTTACAGGTGTTCCGATCGGGAAGAGCAGCCTGCGCACGGCCAGAAGCCGCCCGCGAAGATGTATAAAAGTTCAGAGACGCCTGCGCATTTTCATCACCAAGCCTCCAGCCGGACGTCTGTGAACGCGCAAAACTTCACACCGTGCAAAGCTGAGGACACGGACTACCTAAGCGCAGCCCCCATCGTTTCATGCCCTTACGCCCCAGACCACTTAGCGCAATTCGGCCACACGGCGACGGCGACGGCGGCCACCGAGAGGCCATGCAGGTCGTTTTACAACCCCCAGGAAGGAGCGCGGGACTACGGGGATGTCCCGGAGAGCGACTCCGGCGGCGGCGGATATCAGCCGGAGCAGGAGTACGGCGTCAAAATCAAGTCGGAGGGAAGCGAAAGTTGGGGCTCGTTCTGGGGCGGCGGTTACACCTTCAACAAGAGGTACAACACGCAGTTCTGGGGGTCCAGGCAGTGCATGAACGCGCACGAGTCTGGACCGAACGCGGCGTTCATATGTAATCCGTACGAGGGGAGCGTGGTGCGTCCGGAGCAGTGGTATCCCGGCGGGATGCTGAGGACCCCCTATCCCAACTCCGGTGACATGAAGAGTCAGGTCGGTGAATGGCTGGATGTAGTCTACAACGACACCAGGTAATTCAATTATTATTATTATTATTATTATTATTATTATTATTATTATTATTATTATTATTATTATTATTACTACTACAGCTTGCAGGATAATTAAATTACTGGTTTTGTCAAATTGCAAGATAGGTGTTATTTCACACTCAAAACGTAATTAAAAAAAAGACATGAAGCAGATTTTCTTGAGTTCGCTCTGAGTCCTGGTGATCCATCAGATCACCTGAAGTGATCCTAATCATCCTGAATTCCATTAAAGCTCATGCAAATCTGCGCATGTTTATTGGTCTGTCAGGATGTAGAAACAGAACAGTATATTTATATAGACAGTTAAATACAAGCAAAAATAACTGCTTTGACAAACTTTTGGAGTCGTGCAAAAAACAACAACAACAAAAAAACATCATTCAGAGATTTTGAGTTCACTCTGACTTTAGGAGATCACCAAAAAATGTATTCTATTCTTTAAAAGTGTTTATATAATCTGAGCACCTTTTGTTGGTCTGTCTTATTAAGCATATAGGACAATTAAAATGGTGACAGATTAAACGTTTTCTCGTTGAGTTTTCAAGTTAAATGTCAAATAGATGGCAATTTTATGAGTCACAGTGTTTGAGTAATTCCTCATCTTAAGTGATCCCAAGCTCAACCATTTAGTTGCTATCCATCACATGTCCCCTTGAAAACCATGTACCCTAACCAGGTTCTCTGGTTTGTCTGACTGACATTAAATGGCCACAAAAGAAAAAAAACATTCGAAAGCATCAAACCTCTAATGAGATAAAAACATGTGTTTCATCTTAGCTTGCATCCTGTTTATTTCTTGAAGACAGCTGTTTTTGGTGTTGTAGTTACATTCCTACTACACGTGTTTTGTTTTGTTTCCTTTTTAGAAACCAAATCATGTCCAAGTTTCGGAAACGGTTTTACAACTCTAACTCGGCTCACGCAAATGAATTAGAAAACTTTGACCAGGCAAGACATTCAAGCTCGTTATATCTAATACATATTTGAGTCACATGAATGTGTCTCAAATTAAAATTTATGAACACAGTTAAAATCAGTCAGCATGGGATGAATGCTATTTTTGCAATAATAATAAAAAAAGGTTTTTTATTGCCCAGGCGGTCTGTTTTACCATTTTTGGACCAAACAAAAAAGATGACGAAGAAAACTCAAAGCTCTTCTGCTCAGGTCAAAAAACCAGTAGAATTTTACATGCTGATCGGCCAGCAGCCCACTCAAACAGTATTCGCCAAAGCAGGAGAACACCTTCAAAAGAAGATAATCAGCAAAAATGCATTCTGTGGTGTTATGGAGCTGTATTTATTTATTTTTTATCACAAACCTTTAAACTACTCAAAAAAGTTCTAATGATTGCAAAACCAGTAATTTCACTCTGTTTGGCATTGCTGATGAAGAATGTGATATGAATGTAAATATCTATAATGTGCATGTTTGTGCTAATTTTCCTTTTTCTTTTTCTCATCTAACAAGTATTTGTATTTTCTTATTGAAATTACTGAAAAGAAACATCTATTACTAACTTGTATTTATTAGAGGCGGCTTGTTTAGCCTCAAATTCTCCGAAGATTTGGATTCAGAGTTACATCCCCATGTCGTCTTATGACATAGTTTGTTTGTGATGCCGAAAGGACTTGTGTGGGGATGTTGATTGACTCTAGAGTCGTATATTACACAGCCAAGGGCTTTTCTCCAACCCTCTGCGTTCACCGAAGGTAATGACTCAGAGTTTGCACTCTCAGACTCCAGTTTTTCTCAGAAACCATGCATGTAGGTGCACCATGTTTTTATAATTTGCCTTTTATTGAAATGTTTTGACTGTACGGGGCAACAAGAAACATGCAACTGATCTCCCCACTCACAGTGCTTTTTTGTTTGCTTTTTTTTTTTTTTTCTTACAGTGTCCTGTTTAGACTACAAGGTCATCCGAGTTCACCAGACAGTGCTATGGTCTAGCGGTCTGATCCAAAATTCTGTTTACAGCAATACAGCTATTTCATCTGGTTAAACAGTTAAATGAACAAGAAGATTTTCCGCAGACACATTTGACTATTCATTAACAAGCGCAGCAATGACTTGCTGTTCGTCTGTATTAAAGCTGCTCTCTTATGAAGGTTTTCTTGGAACCACCATCACATCATTTAAAACAAAATAAAGTTTTGTTTTAAATGAAAATGTCTCCTAATATCATTTGCAGCACATAATGTGCATTACATGGCATCATTTGCTGTTGGAAACATGGGAGGTCACAGCAGAACTCAAAAGAATGCATGTTCCACAGATTTAGTTTGGAATCAAGGAGAGAATTCAGTGAGAAATGGGAACAAAATAAGAGTGTGCGACTGCCAGGCTTGTAAGCTGCAATAAGCATAAGTGCATACAAATAGTAATTTCTATGCAAGGTATGGGATGTAATGATGGTCACTCTTAAACATATAGCGCTAGCTGATCAGTGTAGAACAGCAGATTATGACTCTATACTTTTGTGGGAACTGGTGATTTCAAAGCTGAGACCAAATGGAAAGAAACAGACAGACACCTGAAGATGAGCAGTATGAATGTCTTCCAAGTAGTTGAGATGATTTCGTCTCACGTAGCTGCACTGATGGATGCCGCAAATGCACTACAGCACTTGTTCTCCAACTTTTTGTACCATTACAGTAAATCCAAAAAGTTTATGGTACCATCTTACTGGTGGGCCTTTTCAAACAGTGAGTCATCACGACTCTGGTTATATGCTATGATTTTTTATTTATTTAAAAAATAGTTTCTTTTCATTTTGTTACACAATGTCTCATCTGAAGTCTGGATTCGAAGTGAGAACGCGGAAAATGTTTCACTAACCTCAAAATCCAATATGGCTGCCATGTTTGAAACATGGCAATAGCTGCAGTATTCAGAGGTGTGGACTCGAGTCATGTGACTTGGACTCGAGTCAGACTCGAGTCATGAATTTGATGACTTCAGACTCGACTTGATAAAATGTACAAAGACTTGCAACTCGACTTGGACTTTAACGTCGATGACTCGTGACTTTACTTGGACTTGCGCCTTTTGACTTGAGAAGACTTGCTACTTCCCATGAACACTGGGGGGAAACATTTTTACACACCATGTAGGCATTATTATATTATCAGGTTGGTCCAGTTTTTCAGAAGTGATCATTTTGAGGGGTGAGGATTTTATTGATGACATGTTTCAAAAAGTTTAGGTTAAAAGGACCCATGTCTATTTGAAAGTTAAAACTGTTTTGCAATATGAGGTCAATACAATAAAGGACTGAAGCTGCTGTGCGTTTTTCTAGTGCAATATGCATATGCATTTTTCGTGAAAATTAAATTTTCAGTTTTTTACTGTATTTGATTAATGTTATTGTATAAATAGAGGTTTAAATAAATACAAATCTTACAGACATACATGATTTGTATAAATTTGTTTCTGTGGTAAGAGGACTTGAAATGACTCGAAACTAAAATGGTAGGACTTTTGACTCGACTTGAGACTTGTTGACTTTGACTTTTGACTCGACTCGGGACTTGCCTCATCTTTGACTCGACTTGACTCGGGACTCGAGGACAAAGACTTGAGACTTACTTGTGACTTGCAAAACAATGACTTTGTTCCACCTCTGGCAGTATTAAACAGCTTTTTTCCACTCACCTCCATCAGTCTGTTTTTATAACCCTAAACTGAGCATGCACTCTTCTTCTTGGCATGTTTGTTGTCATTCATGGGTCAGACCCAGCCCATAGGCTTCTCTATAGGCATGGGTGAGAAATTCGAACACAGAAAGAACGGGTCAGAAATCCTCAGTAAAATGGATCTGCAAATAGTCTCTGTCTACGGTTGTCTGGACTGAATTCTATTTGCTGGCATGGTTAAAAGGCACTTCAGTCTGCTGAAAAGCACAAAGAATCCACAAGCAGAGAGCGAATAGTTTTAACCCAGGCTGGGTGGAGAAGGATACAAACAGGACAGAATATTTGTGCAAGAAGCATTAAGTCTGAGTGTGGAAACAAATTTTTGAGGGAGAGCACGGCATATTTGGAAGCAAGCAGGATGTTTTTAAGCGTGAGGATAGGCGTTTGAGAAAGAGCAGTACATTTTCAAGTTGAAGATATTGTACTCATAGGCCAGAAAGGTATATAAATTTAAAAAGTTATTGTAGAGTTGTTGTTTTTATTTTCACATTGAACACAAAATAAATGGGAAATAAATTAATATATGGAATATTTAAACATAACAAAGTAATCAGATTTTTATAGAAACGGAATCTGTAGTTCATTGTAGATCCAAAGGTTAAAAAAGGTCTTATATATTTGCCTTTCTAAAAGAAAAACCATTTCCCGTTATTTATTTTATTTTATTTTATCTTAGGGGGCGTGGTGTTGATTAATTTCCCCTACTTTCTTGGTCCTGGAAAACTCTTCAATCTGTTTTCAACAACAAAACCAGAATATGAGTTGCTCTTGCTATATTTAGCAAAGTTCAAGGAAAGAGTGTGCCTTGATATAGAAGTCACTGGCTATTTGTGGTCCTGTTTACGATGATGATAAAAGACAATTACTTGTGTTGTTACTATCATTTCTGATTTTAAGAATTTTGTTTTTTGGCAACATTTTGAGCTGTTTTCTTTCTTCTTTTTTTTTATTTAAAGCACCTATTTTTTAACAGCCTGAGTTTGACCACATTTCTGCCATTTTTGAATCGGAGTCTGGAGTCAAACTAAATCTTTTCTGGGGCTGCAAATGGCCCCAGGTTGGCACTTTGGACACCCCTGCCTTAGAGTAAAAATAGGAATTTCAAAATTTCCCTTCTTGATTTATAGATACACATATGTATCTCCACACAAATCCAACTGATCTCCCAACTAGCAGCTGGAACATGGTATAGACCTAAAGCCCGCCGCACACGAGAGTTATCTGCTGAGCAAAAAGTCATTCGAAGTTGTTTGCTCAGTAGATAGCTTGCCGTGTGCGGCGGGCTTTAGAGCTAAACAAGGAGCTAGTATCACTTCTTGGTTCACTGTTGTCCTTTTCAGTATAAACCTTTTTTCTTCTAATATTCTCAGTTTCAATAAAACAACAATAAAACTATGCTAACGATGCATAAATCACATAGAGGTGTTAAAAAACATCATGTTCTGATGCATAAACCAAAAGGATTATGTGCATGGTGTTAGGCAGACCTGCAGACTTCTGAATCGGTGTAATGCATTTAACAGAGAAAAACTTCCTTTGCTAACAGAGGCTTAACAGAGCTGAGCCACTTTCCTTCCTGAATTGGTCCCGAATTATCTCTACATGCTTGTAAATCTAGAACTGATCCGTTTTAAACGCCCCCCTTCGTACTTTCAAGTCAGTATTAAAAGATTGTGAATGATGATGGTGTTCTTTAAATATATATTTTTTTTAAGTTAAGACAATTGTCGAGCTTGTTAAAGATTTCCAGCGTTTTTAATAAAACAGTTGGAAGCATGACTGATTAGTCATGGCAGCTTCCTGTTTTCAAACAACGAAACGCCCTGTGGTTTGCGTCATCCTGGATCATCCCATTGCAGGGTCCTTAAGCTTCCATCTTTTAGCTCGAGAACTCGTCAAAATCTCCCTCTTAACATCATAGGAGTTGATTAAATCAGCCCAAGTGATTGCTAAATGACCAGTACATGTCTTGACATTTTCTGCGAATCTTCATCCTTGTCACCTTTACACTGAACCTTCATATCTATTTGGCACGTCACTAGGGCAACATTATGTCTGAGTCTCCTTTGTTATCGCTTCTTTCAAGGCTGCAGCCGGCCGAACCTAACCCACATCTCATCCCACGGCCACAGCGCGGGCGCTCCAAGCCACACCGTGCCCTACTCAAACGCAGAGAGGCATCTATATATGTTGCACCTTGTTTGTGGTTAGACATTGGGAATTATATTAGGTGTTTTGTGGTGCTCGACTCTAGGCCTAATTTGTCCGCAGTGGGTGATAGTTTCACAAGGAAAAAAGGAGTCAAACCGAACATGGTGTTTTTAAAAGAAAAAAATATATTTTGCTAATTGTTATGTTTAACAAGACAAGCAAAATAGAAAAGAAAATGCTGCAAAGAAGTAAAATCAAGTGTTTGCTTGCTTGCAGATTGCCCTTGTTCATCACACCTTTGTTTCATCTCATGTTTGAATGCAGGTTTGAGGCTGGGAGAGAGCACATGTTCCCCATGGAGTTCTTCTTCCCTCCTCAGAGAACGTGTCTGATTTGCTCAGATGAGGCATCTGGCTGCCATTACGGCGCGCTCACATGTGGCAGCTGCAAGGTTTTCTTTAAAAGAGCTGCAGAAGGTAAGGCAGAAGTTCCAGCCTGGATTCACAGTTTGGTGCCGGCCCTTGAAAACCCTCCATGTGGTTATTGCTTGAGTTTCTTTCTGTTTTTGACAATAGGACCACACTTCGTAGTTAAATTGGCTTTCTTGTTGGAGCATGTTTCAGTTACTCCGCTAATCTGTGGTTTTTCTGTGTATCAAACAGGTAAGCAGAAATACCTGTGTGCAAGCAAAAACGACTGCACCATTGACAAGCTAAGAAGAAAGAACTGCCCCTCTTGTCGACTGAAGAAGTGCTTTGAAGCTGGGATGACTCTCGGAGGTAGGACAGATTGTTTTTAGACGTCTACTCTTTTCGTTAATATAATTGCTTGACTTACCAGCGATTAATTAAGAATATACCCTGCATACAGTGCTATGCAAAAGTATTCACACCCTTGAACACCTTACGTTACATTACAGGCACAAACATCGGCGATTTCTATTGGTCTTTCTTGTGACAGATCAACATAAAGTGTAGCTATGCAATGAATGAAAATGATTCATGGTTTTCCCAATATGTAAAAAAACAAAAAATCCAAAAGTATGGCGTGCACATTTAGCCTCCCTTAAAGAGTCAACATGTTGTAGAACCGCCTTTTAATGCAGTTTATGCTGCAGGTCTGTTGGGGTAAACTCAGTCAGACTGTATGGAGAGTGTCTGGGAACATTTTTAACAGATTGTTTGTAGTAGATTCACAGTTGGATTCAGGACCAAAATTTAAAATCTTGGGCCTACATACCCACTACTGATAGGTTTGTACTTATGATCTAGTAAATGTTTAAAGCTTGGCCAAGTGTTTTAAACTTGCTTCAAACATTTTTGTATGCACTGTATATAAACAGTTATCAACACAAGAGGTACATACATTACATTTTAAAGTTTACAGAGATGTACTTAGTAGTGTGAGCACACATACGTCACCTCAGATACAATTCAAACCAATTATGCATGCACACACTCACATACAGACTCACACATTCCTATATTCTCTTACCAAGCTAAAAATCTGCACACATCAGACCTCTTGATGCCACTTCTGAAGGTCATGCACAGCTGCAGCATAAATAAAACAGCTTCAACACATCAGTACTGAATGTAAGCTCTGTTTTTGCATCCATTGGGAAGTTTTGTTTAAAGGGTACCCAAAACATTTGCTTATGATAAACAAAGACCAATAGTTTGCTTGAAACGTTATTTAATAGACAAGAACAAACAAAATGTATTTTAGTTTTTGTTTGATTGCTCAATGGATGTCAGAAGTGAAAACTCAATGCCGAGTTTCAAAGGAAACACAAAGAAATCCCTTATGGGGAAGAATGTAGCTGCTATGTCCTGGTTGCAATTTCAGTTTTCAGGCATCTTTGGTGCACACATAGCACCATTCTGAAGAAAAAGCAGTATAACATTAATACAAGTTTAGCTGTTCTTGTCTTGTCAGAATCTTCCTGACAATTGCTCATTTGCATCCTCAGCTTAAGTCATGGTTTGCAGAAAGGCCACATATGATCAAATAAATGTCATTGTTCAAACGTATCAATCAGGATTAAGGTACAGAAAATGATATCCATACCACAGATATTGTAAATAAATTAAATATGAAAAAATGAAATTACAATAACTAGATGTTTCTCCAAACTAAACCAAATTATGAGGGAAAAATGTTAAGGAGCAAAACTGAAGAACATGCTGGATTTGATGCTATATCCTGGTTGTATTCTACATGTGATAATCTATATTATCCATTCATCTGGACTAAGGAGCATGGTTGTGAGAAAAAGCCTTTTATTCCAAATAATACATCCAGACAAGCCTAAAATCTTCCAAAACCTTTTTTGAAGAATTTGTTTTAGTCTGATTAAAGCAAAAAGGAGGTTTAGGTCACTTATCCAAAATGTAAGATTGAAACAAAGTAGACAGTGAAAATTAGAAAAACAACACCATACCCAGAGTGAAACATGGAGGAGGCAGCGTCATGATCTGGGGTGTCTTTTCTTCAGATGGAACAGGTTTTTTCCAAAAATCGGCGAGCTTTCACAAAAAAATACTCATGTGTCTGCTTGAAAGCTGAAGATAAAGACTGATTTTATTTTCTGGCATCACAGTGAGTCCAGGTATACATTTAAATCAACAAATAAATGGATTAATTGAAGAAGAGGAAAGTTTTTGAATGGCCTGGTCAGACTCCTGCATTGAAATCTCTTAAAGACACCTCTGGGCAACAGATGTTCCTGTAGTCTGATAGATTTGCACTTTTGGAGTGTGAAACTGAATCAAAAGATGCTTCAGCAAAATATTAGTTTTTTGGATGCGCACATTCATGGAATCAGGCTGTCGCTGCTTTTTATTAATTCATATTTTTCTTCCTCGAAACAGATTTGTTTGACAGCCAGATTGTACAAAATAAATGTCAAAACGTATTTTGAACAAGTTTTGAAATTATTCCTCGAGGTCTCATGTTTTGACATCACAAAAAGCCTGGCATTTTCAGGAGAGCCACTGTATGCTGCAAATACAAAGAAATCATTAATCTGATGCCAGGAACACAAGAACAGCACTTAGGAAACAGGTATATGAAGCATTTAGTTATGACACACACACAGTTAACCTTTTTAAAACCTCTGGAACAGTCGTCTCACAGACATCCATACTCTGGCCATACAGTATGGCAAAATCCAGAATCTTTTAATTATCTTTAGCACATTGAGAGTAAAGTCTGACTGAAACATGGAGTCATCTGGCAACACAACGCAACTTCCCAACATATACAGTATGGTTTGTGCATTCTTTTATACACCATCTGTCATACACGGCTGCCTGTCCATCTAAGTGACCACTGACCAGGTCAAGATGTCCACACTAAGTTGATCTTTGGCTTTCTCCTTTTAAAACAACAGCAGTCTGCCATCAAGGACAAGTGTTTTATAAAGTCTTCCCAAGCCCGTCTACTTATAGTGATCACATTTGTACTTCAAGCAGAGAGGCTCAAACAACCAACAGTTGCTCTTGGCTCTAAGACTAATCCAGACCCCCTGATTCTTTTAATAAAATGTTCAAAGATCTAAGTTTTCTGCCACTAGATGTTGAGAAATAGTCTGTGGAACTTATCAATTTTATTTCACAGTTTTTGGCTATAGTTTAACATTCCATGAGTACTGCTATTACTCCTATTATAGCCAATCCTGACACACTCACCCATCACCAAATAATCTGCCACATATGTCTGTGGTCTTTACCTCTCCCTTGACTTATTTTGAGTGTGTTGTTGGCATGAAATTCGCACTTATATTTCGCACAATATTTCTATACACTGTATAAAAAAGCAAAACCTATTTTTATTCTCCACCATCTAAATGTTTAATGTTGTATATCAAAATTATTTATCTTTTTACATTTTTCTCTACATGTAGAAGTTCAAATATTTTGTGAAATTGCCTTTTAAACTGTATGGCCTAAGTCAAACATTTCGGGTATCCTTACAAAAAAGTCTCGTTACAGTTTGCTTATTTGTTGGCTCATTCTTCCCGACAAAAGAGGTATTACTGAGTCAGGTTTATGGGCCGCCTTCCTTGCACACACACATTTTTTAGACTCTGAGATCAGGACTTGATCTTAAAAACGCTGACTTTGTTGTCCTCATGCCACTTTGTAACTACTTTGGTGTTATGCTTAGGTTCATTGTCCATTTGAAAGACCCATTTGTGCACAAGATTTAACTTCCTGGTTGATGCCTTGACGTGTTCCTTCGATATTTCCATGAAATGTTCTTTCCTCATGATACCATCTACTTTATGAAATACACCAGTACCTGCGGCAACAAAATACCACACAACATGATGCTCCCACCCCCGTACTCCAAAAATAACAATGGTCATTATGCCCTAGCACTTCAAATTTTGTTTCATTATAACACAGGACATGGCTCCCAAATTTATGGTTTTTGTTCCCTTTTTATGCTGCTTTTGGAGTAATTGCTTCCTCCTCTCTGAGTGACCTTTCATTCCATGTCAGAATAAGATTTGTTTCACTAATGTTTAATATTGACACTGTCTTACCAGCTTCAGCCAGCATTCTCACAAGGTCTTTCCCTTTTGTTCTGGGGTTAATACAACCATTTCACACCAGAACCTGTCCTTTTCTCAACATTACCGTGGCTGGGGTTTTTGTTTAGAAATCCACAATTATCTTTCTGATATCTTGTCTGTTTTTTTTTCATGATGCCACACAAGAAAGCAGTTTGTTGCCCTAAAATTCATCAACAGGTGTGTGCCTCCAGTTAATACAAATGTTGTCAATTACCTATCAGAAGCTTTCAAAGCCAGGAGATCATCTTGTGGATAATACCAAACTTTTTAAAAGCATAGCAATCTTAATGTATGCAAATAAAAAAAATAAATACATAAAATAAATAATAAACATTCTCTCTTTTGGTATTTTTCCATTTAGCAAATAGAAATAATTGTCGTATTCCTAATTGACCTAATTCCTAATTGATTTAATGGCAATGAGAGAAAAAAACCTTATAGTATGTGTGTTTTTTTTAATACAGATATATTTTTAATGTCGAAGACCCTTAAAATAGCCAACTTTTCTTTTTTCTTTTTCTTTTTTTGCAAGTTAAAGGTCTAAACACACAAAAATACAATGTAATAAAATAGTATCTATTATCTTAGCAAAGCAGTAATACTTATGGTAAGCATGTATGAATAATTTAAAATTTATTTACTTTTATAAATCGGAGCCATTCAGGGAGCTGTACAGTTTTAATGGTCTGGTGAAAATAATGCATGTCCATTTCTGTATTTGTTAATACACACAGCTCACGATAAAAATCTGCAGATTTTTTTTTCTTTTGCCGTCTTACGCACAGTGTGCACATTATCAATATACATTTCTAAAAAGTGCTGTAAAGACTTTAACAGAGGCTGCGCAGTAGTCCCTAAATGAACAAAGCCTACTAGAGAGAAAGTGAAGTCCTAAAAGTGAAACTATTAGTGGTTTTCCAAGACCAAGTACTTTATTCTCTGCACTGCACATCTCCGCTGGCTCTCTTCAATTGCAGCATCATCACAATAGGGGATGTTACTGATAATCAAGCCCCTGGCTGAGCTGCCATGCAATTTAGACCTCTTCCATTCACTTCTCCTTACTGTCACCCAGACCTGTTCGTCAAATTAGGCTGTAAAGATTGACATGTAGTGGACTAATTTTGGTCCTGTGTTCAATTTTCACTCTCTGCCATTTTCTCATTCTGCTAACGGGGAAAATTGTGAGGAAGGCACAAAGCTGACACGAGACATGTGAATTAAAGCTGCAGACATGCTGGTAATTTCGCCACCAGTCACTGACAAACCCCGCGGAGGGAAAATGTGATCTAATGCTGTGATTGTAGTAAAAAGGCTGCCCTTTTTCAGTAGTGCCTTAAAAGATCCTTTCACTTATGTTCTCATCATAGACGTATAATTGACTCCCAGCATTTTACGGGGAAATTTAAGGATGTGACATGTGGAAGTGCCTGAAGTAAAAATTAGACATCATATCACGCTAATTTTTTTAAAACTTCAAGTGCTTTGTAGTAAAATGAGTTCTGATTTAACAATATAGAATGTTGACTTCAAATAAAACCCCAGATCTATTGGTGGTTCCTTTCAATAAAATTTACACTGATTATAAAATATGATCATATCAATGAAGGCTGTTAGTGTCCATGCGGTTTTAAAGGTCTGACTATGTGCAGGAAAATCTCTGAATGTTTAATCATAATGGCCATCAGTTTTAGACTGAAGCAGTAATTTTATGAGCGTTTTACCGAAGCTTTGAGGAATTGCTTTGAGAATTTTTACTACACCAACAAATTGAAGCAAACCTGCATGGTTATGTCTGCTGAACCTTGAAAGCATCCTCCTACAACTGAAATACAACGTATTTATACTTTCTCAGCTTTTTCATATTTTGTCTTGTTAGAACAACAAACATTCATTATTTATTTTTTTGGATTGCTTTTGAGAAAATGTGAAATGTTTCACATGTATTGTTATTCAACCCCATTCATTTCTAAATAAAATCTAGTGCGACCAATTGCTTTCAGAAGTTTCCTATTTAGTAAATAGATCCACTTGTAATGTGTCTGTAAAAAAGACAGCTTTTCTGTGAAGCTGTCAGAGGTTTGGCCTTTATAGAAAAGTGGCAAAATGAAAGCTGTTGTTGAAAGAAAACCATGGCAAGTCCAATTTGTTATTTTGCACAAGCCAGCAAGGGGCATACCAAACACATGGGTGATTAAACCAAAAAGAAACTTTATGCCAATCGCTACAAGCAATGTGAAACTAACGCTGCTCAGCGCTCTGATGACAGTGTCACTTTGGTAAAACATGGTGGTCGCAGCATTAGCTATGGACAGGAAGGTGAATGTAGATAAATACAGGTCAATCCTAAAACAAAAGAGGCTGCAAAAGATTTGAGAAGCGGGGCCAAGGAGGACAAGGAAAGCATTAGAAGGGTTTATAACACAGGATTTTCATTTATTAAGATGGTCCTCAATCGACCTGACCAAAATCCAATCGAGGATGTAGAAAGATTTTAAAACTGATGCTTAGAGATGATGTTCATCCAATCTGATGGAGTTTTTCCGGAAACAAGAATCATCTCTTGATGTGCAGTGCTGGTGGAGACGAACCCCAAAATGCTTCTACAGTGGTTCTACAGTGTTGATTTAAGCCTAGTTCATACTTCTCCGTCAGCGGCAGTCCGGAGACACGCAGCGCCATTATTCATTGACGCAAGGGCTCTCCAACAGGCACGCAAGGACAGACAGAGTAAAGCCCTATTTTTTAACTATCCGTTGAACGCAACAGAGAGCCCACGTCTGTGATTGTTCAGCAAACATCAACTCAAGATCATTTCACCAGAACAGTGCTGTATAGTCAATGTAATTAGTAGTTAATGCAGCTTTTGGGCACTAGATGCTTTATATTGCAAGGCCAGTTTATCTAATATGGTCTTTTGGTGATTTTGAACAGCAGGAGGTGTAGAGAACAACAAAACAGACTGTGTGTTTACATGCATTTTTAGAGTATTCAATGAGCTGCACTTCTAGTAAAAAGCTTTGCACTTCAATCAAAACTTGCTCTGTGTTGGCCATTGCTCTTTGAGTGGATGTGTGTTTACAAGATGAAGCAAATAAACTGTTGTCGACCAGAGACATCACTGCAATGGTAGGCAGACCGGCCAGAAAAGGTCTGCACCCCCTGCTGTCCAGGCTGAGGATTGCTTTGCAACACTGACACACCAATGGAGAAGTATAGAAGGAAAACATCTCGGTCAATTCGTGTGTGTGTGTGTTAGTGCAAATTTGCTGACAAAAAAGTATAAACTAGGCTTTAGTTGAATGTCTGGCACACTCTTTGGATTTTATTTTAACATGTCATTTTCTTTCCACTTCACGATTATGGACGACATAGTGTTGGTCTATACCATAAGATTCTAATGAAATACACTGAAGTTGTGGTTGGAATAGAACAAAGTAGGCAACAATTCGAGAGATACGTTTTTGGAAAAGAACATCTCTATCTCAGATCTCCACATCAGACTTTATAACCTTCATTGGTTGCCGCTTCACTCCTCATGTTTTTCAGTTATTAAGTAACATAAGGTGACATTTCCCTCAAGTCTTTCTGTGCAATGGTTGACAAACTCGACTATCCTGCCAAAGTTTTCCAGTCAAATTGCTGTAAATGTTTTTACTTTGTTCAAAAGAATCTCTGATGTTCAATAGTTAGAAAGGTGTAATTTGTAGCTACTGAGCAGGAGCAACTTCTGGTTTCAGTTCAAAATCATGATATTCATAGATTTTCTCCAAAAACAGGTACAAGAAGAATTGATGGTGTGGAAACTTTTAATTTGAGTGCTCCCTTTACGTGTTTGTTAATTTACAGATCCCATAAAAATCATAGTCTTGTTTAACTCGGTTGCTCTAACATTTATTAGCTCTTTGCATGCCTTGCTGGATCATTTGGAATTTGGGTTACCTTTTATAGGCCTCGATTTAACATTATTGTTTGTTCTTCTGTTCCCATTCTCACTGTTGACTTTAAAGATAATGTAGAATTGTTTAGTGGAAAGAAATTGGCTCAATTTCAATACAATTTTTTTTTTTTTTAAATCTGTTAAAGATTGTTGGTGTAAATTTGAACACAGATGCAATTGTCTTATAGCGTCTGCTTCCTTGCTCCTGTTCCCAGAGCTCCGAACAAACTTTTTAGCTCTCTTTTCGAGAGCCCGTGCTGTTTTCCAAGAGGAAATGCAAAAGAGCAACAGCCCTGCTTCATTTTATTTATTTACTTGCTTCCATTAATCCTTTTTATCCATGAGGACAATGTATATGCAGGATCCCTTATCCCTGTGAAAAGAATGGCACATGGAGACATGTGCACTTGATCTAAGAGCAACATGTCAAAGCAATTTACTGTCATCATTGACAGCGTCTTACATTTGAGAAATAACCAGAACCTGTCCAGCTAAAGGAAGATAAATCAGGAGCAATACTATAAGAGCCTCCTGTTGGAAATGTCCAGCAGATGTTGGAGCTGGCAACAAGTTGTTCAACCAGCAATAATGGAGGAGGAAAAACTCTGGACTTGACTAGTAGAACCACTTTGTGGCAGTATAAACTTGGATCGTGATTTTTTTTTTTCTTCTTTGAAATGCAACTGTTACTCTCCTATGTGACTTTTTGACTAAATGAAGTGAGTGAGGTTGCAGTGTGCTGGATAAACATGACAGATGTTAATCTGTAGAGAAAACAGAGGCCCTGTGAAAGGAGAAAGGGTGAGTTGGATCAAACGTCTGCATGCAGGTCTGGAAAGTTGTTGCTTTGCATTCCTTCAAACTTAAGAAAATGTTGCGAAATGAAAGCAAAGCACACTAATGCATACATTTAAATGTGTTAAGAATTAAGAGGGTAAAGCGTATACTCACCTCTTTTAGTAGAGATGTATAAAAAGCATTACAATTACTTTCTATGTTAACACTGGAGCACAAGCAAAATCTGACCTTCAACCGGACATTTAACGAGAGATGGTTGGCCAGACACAAAATCAACCTTTTGCCATATCCTTCTTAATCCTGAGATCTAAATCCTATAGGAAACGTGTGGGCTGAGCTAAAGGGAAGATAACACGAGAGGTCTCAAGACTCTAAAGCAGGGGTGTTCAAAGTGTGGTCTGGATGCCATTCGAGGTTTTTGGATGGATTTATCTTCTTTTTTTTAACAGCCTTCAACTATAAATCATAAAATGGTATGAATTTTGGAATGCTAGCACAGGAGACAGATAGAAACTTGAAAACATTCTGGTCAAATTTTCACTAAATCCAAGGCTTTCAAATAGATTTCCATCTTGAATTTAATTTCCCTAATTTCAAATTAAATTTTCCCCTGGGATCAATAAAGTATTGTTGAATTGAATTGAATAGATGCATAAAAACCTTCTTAAAACCTGGATGAAGAAAGCAAATATTTTCGAACAAAGAGTGACCCATACCCCTTTCATGGTGCTGGGAGCACACTAAAACATACAATAAAATGTAATCGGTTTTTTTTTTGTATTTATTGAAATTAAAAATGTAAATTTTGGTGTCCTGTGTGTACTTTTAAAGAGTTTGGACACCACTGATCTAAAGAGATTATGTAAAGGCGAATGATCAAAGATCCCTTTTTCTGTTGGCTCCCTGTGAACTGTGATCGGAGGAGACTGAGTGTAGTCCTATTGGCAAAAGGGGTTAGTACAGCAGGGGTGACAATAAAATAGATTTAGTTAAAAATGGTGAACACATGCCTACTCATGTAGACCTACTTTCATTCAAAGCTGATATTTCAGATTATTGAGTGAAATTACACAACTGTAGTAAAATACTAATTTTACACACCTTTACCACCATCAGTTCTCAATGAGTCGGCAAAACATAATTAAACTGTGTGTTTTCCGGCCATTTTTAGAAGCAATGAATATCTCTTAATATCAAAATTGTTTCTTCAACCAACAAATCTTTACCTTTTTCAAAGCTTGTTACTTTCTTATAAAACACGTTTATAAAGCACGTAAAATGCCTGGTCAAAAAAAAAAGGACAAAGAAAATGCTCAAACCACAATTAGTGAAGCAAATAAAGAAGATTAATTAGTACGATTATTAAATCCTGCATTTATAAATTGATTTTTTTAGTAATACCAAAGCCACATTCACCTGACTGCAATGACCCTTTTTATACCACTGTACACATCGGTAGGCTACTTGCCAGGGGCACACCAACATGCAGCAGAAGCAAGCTGGAATTAAATCCACAATTTTTGGATTACAATATGACTACTCTATCCACTAGGCAAGAGTCCTCCCCATTATAAAGGATTATTCAAATTCAAATTCAATTCAAATTTAAAAACACTTTATTGATCCCAGAGGTAAATTAAGTGTTGGTATAGCTCATATAATTAATTCTTTAAGGAGTTGTTATAGATGATGATGGCTGTGGGCAGGAAGGATTTCCTGTAGCGGTCTGTATTGCAGCGAAACTGAAGAAGCCTCCGACTGAAGACGCTCTGTTGTTGTGTGACTGTCTCATGAAGAGGATGCTCAGGGTTGTCCATAATTTTTTTGATTTTATGAAAAATCCTTCTTTGGATTATCATCTCCAGATGTTCCACAGTTGTCCCAAGAACAGAACCAGCCTTCTTTATCAGGTTGTTTAGCCTTTTTAAATCCCTGGCTCTGAGGCTGCTACCCCAACAGATGACGGCTGAAGAGATTACACTCTCCACAACAGACTTGTAGAAGATCTGCAGCATCTTGCTGCAAACCTTGAAGGACCTAAGCTTCCTCAAGAAGTACAGTCTGCTCTGTCCCTTCTTGTAGACGGCTTCACTGTTCAGTCTCCAGTCCAGTCTGTTGTCAAGGTGAACTCCGAGGTATTTATACTCCTCAACCACCTCCACTTCTTCTCCCATGATGGAAACAGTTTTTGACTTATCCCTGTTTCTTCTGAAATCTACAATAATTTCCTTTGTTTTGTTCACATTCAAAGTAAGACGATTATTTCCAGACCATGTCACAAAGCGGTCCACCAACTCTCTGTATTCAGCTTCTTGTCCATCTCTGATACACCCGACAATTGCAGAGTCATCTGAGTATTTCTGCAGGTGACAGGTCTCTGATTTGTACTGGAAGTCTGAGGTGTACAGAGTGAAAAGGAATGGTGAGAGTACGGTCCCCTGTGGTACTCCTGTGCTGCTGACCACCTGGTTTGACACACAATTCTTCAGTCTCACAAATTGTGGTATGTTGGTCAGGTAGTCATTGATCCAGGCGATTGTTGAGGGCTCCACTTGTGTCTTCAGGAGTTTCTGACAAAGTAAATCAGGCTGAATTGTGTTAAATGCACTGGAGAAATCAAAGAACATGATCCTCACAGTGCTGCCTGCTTTGTCCAGATGACAGTGGGTTGGTTGAAGCAGGTGGATGATGGCATCTTCAACTCCAACTCCACAGCGATAAGCAAACTGCAGTGGGTCCTGATATGTTCATGTTTGCTTACTCAGGGGCGCCAACAGGAGTCTCTCCAGGACCTTCATGATGTGGGATGTCAGGGCAACAGGTCTATAGTCATTGATGACTGATGGGTGAGTTCTTTTGGGTACTGGAACAAGGCAGGATGTCTTCCACAACACTGGAACCTTCTCCTGAGTTAGGCTAAGGTTGAAGAGGTGCTGCAGAATCCCACAGAGCTGCTCAGCACAGGCCTTCAGGACTCTGGGGCTGACACCATCTGGACCTGCAGCCTTGTTCTGGTTCAGTTTCTCCAGCTGCCTCTTCACCTGACTTTTGGAGACAGACAAGTGGGAGGGGGAGGCAAAGGGAGTAGCAGCATTTCCTGACTTGGTTGAAGTCAAACTTGTGGAATCAGAAGAGTCCATGGCTGAGGTGAAGGATAAAACATCCGAGGTGTAACAGGGAAACTGTTGATCAGAGGAGAGTGGAATGTCTGTTTGGCTGGGAACAGGAGAGGAGGATGCTAAGCTAGTTCCTGAACTGAACCTGTTGAAGAATGTGTTCAGTTCATTGGCTCTGTCCAGACTTCCATCTATCCAATCCTTCCTGTCCTTAAAGCCTGTGATCTTTCTCATTCCTGACCAGACATCTCTGGTATTGTTCCTCTGTAGTTTGTTCTCCAGCTTCTTCCTGTATGCCTCCTCTCTGTCTCTGATCTTGACCTTAAGTTGCTTCTGTATACTCCTCAGTAATTCCCTGTCTCCCTCCCTGAAGGCTCTTTTTTTCTTGTTTAGCAGTTCCTTCAGGTCACTGGTGATCCAGGGTTTGTTATTAGGGAAGCATCTCACTGTTCTGGTGGGGATGATATTGTCCACACAGAAGTTTATATAGTCAGTCACACACTCAGTCATGGTATTGATGTCCTCTCCATGTGCTTGGCAAAGAGTCATCCAGTCTGTGGTTGCAAAACAACCCTGCAGGGCTTCTTCAGCTTCCTGTGACCCTTTTCTCACAGTTCGTTTTGTCACAGGTTGCCTCTGAACAAGTGGTTTATATTCTGAACAGAGAAAAACAAGATTGTGATCTGATTGTCCCAGAGGAGGTCTTGGTTTGGACGTGTATGAATCCTTTACATTTGCATAAAACAAATCCAAGGTCCTGTTTTCTCTTGTAGAGCTGCTGACAAACTGTTGCAATGTTGGAAGTGTAGAAGAGAGTGAGGCATGATTAAAATCACCAGATATTGCCACAAATGCATTGGGGTGCTGTGTCTGTAGCTTAGCAACAATGGAACTGAGGACATCACATGCATTGTCGGCAACGGCTGAAGGTGGAATGTAAACAACTGCCAAAATTACACTGGTGAACCCTCTTGGTAAATAATATGGACGAAAACCTACTGCCAAGAGTTCGACATCTGGGCTGCAGAGACAACACTTCACAGTAACATGTCCTGGATGACACCATCTGTTGTTGACAAGCACTGCTACTCCACCACCTTTTCTTTTCCTGCTCGTTTTCAGATCTCTGTCTGCTCGTACAGTCAGGAAGCCTGGCAGACAGACGTTGGAGTCGGGGATATGATCCAGCAGCCACGTCTCCGTAAAACACATAACACTGCATTGCCGGTACTCTGGCTGAGTCCTTGTAAGGGCTTGGAGTTCATCCATCTTGTTAGCCAGTGATCTTACGTTGCCCATTATGATCGATGGAAGAGATGGCTTGAACTTCCTCTTTCTCCGTCTCCTTTTCGCTCCTGCTCTGCATCCACGTCTCCTCCTTATCAACTCCTCAGGGATTTGTGGCTTCAGTTGAGGCATTATTTCAGCTTTTGCAATGTTAATCAGCTGCTCCCGGCTGTAAACCACATTGTTGCCACGGTTACGCATCATAACAAGTTGTCAAAAAGTGAAAAAATTTACAGCAAAAATCCTTCCAGCTTCACAGCACCAAAAATTAGAAAGTATACAGGTCAAAAAAATACAATCTTCCTCAAGAAAAAAGAGGAACCAATGTACAAAAAAACCAAAACTTCATATGTTGCCAACAGAGCCACTCCAACATGCAGCCCCCCAGAGCAGCGCAAACAATTATCTGTCACTTAGCAACAACCATTTCAGAAAACAGAACGTGTGGCTGTTGAGAAATGGAAAAGATATGGCTACTTATCTATAACCAAATTATTGATCTGCATGAACCAAACTGAACAACAAGGGTGATTTTGTAAGACGGATAATGGTGACCGACCAGCACATTATTTACAGTAAATTACTGTCTTGGGGGAAGTAATGCGGTCTGAATCAAATGTATCAGTAAGCATCTGAAGATTTCAGGGAAACAAAACAGATAAAACTTAACAGAAGTGTCTAACAGTGAAAGTACTCGAATTTTCACACGTACAATCCGGCAAGAACTCAACTTATTTGCAAATATCGACTGTTTAGCCTTGAGAAAATCCCTTTTGATAAGGGTAATTCAAATGGCATCCATTAGCCATGGAGCATAGCAGCTGGCATTTGAAGCAATTCAAAAGTGTCATGTGGCACGATGAAGACTGCTTTTTCTCCAGTTTTAGGTTGACGGGCACATCACAATATGAAGACATGCGCTTTTAATAAATTAATAAATTTTGGATAACCAAAGTTGTCCAACATAGTTTTATTGTTGATGGCACACACTTTGTTTAGTGTGACAGTACCAGTTTTCATGGGGCTCCAACTAAGAGAGAATGGTTTAGTAAGAATGAAACATATTTTTCAAGTTCTGACCTCAACCCCATTGGGAATGGTTCAAATCTCAGATCATTAAAAGAAGATCTTATGGAAAATGTACGTATCCATGAGCGCGATAAAGAAAGCTCTATTTGGTCCAGCAAAATTGTTTGGTCCAGCAAAATATTTTTATATCTGACAGCCAATTGATTAAAATCTCGATTGTTTCTAACAAAACAAAAAATTAAGTGAGATTTTCTTTCAAATAAATAACTTTTTAAAGTTTAGCTGATTATTCTTACCATAAATGTGTCGTTGTTATGATTAATTTAATTCAAGTAGCATGTCATGGAAGAACTGTTTTGGGGGCTTTTGAAATGTTATTTTACTGTTTTAAAGTTTTGTAAGAAGACTCTATATGTAAGTCTTCTTACATATAAAGCGTGTAATTATCAATCTCCACCTTATATTAGAAATCTGATTGTTCCAAATATTCCCAGCAATGCATTTCGCATTCAAACTGCAGTTTTAAAGTTGGTTCATAGAGTTTTTAAAAGTAAAACAGGAGGCACACCTTTTAGTTATGAGGCTCCTCTCCTATGGAACAACCCACAGTTTCTTTGTCACCTTGTCTACTTTTAATACCAGGCCTAAAACTTTCCTTGCTGATAAAGGGTATAATTAGAGTGGCTTAAGATATCCTCTATAGTTATGCTGCTATTACCTTAATATGCTGGGGGGACATACTAACCACTCTTCCTCACTCTGTTGCTTTCTCCTACTATTCTCAATTTACTGTATGCATTGTCATCTGATGTTATTGCTGTGATTCTGTGCTTAACTCTGTATTTCTTTTTATCCATCCAATGTGTATACCTGTCTAAATGTGCACTGTTTTGTTTTTATTTATTCTCATTTCCTATCAGAAACAACCGTTTTGGTTAAACTAAAATTATTTTAAAAACAATTCTGCCAGGGGTATCAATAAATTGGTCATTAACCATATGATGGTTTTTCTGCTTGGCTAGCCATTGTTAGCGGCTAAACACAAGCTGCAGCCATGATATCCTCACAGTGTTTGCAAATTTTTCATATTTTGATGGTCACTTTGTCGCCTTCTTTTTTTCTACCCAAATATTACGAGATTAACGATTTTAAAATGTTGGGGACTTGTTCAAGTTTCTTGTCACCGAGTGTTGTCAGCCAGCCAGCCAGCCAAAAGAGCTACCTTTATTGGTCAATCTGTAAAACACAAATGGCGCAACTCAAGAACTACTTCCTTTCTTACGTCAGCATAATGGTCCTGAATAGAGATACAAGAAGATGTCAGGCATTAAACACTTTTATGTCCAGGGTTCCTAATAAAGGCATCAGTTACTATTGCTTTATGAGACAGAGTTCATTTGTACAAGAAATATCGGTTACTTTTAACGTCCCGATTGGTCTTGCAGCACAAGATCTTGTGAGGTGAAAGGGGATTTGAGACATTAAATCTGTCCTCTCCTGCTTCTTCCATTTTCTACCAGACTTGCGGACACACTACTCTACACAGTAACTAAATTTTCATTGCCAAAATAATAAGATAATGATGTCTAGAACCTGGACACCAAAGAGAGAGTTCTGTCACACATAGACACGTCAGTAGATAACCAAGGCACTTAACTTGAGGTGTGGTTTTTTTTTTTTCTTGCGCAATCAATCACTCTAAAAAGACTGATATGATAAAGATGTTGATTATAATCATGATGAGACTGGTAAAGGCACAGAAAATTTGCACCCACTGAGGAGAAAATGGGAGATAAATTTTACATGTGGAATTTGATTTTGCAGCAAATTGAGCTTGTAATGGATCACTCTGCAGTTCCCTCACTGGTCATTTAGGCTGCCCAGAATGAATCTGACTCCAGAACTAAGTTTTCAGCTCAGTTTAGAGACCACCTTTTAAGTCTGACAGCCAGATAACATCTAGTTTCTGTAATTTAACTTTTGTACCTAGTGAATTTGCACAAAAGGAAAAAGACAGATTTTTATTTTCACCAGCGTTTTCCGTATCTGTGTGTGTGTTTATATTGGCTTCATCTCAATTAAGGAGAGCTTGAGGTTAGTTCAACCCAACCGATTCACACTGTGCTCAGCAAAGATCACAAACCTGTCTGTGTCACAACTGAGAAAATCAGAGTTTTTAATTAACTATTTGTACCCGAAATGTTTGTTATTGGATCAGAGATAAAAATGGAAATCTTATATAATCTTCAATTTTCCTTCAAAAGATTTAAGTCGTGTCTAAAACTAGCAGTTCAATATTTATCGAACCGAACAATGAATCCAGGGTACAGTTTTATGAGACATTTCTCACATTGCCTGCCAGAAGAATTTCATGACAATTAAAGGTTCTTTTTTACCCTCATTTAACGCATTTGTTATTTATCAAAGAAGTGATTTTTTTGCTTCTCATAGAATATGTCTATTATTATCTTGATAGTTCAACAGATTTATTGTTTTTGAATTAAATCAGTGGGCTACGCCCATTTCCTCTCTGCTAGTTGGACATAAAAATAGCAAAACAACAGAAGCGCTTGTTCTTAATTTCCCTGTGGGACTTGGTAACCATTTGTATTTTCCTGTTATTCTCATTCCTTCTGAAAAAAAGACAAGAAGCAAGACAGATGCTGAATATGTCTGCAGTTGTAACTTTTGAAAACAAAACTGTCACAGATTGCATGAAGTGAAGGACTTTTAGCCATAACAACTTTCACTTAAAAAGGCTTTTGCAGATGTTCAGTTTCATATCCTGGTCTGTTCATATTGGTCTTATAATATTGCGGTCTACTTCATCAAAATAAATAAAAATGCTCTCCAATTTGGTTTTTAAGTGCTGGACACCATTTGGAGCAGCTGCTACAGGATGTTCAACATTCTTTTGGAAATAATTTGATTCTTTCTTATAACTCGTGATGGAAAACAAGGGGATTTTTTAAAAACGAAGAGTTTTACAGTGTTTCCAACCCCTAGATGCTTGTAGTTGAAGGTTAAAAGACACAAAAATGTGAAGCTGAAGTGCGCAAAATTGTGTTCATTAGCATGTTTTTACCAAATATAATTTTTCCCTCTCATTGTTAGTGCGGATCAACATGATGATGTTAGGGCCTTCCATCAGACAAGGCTCATCTGTTCAGGGAGGTTTCTATCCAATGAAATATGATTCATTTCCTGAAAACATATTACCTGATCTGTACTGTGGATTGTTAAAGAAAATTGATAGTGCCTTTAAAAAAAACATTTAAAAGCCCTTAACGTCCACAATCAAAGTATAAAGGTTTTTTAAGAAATTATTTGGAAAATAGTTTGTCGCGATTAAAAAGAACATGAGACCAAAACCCAGATGTGCATGATGTAGGATACGGATGCAATCTGTTTGGTTTTTTTATCAAAACCACAGGAAACGACTTAACAAGAACCAAAGCCGACAAACAAAGGGCGAGCAAACAAACTAGCTGAACAAATAATCGGATACTGGTAATGAAGCAGCATGTATGCTCCCTTGGTAGGTAAAAATATCTGTTTTCTATGCTGATTTTTTTTTTTTTTTACGTTTATTTACATAGGCAATACCCCAATTAGATTAAAAACCTTTTTCCCAGGAATTAGGACAAAGCTTTCAAATCTGAAAAGCTTTGAAAGCAGTTTCCTTCAGCCCTTTTTACTCTTATGCCCCTAAATAAAAGCACAATCAAGTACCTACAAAAGGATTTGCAGATAGGGTTCAACTGTGTAGAAACTAGCTCATGCTGTCAGGTTGAATCAAAATTGCCAACATACATTTTCTAGTCTTGCCTGAGAGTTTTTATTGTATTTCTGTCTTGGCTTTGACTAGGCCATTTGAACAAATAAACATGTTTTGATCTATACCTTTCCATTGTCACTCTGGCTGTATGTTTAGTGTTGTTGAAAGGTAAATCTCTGCCCCAGTCTCAAGCCTTTTGCAACAGCTATCAGGTTGTCTTTTGAATTGCCCTGCATTTAGCTCCATCCACCCTTTGATCAAGTCCTATCAGCTTCCCTGCCCCCACTGAAGAAAACAAATACTCTCAAGCCCCTTTCAAACAGGCCATGAAGAACGGTAATTTTCCAGACTTCGTCTGTTTTGCTTTTGTGTCTGAAAGCAATCTTCCTGACTTTGTCCGGATACCCTTTACCGGTAATTTTACGGATGAAGACCTAGTAACAAGAGCTGACTTTTTGCGGTGTGGTGTTTGCGTTTAGACTGTCAGGTAATGTTCCGCGAAATCTGGAGGGGTGTGGGGCAGTGGGGAAAAGGGGAGGGGTGCAGGAAACGCTGTGATCGCACACATTGATGACGTATACATGTCACTATTTTCCTTTAAGCTTCTTCGTCGATGTCTCTTAAGCGTTTCCATGTGCGCAAAATTGCACACATCACAAAGACGAGCACTGCAAGCAGATCTGCTGTTTCGTCTCTGATCTTTGCAATAATCCATTTGTTTTGGGAAATGACATGTACGCCCGCCGCACTAAGTTAACGTCATATCCACATACAACCCCGCACCCCCCCGTACCCTGTACCCCCCAGACATTCATCACGATCCTCCGGTACATTTCTTGCTGTGTGAAAGGAGCCGAAAGGCAATGTTCCGGAAAGAAACGGTGTATTTGAAAACACAACTCCGGTTAAAGAAACGGATGGAATTGTCCGCAAATATTCCAGAACTTCTGTCTGAAAACAGCTTCAGCTTCCTTGTTGTTTTGCATAGAGGCCAAAGTTTTCCAACTTTGGTCTCATCTGACCAGAGCAGTTAAGCATCTAAGAGTTTTTTTCCACTTGCCCCTTTGTAAGGCATGTGGAAAAAAAACTTTAAACAAAACTTATTATAGTTTCTGTATAGTGTAGTATATTGTGCTGTTTCTTCTCAGAAATGTTTTATTTTTCCTTAACACTCTTCCTTTAAGGCCAGATTTGTTCATTTTGCATCTAATAAGGAATACTCCTAAATATCATGTAGCAGTGAATTCTGGGTACGTAGGGGCTATCTGACAGATAGATAAAATGTTGTGTTAGAGATAGAGTTATAGAAACAGAAGATAAGAGAGAAAAAAGAAAACATGGAAATAAATGCAAATAAACGATTGGTTTTATGGTGAGGTGTTGTCGAAAGAAGCTAGGACCTGTCAACATATAAAATTAGGCATTTAAAACAGGTCTGTATGATATGTTGTTTCTAGTTAGCCCTTTACCTTCGGCTAGCAATCTTTGAGTTATACAATTTGCTAGGTTTTTATTTTATTTTATTTTTTTATTTGGAACATCAAAAAACTTAAGAGTTAGTTATGCCTTTTTGTGGCATTCCCTGGTGATACATCACATGCTTATCTTAATCACAACGCAATTTATTAACAGATTAGACACTTGGCATATTGGTATGAAGTTTATTTGCCAGGAGACAGAAACAAATGGCCACTGTAATTTTTGCAAATTGAAAGTTCTGCAGACTGTGGTGTCTAACATGCAGTAGCTATCAGCGGAGAAATACACCGCCTTGTCATGCAACAGGTTAATTCCCTGTAGTTGTCCTGTCAAGAGATTCTTGCAATCGTAGCTCTCCAGAGTCTCTTTGCCTCTTGACTGCTTGAATAATGCATTTTCAAATAATGAACTGAACAGTGTTATGTGAGACGTTCAATGTTTGTAATTTTGTTTTAGCCTTTCTCCCTGACCTGTCTGCTGTGTTCCTTGGTCTTCATTTCGCTGTTTGCTCGTTGGTGTTCTTTAATTCAATTCAGTTCAAAAAAGACTTTATTTATCCCAAAGGAATATTAGATGTTTTCAAAGCTCATGTCATTCAAGGATCTTCAAAAAGTTGCTGTTAAATATTGATGCTGTAGGCAGGAAGGATCTCTGGTAGCAGTCAGTCTTGCAACGAATCTGAACAGGCCTTTCACTGAAGACTGTTGACAATCTCATGATTGCCGTGATGCTAATAGCTCAATATGCGGCCAGCAGAGATGATATCCCCCAGTAACATATCTGGGATGAAAACATCCGTTGTAGGCAAGCACTGCTAATCCATCTCATTGGTTTTGCCAAGCAAGCCTAACAAACCTCTGAGGCTTTCACAGAATCACTGAATTTATATACTGTAAATAAAATGTGTTCAGCATAAATCTTTACAAGCTAAAACGGTAAGGTTTCATCCTGACCATAGTTTGTAAATGCAGCTGATTATTATTGTTCAGTCAAGTTAAGATTTATTTTAATTGCACCCCATATTTCTTCTCATGCTCAGGCAAGAGCTAATACATTTATGATTTGAATCGGAAGCCATACTAGAAAACAGGTGGTGAAGGTAGAGTAAGTAACAGGGACAACAGACATCTTGAGGCATAAAACAAATTTAAAAAATAAATCAAAACACATGAAAAAGAAAAATGGCCTCCAAACCATGACAAACTATTCCTTGCCAGGATGAAATATTAATGAAAAGAATTGGTCGGTGTGATCACTCTGGTTATACAATAATAGCATCTCTTTTGTTGACCTCAGTTCACTGGAATCGCTTTACCTGTTCAACAAACAAAAAAGAGCTTTATTTCAGATTTTTATTTAAAAATGCTCAGTTTCTGATTGAATTGTATATTTTTAAAAACAATGAAACGTATTCTTTTTTCTGCTTGCAGCACGGAAACTGAAGAAGATTGGACAGCAGAAGAGCCCAGAAGACGATCATCCTGGACAGGAAGCAGCAGAAGCCCCCCACAACATTTCTCCTAAATCAGGTCCAAACTTGAACTCCCAGATGGTCTTCCTGAACATCCTCGAGTCCATTGAGCCTGAGGTGGTGAATGCCGGACACGACTGCGGCCAACCAGACTCAGCTGCCGGTTTGCTCACCAGCCTGAACGAGCTGGGAGAGAGACAACTGGTCAAAGTGGTCAAATGGGCCAAGGGACTACCAGGTAGGACACAAAAATTTTTATAAAGATGGTTATGATAGTCATGGGTTCATAAAAATAAAAAAAGAGAGGTTATTATTGTATGTATGACTTGAGAGTTGCAAAACCAGGTTCTGATCAGTTTTAGAAAATAAATAGTTAGCCAAGTCCACAAACTGATTAGGCCCCCTTCAAAAAAGACTGCTTCAAAGTCCCTGGAACCTTGAAGACCGTTTAAGGCCGGGTTCAAAATCATGGATATTCCTGTTTTGGTCCCAAAGTGTGACATCACACATGACCCGTTTTTATTTACAAACATTCGAAGCTCAGACAGGAAATCTCACAAAACCTCATGATATGAAAAGTGACTAAAGTCAAAGGAGTAAATAAATAGGGATGCAGAGGAAGAGGCATTGGCAATAGTTTGTGGACTAGTTAACAGAGAAAAAAATGAAATCCTGGCGTTGCTTAACAGAGTGGACACAGCAGGACCAGGGGCTCTACTTTCCATACAAAGATATGGAGGTGAATTAGGTTGTTTTTTCCACTGGGAAATGTCGTTACACGCTTCGCTCTGACTGATCTCTAGTTGCCTGTCAGCCTGTCAGCTCGCTTTCTAATTGGCTACAAGTCACATTCAACAGGCTGCAGGCCTGTTTGTCCTTGCAACACGCCACACACGCTGTGATATCGGGCCAAGACAATCCAACATGTTGAATATATACCCTGTTTGTGATCGGAGCCGTCCCGACGTCCTTCCGAGCAGGCCAGAGCTCTCTGAATACACCACACACAGCAGGAATATCGGCTAGGATTATCTTCAGAGCCATCCTGATAATCGGGGCGTGTCGGAAGGGGAAAATCGGGGCAAAACCGGCCTAAAAATCCAACCTATTGAACCAGGATTAAATCTATTTAGATCATGGCAAATTTGGAAAACTTAATTTTTGTGTTTATTTTAGTTTTTTCTTTAAAACTGGACAATTTAATAAAAGAACTCAGTCTAAATATGTAAATATGAAAGATTTAGCCACATATCCTAGTTTTTATCTGCAGGTCAATGGTATAGAACACCGATCAAACAGAAATGATCACGAGTGGAAAGGTATCATGATGCTGCTGCACTGTTAGTTTCCAGCAAATAGTGTATTTTCCTGCCGCTGAGGACTGTCTTAGCACATCGCTAACGCAATCTTCATATCAGCACTAGGATGCTTTCTCAAAAAGTGCAGTTTTTCCAATATATTTGAGAGGTTTCTGCTCCTCCAACATCAGTTGCAGCTTTGAGAAAACGGCATCAGTATTTTATATGAATTAGCATCATGAGAGGAACCAGATAAAGGGATTTCAACACAAAGAGCTACACCATTTTGCGTAAAAATGTTATCCTGGCCAGAATTATTTAAGCTATAGTGGCAGAGGCATTACTTGGTGCATTCACTGCTGGTTTTGTGTTCTCCTACTGCTCAATGCAAGCTGTTTACACCAAGGCTGTGAATCCTCAAATTGGTCTTTATGAGTCATGCTGCAGTAGTTGTACAATTACTCTTGGGCTTTTTCCTCCTCCTCCTTTTTTTCCTTCCTCCTCACTAATTACACTACAAGGCTTCCCTTTGACACTGTGACCAGCCTGCATTCAAACTGCAACCTGAAAAACCCAGAAGGTCCTACACTCTCCCAGCAACCAATCTATGCACAATTTGGTGATGTGTGCGCTTCTCCCCTTATGGGGTCTTTATTCCACTTTAAGTCTAGTAATTGACTTTTGTCGTCCTCCACCCTCCTGTTCAATATGATTCCAAGAATTCTCTTTGATAGCACAAAAAATAAATGTAGTATTTAAACTGGAGCTTTAAAATTTCACAACTACCTGCTGTTTAACAGCAACACCAGGATATGCACAATTTCGTGCCGCGCAGCCAGCCCATACCGTTCTCTATTTACTAGGTGACAGATCATGGTCTGTTTAATAACGTGGATGCTGTGGATTCAGGTTTTTGTTACTTTTTGGTGAGATCCTTGTGGTTGCAGCCATAGCAATGACTAAACACAATGCACATAGCAGTATGAGTGGTTTCACCACGGATTTGCTGCCACCATGCTCCACCACGCAGCATCCAAGACCCATATATCCTGGCACCCCAATAATAAACCACCATGATCACCCGAGTTTTATGCATGCTTAAGATTAAGACAGTGGGGAAACACTTATAGTCATACAGTCGTACACTTGTAAGAGGGTACGCACTTAAGTCTCAGTGCTACTCAAACCAACTTCTAGGGCCCTGTAAAAACCGAACTCCCAAACTAAAATATCAAGTAGTTTTAGCTTTTATTCAAAAGCACAACGTGTGAAACATTTGTACTGAAATGTGTAAATGCAACAACAGTCTTATGGATTCTATTCAGTTGTGTATTTTACAGGAAGCCAAATGTTTGCAGCCATGTGTAGTTCAAGAATGAGAGGCGTATTTTTTTTTTTACATTTAACGATGTGTTTCATTTTGTTTCCATGTTTCCTATTTACCACCCTCTGAGACAATGATTTTATATTTTACAGCGTTTTCTTCTCTGTGTAGCATATTTATGTCTTTAATTGCATGCCTTACCCATTAAACCCCGCAGGGTGTCAACTGAATGATTTATGTTAAAGCTATCCTACTATTGCGGTACAACTGCCTCTTGCTATCCATATTCAACATATTATTTATTGTTATGTTGTACAAATAGTTAATTTATCATGTAATGCCAGTTTTATTAAGAATGAACAGTTGATTCAGCTAAGAGTAACTTTGTAACATTTTAGCAAACATTTGTAGTAGGTATTGTGTTACATTAATGTACTATTCCATAATGGTTAAACCAAATAGATAAAACTTTCAAACAATGTTAACACAATTTCTGCTTGAGTTGGACACTGACAGTAGGCAAAATGCATTGCTCCTCTAACATTTTAAAGTTGTTCAACTGCATATTTGGAATCTAAACTGCAAAACCAAGAAATTGTCAGGTTAAAATGGAGGAGAAGTAAAACCACAATAAACCATCAAATATACACAGATCTTCTCAAATTATACAACAA
The DNA here is from genome assembly GCA_963556495.2 of Valencia hispanica. Taxonomy (NCBI): domain Eukaryota; kingdom Metazoa; phylum Chordata; class Actinopteri; order Cyprinodontiformes; family Valenciidae; genus Valencia; species Valencia hispanica. Next base: position 33,359,540 of record OY747715.1, on the reverse strand, counting down.
TGCAGTAAGAAATTCAAGAAATTCATACTTCTCCAAAATCATCTCGGAACATAAAAATAATTCCAAAATCCTTTTTTCCACCATTGATAAACTTTTTAACAGAGCTACTACTGCATTTCCTAAAACCCCCTCAAACACTCTTTGTGAGGAGTTTGCAGACCACTTCAGAGGGAAGGTAGACACCATCAGATGTAAGATTTTATCTTCTCAGAGTAACATGGTTTTAGACAAATCTGAGTGTGTGTCTTTACCAGAGGAAACGCTGGACAGTTTTGTCCTGGTAGAAGCTGGGACTCTTGATAAAGTTTTCTCCTCAGTGAGGCGACACCACATGTGTTTTAGACCCAATTCCCACTTCCTTTTTTAAGCAATTTTATGGATCTTTTAGAGATGAGATTTTAACCATGATGAATTGTTCCCTTCAGACGGGGGTCTTTCCTGCCGCCTTTAAAGGGGCGGTAGTGAGGCCCCTGTTGAAGAAGAGCAATTTAGATTTTAAAGATTTTAACAATTTTAGACCGGTATCTAACGAAGCTTTTTTAAGCAACATTTTAGAAAAAATTTTTTAATTCAATTTAATGATTTTATTAACGCTCATAATGTCCTGGGGAAATTTCAGTCTGGTTTTAGGGTGAACCACAGCACAGAGACGGCCCTTCTAAAGATTTTAAATGATTTTAGATTAAACTATGATGCATAGAGGGTGACAGTGTTGGTTCTACTGGATCTAAGCGCTGCCTTCGATACAGTGGACCACACTATTCTTTTAACCCGTTTAAAACAGATTGGCCTCTCTGGTGCTGTTCACAAATGGTTCACATCCTATCTCACAGACAGGACTTTTATGGTAAGTTTAGATACCTGCTCCTCTAGGGTCCATAGGATTACATGTGGTGTGCCCCAGGGTTTGATTTTAGGCCCAGTGCTTTTTAACCTGTATATGCTCCCTCTTGGCAGCGTCATCAGAAGACATGGAGTCAACTTCCACAGTTATGCTGATGATACACAGCTGTACATCTCCATGTCTCCCGATGACACACGGCCAATGGATGCACTTTTTAACTGCATTCTAGACATTAAATCCTGGATAGCAGAAGACTTTTTCCAGCTCAACCAGGACAAAACTGAAGTTTTAGTCATCGGTCCTGAGACTCAGAGAGAGAAACTTTTACCAAAACTACAATCACTGTCTTTTAATCCTTCTTTACAAGTGAAGAATCTGGGCGGGATTTTTGACTCTGAGCTGACTTTTATTCCTCACATAAAAAATATTACTAAAATAGGTTTTTATCAACTAAAGAACATCGCCAGAGTCCGCCCCTTTCTCTCTCGGGCCAAGACGAAGACACTGATGCATGCTTTTATCTCCAGTAGAATTGATTACTGTAATGCCCTGCTTTCTGGTCTTCCCAAAAAGAGTATATCAGGTTTACACTTACTACAAAATTCAGCAGCACGTGTCCTGACGAAGACCAGGAGGCGGGAGCATATTACACCGGTCTTAAAATCATTGCATTGGCTCCCCGTACATTTCAGGATCGACTTTAAGTTTCTTTTAATGGTTTTAAGTGTCTTAATGGTCTTGGGCCTTCTTATCTCTCTGAACTGCTTTTACCATATAAACCTTCGCGGTCTCTGCGCTCCTCTGGCAGCCGTCTCCTTGTCACCCCAAAAGTCAGGACACACACGCATGGCGAGGCGTCTTTCCAGTTTAATGGCCCTCACCTTTGGAACAGGCTGCCAAAGAACCTCAGGGCTGCAGAGAACGTTCATGTTTTTAAGAGCAGGCTCAAGACTCACCTTTTTAGCCTAGCTTTTAACTGATTATTATTTATTACTGTCTGTTTAATTGCTCCTCTGACGGCATTTCCTTGCATGGTTCATCTACACTCGGCCCAATGTCCTTTTTTACTTTTTCTTTTAACTGTGTGTGTGCATGGGAGATGGGTTGGGGGGAGGGGGGTATAACTGTGACCATGCTTTTAAATCTGTGGGGGAGGGAAGGGAAGGTGGTTTTATGTGGGGTCATTTTAATCTGTAAAGCACTTTGTGATGCAACTTCTTGTATGAAAAGTACTTTATAAATAAAGTTTGATTTGATTTGATAAAGCTTCATATGTCACTTAGTAAATGTAAGTTGATGAATTCTCTCTTCTTTTAGCTTATGCTTTTGTACCGTACAACTGCTGCCCATAGTGTGGTATTGTAGGAGCTTTTTTTTCACAGAACCCAGCTGCCTTGTTAGGTTACAATCATCGTAATAAGGACAAATGGAGTGAATCAAATCAAAGCATTAGGATGAAAAAGTCCAAACTGCTACATAGAATTGCAGAGTGAGGTTATACAGGCTGTCTTTGTCAGTGCTTGACCTGCCATGGCATGAAAGTTGTTGGCTTCGCAGAAGTATTTTTCACAGTTTGTCAAATTACAATCCAAAAACCTTAATGTACTCCATTGAGATTTTATGTTGGAGTCCACCATAAAGTGGTGCAGAGGTGTGAAGTGGAAGGAAAAATCCTTAAAAATATGTTTGCCATGCATATGCCCCCTTTTGTCAACACTTTGTCGAAGCATCTTTCACTGCAATTGTCTCTGCAGTTTGTTATCAAGAAGTTGACATTTTTTGTCAATTCTTTGTTTGGAAAACAGCTAAAACTCAGTCAGATTGTTTTTTTAAGTCTGACCAAGGCTTATTAAATTCCTGTTGGTCTTGCTAAAAGGTGAACCTCTGACATAAATCCTTTTGTATTGAGCTCCATCCACCTTCTCATCAATTTTGCACAGCATTTGAATTCATACAGAACAAAAGCTGGCACCACTATGTTTCACCATGGGGACGTTTTTGTTTTGCATGTAGGACAAAAAGTGGAACTTTGGTATCATCTGACCAGAGCACCTCCTTCTTCCACTCATTCGATGTGTCTTCTACATGACTTTTGGGGAAGTGCAAACAGATTTATGGAGTGAACGACTACCAGCTATCCCATCAACACATTCTCCCACCTGAGCTGTGGATCCATGCCGCTCCTCCACAGTTACCATGGGCCTCTTGGTTGCTTGTTTAATAAAGGCTCTCGCGTCCAGCCTGCCAGTTCAGTTTGGCAGACATGTTTTGGTAGCTTTGCAGTGGTGCAATACTTTTTCCATTTATAGAGGACTTTACAATGTTCTCCCTCATCTGTCTGCTGTGACCCTTGTTCTTCCTGATTCTGTTTGTTTACTAATGTTCGGTAACAAACCTCTGAGGCCTTCACAGAACAGCTGGATTTACACTAACATCAATTCCCTCGCATATAGGCTATATTTGCTAATTTGATGGATTATGAAAGAAATGGATTATGCACCGTTTTATTTAGGAGTATCAGAAGGCTGAATAAAACTACACAGTTAAAATCACCAGTTTAGCCTTTATCTTTTACCTTTTCAATTATAACCTACTTTGTGTTAGGCTAAAGCACACAATCTAAATGAAATACACAGAAATGTGTTGCCGAAATGAGAACAACCTCTAGAATCAAAAATACTTTTAAAAGGCACTGTAACCATGACATGCATGTATGAGCCTCCAGGGTCATGGGTGGGGGGATTCTTGGCCTGACTTGCAGGTGCTCCAATAATTTTACAAGTATTATAAAGATGTTCTTAGCCACTCAGGATCCTATGAGACGAAGCTGGTATATTAGGGGTTCCAGTTTTTGTGTTTCTTCTTTTTCCTTCCTTTTCCCTCTACTGTTCTCCTTTTCTTCTCACAGTTTTGTGTCCGTCCAAAACTGTCTCCATTTGTTGGAGGCAATAGGCAAGCAGTCCAAGCGATCCTGCCCAGATTCCATAGCTAATTTATGCAGAAAAGAAGATGTGACACAACGCACTAAAATCTAAGTCAAAATGATGGTAACATTTTCATCAGCCAAAGCTTTAAGATGCCATGCAACCTGTTGGTGCCAAGAGACACAAATGAAGTAGTTTAACGCTTGTAGACTTAAAATCCACCCCTGGACTTTCTTTTTCCTTTCTTTACTATGTTAAAGAAATTCATAACTTATTTAGGATATAAGGGTATAATCAGTTAAACTGTTTTAAAGGTGTAACTAGGTTTGAATTTATTTGACAGACAGAAGACATAAAGACAGCATTTAACTATATTTTGAAAGAGCAGATAGGTCCGGTGTGTTGACTCCTAATTGATTAATTCTTACATTTATTATTGCAATCAGTTTAGCGGCATTGGTGAACATTGTTTTTTTCATATTCAGGAACAATTTTGATTTTTAATGTTCGTCTTTAGGTTTCAGGAATCTCCATGTGGACGACCAGATGACTGTCATCCAGCAGTCATGGATGGGGGTGATGGTGTTTGCCCTGGTATGGAGGTCCTACAAGAACGTCAATGGCAGGATGCTTTACTTTGCACCGGACCTCGTCTTTAACGAGTATGTAACAATCTGAATATCTTAATTCTGCTCGCTGAAAGGTTCGTTGTGTTTAGGGATCGCCCACATCGGTCGAGCTGTTATTCTCATTTCCCCTGATCTCTTTCTGTAAATTGATTTTTCCACTCACATACAAACACAAAGGCATCCAGGTGTTGACAGCATAAAGCAGGAAAGGTTTTCTTTTCTTAGAATCATCTGGAACCAATTTGCCTTTTCTTTGTGTTCTTTCGTGGCTGACAAATTAAAGTCAGGAACATTTTTCAGTAGTAAGACTCATGGCTTTGTGTTGAATCAGACTGAAACTATCTCAGGCAAATGTGTTAAGGTGTGTTGTTCCATCATAACACACAACTGGAAGTATAGTCATTATTAATTTAACTGCATGTTCAGATCGCCTTGCAAAAGGAATCTTAAGCTTTTATTTTTTAAGTTTTACTGTACATATGTGGTCACATTTCGACCATAAATTTCAAAGTATTTTGGAGGGATTTTTGCGATTAACTAACACAAAGTAGCATATACTTGTGAATTGGAAGAAATATATGTCATAGTTTTGAAATTTTTCTACGAATAAAATCTGAAAAGTGTGTGGAACATTTGTCTCCCACCCTCCTGAGTGAATAATTTGTATTTTTTGCTGCGATTTTAGCTGCAGATCTTCTGGGGTTTGTCTCCACCAACTTTGCACTTATAGGAACTGAATTTTTTGCAAAACAACTCTATCTCAGTAGGATTATATGAAGAACATCCTTGAACAGCACTTTTCAAGTATCACCACATATTCTCAATCTGATTCAACATGTCCACAGCATGATCCTGCCACCACCATATGTCACGGTGGTTGTAAATAATAATAAAAAAACAAAGATCAAGGGGTGCCATACTTTCGAAAAGAACTGTTTAAACTTGACACAAACAAGTATACTGTATAACCACAAATTGGTGTTTCTTCTTAACTCTATTTCAATATGCAGATTCCTAACTTCATAATGCCTCTTGAGTAGCTTGAGTAGAAAATGTAGTTTTATACTGGTAACGATTTACATAACTAAAGACAAAGACAAATTATAGAGAGTTGTTATTTTATGATGCACTAAAGGCAGACCTAAACAGTGAATAATAGATTAAGATGTTAATTAGTGTGTTAGACAGTTGGTCTGGACCTTAATGAGCTATCATTAAAAAATTCCCACAAACCTTAATGAACCGAGAGGGCATTGCAGACTGGCCCCAAAATCCTCTCACAGTATGTGAGACACTGATAATGTCATGCAGAAGATGATTACTTACAGTTTCAGGCGCTAAAGGTGTTTTTCAGTTATGAGTTTTTACATTTTTTAACGCTCTGCTTATACATTTTCGCTCAGTTTCTGTTTAATTGTCTAATGTAAAGTGGCAGTTTTTTTTTTATTTTGATTTGTTTTTCCAATTAAGATGCTGTAACATCTAAAACACAACTGAAAAAGGCCTAAAAGTTACTGAGTTATCATAATCCACTGTATTTTGGGATGAACAAAAGAAATAGCAGCACTAGGATTAAACAATAGAATCATATGTGACACTGGCAAAATAATGTTTAAAAATATAAATTAAAAATGTGTAGTTCTTTTATTAAATATATTAGAAGTGGCGCTTCATTTTTGCGGTGATTCTCAAAAGTGTGCACAGCAATTTTAAAACAAGTAAAAATGGGACCTTGATGAATTATCTTAAAACCTTTTTCTATGACAGATGTCCGCTTAAATTCAACTGGAAAACAAATATATTAGTGGAATAAATGTTTAAAAACTAAAACAATTGGGTTGCCTACATGTGCACATGCTAAAATAAATTTAAAAAACACTGCTGAAGGACCTTTTGATTTAGTTTTAGCATTCAGTCACAGTTACTATCAAATATAGTTAATCTGATTTACCACAAATAGTCCAGCTATTGTGGTAGAATCTTTCTCACATTTGCATATTTGTTTTGTTTTTTTAAAGCTTTTTTAGAGGGATTATAACTGCTCCAATGGAGTCAGTCAGGAGAAAAGTACACAAAAATTTCTGCCGGAATTTCTGCCATGTATCGGTTTTCTACTGCATGTCACAAACAACCCGTTTTCTTTATACCTGTGGACAAAGCACTAGGGCTGTAAAACAGAACCATTTTCTTTCAAAAGGCGCGTTTACACGATCGGAACTTCAGGGTAATTTGACCAGATCTTATCTGATGGAGTAAATCTGTTGGCCGGCTCCTCTCAGCCATCGTGTCTCCTTACAAAAGTGGCCCTTTAAGGAATTTGCTAAGACGTCCACATATCATGACCATTTCAGCAGTGAATAGCGTCACTTATCATCGCCAAAAGGCGCCCACAGCACCAGAGAATGTCAAGAGATCGAAAATGGAAGAAGGAGGGATGGTCACAGCATTTCTGTTTGTTATGTTGTTATAAACTTCTTCGCCAACAACTCTTCCAGTTTTTACGAAGCCGGTTGTTTGCCGACGCCCGCTCATTTCCCTCTGAGATACAACAAATCAGCATGAGTTAACTACAGCTACCTCCCAATGACTCTACTGGGTCATTTCAGAGTACACACCCCAAGACTCATACTTGGTTGGTTCCTGAAATGGACTTGGAAATGGCCCTGTCAGGCCAGCCCACTGAAGTGGAGACATATGTGAAGGTCTGGTAAAATTACCCTGAAGTTCTGATAGTGGAAATGCACCTAAACAAAGCATCCAGGCCTGGCTAAAACCTTGGGGGAGAATATCTTCTTGATCATGCGTTACTTTTTCTTCAAATTGAACTTTTTTTTGTTGAAATTAGTTGTCCGTTTTGACCCAAAGCCTTTAGTTGTCTGTCAAATAACTAAAAACGAAGGGGGATTTTTCCAAGTATGTGTCAACATGATATAAGAATGACTTCATGAGAGTAAAATTAAAGTTTTGAAATAATACACTCCGGGCTGCACAGTTGGTAGTGCTGTTGCCTTGCAGCAAAAAGGTCCTGGGCTGAAATCCCAGCCTGGGGTCTTTCTGCATGGAGTTTGCATGTTCTCCATGTGCATGCATGAGTTTCCTCCGGGTACTCCAGCTTCCTCCCAAAGTCCAAAAACATGACTGTTAGGTTAATTGGTCTTTCTAAATTGCCCTTAGGTATGAGTGTGTGCGTGCATGGTTGTTTGTCCTGTGTGTCTCTGTGTTGCCCTGCGATGGACTGACAACCTTTTCAGGGTGTACCCCGCCTCTCGCTCCATGACTGCTAGAAATAAGCCCACCCCACCCCCCCACCCCTCAACTCTGCATAGGATAGACAGTATAGATAATGGATAGATGATAGAGTCCGACCAAAGAAGACGAAATGCTGACATATGATCATAAGGTGCTTCAAATGTTAGTTTTTGATTCTGAACACATATACAACTTGCTTACTGCTAACTTTTAACAGATATGTTCTTTATTTTGATGGATGATTTATGAATATGTCATTTTAAAGACTATCCAACACGGCAGATTCATAATTTGAATGAAGGACGTTAATTTATGACACTTCAAACATGATAGCCTACCAAGTTTTGCAGTCCATTGTGATTTAGATATTGTACATAGCGACACTGCAATGGGCTTTGTATTTTGATTCTATATAGAAACGCTCTTTGGAGTGCTGCCAGGTCTGTCCAACCTCTAATGAGTTTTTATAAATTCCTCCGGAAATGGTAGTTTCCTTCAACGTTTTAAACAGGATTTATAAACACCAGCTGGTGAATAAAATAAGAGTGGCTACTGCTTGAAAAACAGCATTAGTAGATTCAGCTGAAAACAGAAATTGTGAATGCAGCTCTGCACATTGAACACTGGGTAACTCGGTTTTATAGCCACTTAAAAAAAGTCAGTGGTGGAAATGAAGAGAGCTAATGAGGGCTGGAACCAGCCGGGATGAAAACAACCTTCTTTTTTTTTTCTTTTTTTTACACAATATATAAGGGAAACTGCCATAGTTTTGTTTCTCTTTTCTTTTTTTAACGTGTCCTGTCTGGCCGTGTGGCGCTCGGAATTGGTGTCTGAATACCAAGTAGAAGGCCAACAGATTTACTTTCACAAGTGGAGCATTACGGCTTTAGCTATAGTACTCCGGTTGATGTATATGTGTAAGAAATCTTCATTAGAAATGCTCTGGGTTTTTCCCCCCCTGATATTATGGACACAGAGACGGAAAATAAAAGGAAAAAAAGAAAGAAAGTGAAGAGAGGGAGGAAAAGATTTAAGAGCGAGACGGTAAGTTGAAGATAAAAGAGAGGAAGGGGAACAAAGAAAACACAAGAAAGCATCCCAGTCTGCCTCCACACCTGCAGGACGGCAGGGAGAGGGAAAAAAACAACTACAAAACAAATAGTAAAGTGATGGGGCGGGCGGACCGAGGTGTCCGGAGATGGGGAGGGAAGGACTGGGGGACAAAATGCCTTCCCAGGGAGCCATGACTCCAATAGGCACGCCTGTTCACCAAGATCCACCAAGGGAGGGAGACCCTGGCACGTCCACCCCCGGACCCATGGCTGCAGCTCCACCAAGCCCCACGGACCCCAACAAAGTCCTCCCAGCCCCATCGCAGAAGAAGAGCTATACCCACCCCAACATTCGGTCTACTATCAGAGCACAAAAGACATTAGACACCCAGGTTGAGTTCAGCCCCCTCTCCCCACGCACACCCCCTCTATCCAAGTGCGCCCCCTGGGGGGGAGAGCACCTGTAGTTAGATTGTAACAGCCTCCCCACCAATAAAGGAGGCCCCCAGCGCCACCCAAGCATCGAAGGCCCCCGTGCCCTGGCAGCCATTGTTTATGACGGTGAGGCCTTTTCAGTGGGGGACTTTTTCTCTGATACTTGGTTTTCTGACAGAGTTTTGAGTCAGATCCAGATAGAATGGTATTCTTATTCTAATCTAAACACACACTTACTGTACAGTATGTAGTTCCACTTTAAACTTGTGATGGACAGTCACAGCAGTCACTCTACTTTGATCCAGGAATTTCATAGCCCGGTTTGTGTATTTATGGTCACTATTAAAAAAGACTAATATGAAAATTTATAGCTGTAATATAATATAAAATGGTTCAGCAGGTTGTGTTTTTATGCTCACTGAATAAAATAAATCCAACAGCAGTAGGCCTCCACAAAGGTGGAAGAAAACTCAGTGTTTCAGACAGTCCAATATTTTTTATTTTATTACACTTGCTGAACCTTTTGTGGCTTTGATGCAAACTCAGTGGCTGCTCAGGTCTACTCGGTTTGGTAACACTGTAACATTAGGACTCTAGACCCACCTATATGTGACGTTTTCCTTTTTCACATTTAGTCGCATTACAACCACAAACTTCAATGTATTTAAGTTACATTTTATCTGATGGACTTTATGTTGAGGGACTACACATCAAATGGTTTACTTCAAAGCAAATTCAGGTGTTGGAATAATCCGACCTGAATCTAATTGGGAATCTGAGGCAAAAGCTGGAAATTGCTGTTTAGAGATAATATCTAATCCAACTGAGAGTGCATTTTCCAAAAACAAATTTGGGAAAAAAGCCTTTAGATCTCTAAGTGTGCAAGGCTAGTAGACAAATTGATACCAACATTCTGTAAATCCAACTAAAGTTGGTTTAGCATAGTACTAATGTTTTCTACGGATTAAAGCACTGCTTTATGTTGGTCTGCCAAATACAATCTCACTGAAGTTTGTCGTTGTGAAAAATGTTCTAAAGGTATGAATACTTTCGCACTGTATATTGGTTTTCAGGGAAATAGAGAACGTTTATCTTTCATTTTCTTTCAGCTAGAGTTTTTCTGGTGACATTTCTATTCCAATTACTAAATTCAACCTCATTTCACTTTTATCTGCACCGTTTTGAAAAGGGAATGAAGTTTGTAATAAAGGCAGAATGATTTCATTTCAGCAAAGCTAACAAACTTTGATGCCGATGTCTTTTGTTCATTGTTGAGGTGAGGTGAACACTGAAAATTCAGTCATTTCTCTCCCACTTTAAGCCAATGACAGGTGATGGGACAGTATCATAATACGCAGTGTGTTTTTAACATTTTGCTCCAGATGTCAAAGATTACAGTGCAGGAACATCTTCCTGTAAATGTGATTCAGAAAATCTGATAGGTATGGATTTAACCTCTGACATTCTTTCCTTTTAGCAGTTATTCACTACGGAGAAAATGTCCTCACCTCTTGGAAATTGAGTCATTCCCATTAGTTCACATCTCTCTTTCTGACCTTTTTCACTTCTGCAGACATCGGATGCAGATCTCCACCATGTATGAGCACTGCATGCGGATGAGGCATCTGTCCCAGGAGTTTGTGCTGCTGCAGATCACCCAGGAGGAGTTCCTCTGCATGAAAGCCTTGCTTCTCTTCAGTATAAGTAAGTGCTTTCCTGTGTGCCGAGCATCTATAGCACAGTAAAACAGCATTTTACAGACTATGAAACTAATTTTAAAATCAGGTAAAGATAATCCAGGTGAATTTTTTGGAAGGTCTGAGTTTATTTTCTCGAGCCACACTCAGGTCTGATTACTACCTAACCTAAACAATCAAGGTATCATTTAAATGGAACCTGTCAAACAGCATGAAGTTGTTAGTTAGAGTAGCAATATATCTTGTCCCAATCTAAATAAATTCAAGAACAGATAAGAAACAAAATTATTTACATCTATCAGTCTGGAAGTTTTTTTTTTTATCTTTCGGCCTCAAGCAAGCCATAATGAGAACCACTAATCGAGAAAACATGAAATAGTTGTGAATCTTTTCAAGGGTGTCCGGCCTAACAGACTTACTCCAAGAGAGCATCAATAACTCATCAAGGAGGTTGCAAAAGAACTCAGAACAACATCTAAAACACTTATCTTAAGCCCAGTTCACACTCTGCGTTTTTTTTGGCCGTCCTGGATCAAACTTTCATCATAGATAGATTCGTGACCAAAAAAAACGGTCAGCGGGATTTACAGGTCTGTGGCCGTCCAGTGTGAAGGGCTCATCAACTGATTATTGAGCTCTCTTATCTCCAAATCTGTCCTGCGACAGTCCTCAAGCAGAGTCGGAAAATCTATGAGCCCGGTCTGCAGTCAACCAATAAAAATAAACCCAGGTAGTAACGCGAAAAACTATTGATGACAGTACAATGCAACAGTAGTAGTATCAACATTAGCAACAATGGAGGTCATCCACAGCCTTCTCTTTTTTTGCTGAGTTCGATTTAGAGTCTTTTCCTCTCATTGTTGACATCTGTCAGCTTTTAGTGACGTATGTTTTCGGCGACGTATGCTCGTGACCTTGGTTTTTGGCGAGTCCTACTAGAGCGAGACGTGCAGTTTGAGTTACTGAAATCTTGGGCACAGTGCGACTTGAAGCAGTCCTTTGCAACGGCGGAAAAACGCACCTGCCTGGGAGAGTTCCCAGACTAAAACCACTGCTGGTCACATTTACTAAAATATTCTGTTGACCAATGAGACAAAAGAGAAACTTTCTGGAAGGTGTGTGTCTTTTTACATTTGGTGTAAATCTAATACAACATTTTTCACATCAGACTGACAATCTGACATTGTGTTTGTAATTTGATGGTCTGGGCCTGGGCTGCAACTTCAGGATCTGGATGGCTTGTCTTAATTGATGGAACTATGAGTTATGCTGTTGGCGAGACAATCCTGGAGGAGAATGCCCGTTTGTTACAATAAGCTGAAGCACACCAGCAATTTCACCTCTGAATAGTCTAGTCAAAGTCCAGACTTAAATCCCTTTGAGATACTCAGACATGACCCCTACACCGGCTGCTGGGAAACCCTCCCGTGTGGTATAGTTAATATAAAGGGACAAAGAAGAGTTGAAATTCCTCCAAAGTGATGTAAATTAAAATCATTGAAAGTCATCACAAAAACTTAGTGGTAGTCGTTGGCTCTAAGGGTGGCACTACCAGTTATTAAAGTTAAGGAGTTCTCACAATGGGTCAGGATGATTCGGATAGCTCTTTTCCCTTAAGCAATAAAATTATCTGAAAACTGCATTTTGTATTTATTTGGGTTCCTTGTCGCAAATTACAATATGTTTGATGATCTAAAACTTTAAAGTGTGACAAAAAAGCAAAAAAAGAAGAAATCTGTAAGCAGATGGAATTGAACAAAGCTGGTTTTGGTTTTACAGTTCCGGTGGAAGGCTTGAAAAGTCAGAAATACTTTGACGAACTGCGCCTCACCTACATCAATGAACTGGATCGCCTCATCAATTACCAGATGACCACAAACTGTCCTCAGAGGTTCTACCAGCTGACACGACTCCTAGACTCTCTCCAGATGGTGAGACAAAACTGCTTTAACAAGAACGAAAAAAGAGTTATGGCGAATGGGTGGCAAAAACAAAGGGGAAGAGAGCTGTGGGTGAATAACATTAAAAGATTTTATGGGAGCAGATGCAGAGGAATCACATGGAAAACATGTGAAAACAAGCAGGGTCTGATAACTTAAAATGAGTCACCACCACATGTAGTAAATTTCATTTACATGACATAACCGATTGCCTGTTCTCTTCTGTTTCAGACCGTAAAGAAGCTCCATCAGTTTACGTTTGACCTGTTTGTTCAGGCTCAGTCGCTTCACACGAAGGTCAGCTTCCCCGAGATGATCGGGGAGATCATCTCGGTGCACGTTCCAAAAATCCTCGCAGGTTTGGCCAAACCAATCTTGTTCCACAAGTAGAAGGATGATTTTATTTTATTTTTTTATGAATTAAGTGCTGCCTTCATGAACTTTAACAAAGGCTGTGAACTGTTTCCCCACATCTTCGGTCTCATTGCTTTCAGGCGCGTCCTGTCAACACTGTTTTATTTTGTTTCTTTTTTTTACACCTTTTATATATAATTAAGATTTTTTTATTCAGAACTGGTCAGGCTTTTATCTCAAAAGCTGCAAGGCCTCCTCTGCTGACAGCTCAGCAGATCCTGAGTGGAGAGTGTGTCTTCTACAGATGGAGAAAAGATGCTGTTTCAGATGCTTGGCTTGAAATTAAGATTAGTCACAAGGTTAAACAGCAGATAACATAACACAGATTTACTTGTGATCATGATCAGAAATCTAATCATATAACTTATTAAAGCAGATGGTTTATGAATTATAAAAAACATCAACCCCATGTAAAGGTGATTAGAAAATGCTAAAATAAAATCATATTTTGGTGCAGCAGCATAATCTCACACTAAAAATCTTTGAAAAATCTAACCTTTAATTTAACTAAATTTACACAGTGGTTAATAAAATGTCACAAAACTGCTGTTAATGCCTTCTACAACCCCTTTTTGCTAACAGAAGAGTCATTGTGGTGTTTTTCTGGTCATATCTTGCTGAAAGACTCCGCGATGAACTGTTTTATGTTTTCTGACAGAACCCACAAGATTTTTATTTAAACTGTTCTGACAATTTTTAAAAGGTTTAGGATTCCCAGGGGCTTTGGAGGAAAAACAAACACTGGTAGATATTAGCCACATGTTAACGTTTGTGATGGTAGGACAGAAAATGTTTGTTTGTTTTTTCTCACAGCACTCCCAAACAAATGGCTAGTTTAGATAGACTCTGATGGTTGTTATTATAGAGACTTCAGGACCACGAGATGCCTGTCTTTTTTTAACATCCAACCTAAATGTGTTTGATAGTAAAGTAGAAAGTAAGATGGGTTTGTCTTAGTCTCAGTCAACTGTATTAACTCCTATGAGTGGGGATGTGGGCAAGATAAGTCTAATAGTTTTATCTTGTATCCATTTCTTGGTCAATGAAGAGCAACACTCATCTGCCTTAAGTGAATGGTATTTCATGTCTTTCCTATTTTGAAGACATGCTAAGACAAATGAGACTCTGAATGAATGTAATCAAATAAAGGTTGTATTATTCAGAAATGTCCAGTTTGAGATTTTGCTGCTGGAATACAAGAAAGTTATTTTAATACTTTTTACACCTCTTCACCAGGGGTGTCAATTATTTTGGAGGCGGATGAATAAAGTTGTGAACGTAACTCATAAATGTGCCAGAGCAGTCAGAAGGATTATAACACGAATGTTAATGATCGAGTCATCTTCCCTGGAAGTTAAAATGGTTCTAAAAATAGTGTGGTACCGATCACTTCCTACTGTGGGGTCAAGACTAGAGTCATTTCATGTAATTGGGTGAAAAAAATTGCAGCGGTTACAAAACATAACTTTAATGTTTTGAAAGCAAAAGGCTAACTGATGCGTTTTGTAAATGGGTCAAAGATTAAGTTATTTTTTTCTTTGTTCAAAGTTCAAAGTACAAAGAGAAAATAAAGATGCTGTAACAAAGCATAGTGCTGATTTGGAAATCTATTTATACAATCATTAACCTCTTAAGCCCCATTGTCCCGCCGCCGGGTAAAGTAATTTCTGCTTAATTTTAGAAATGATACCTTCCGCTTCTGACATCAGTCAGTAAAGTATGGGATCATTGTTACTAAGACAAGGATATAAGAGCATAAAGAGAATACGTACAGATTCTGCAATTGTTTTGCTTTTTATCCACTTATAAGTAGTTTTTACCCCAACAAGAACATTAAAACTATACAGTTGTTTATAGTTTTTGATTAATTTGAGATTGATCATCTGAAAATCACTCATTGCAACAACTGTTAAAGGTTTGGGTTTTTTTAAAGACCAGTTTTTCGTGTTTTTGACTTGTGTTTTTCCCCCAGCCTCTTAAGTGGTGTTCAGCAAAATAACAAAAACATGTATGACATCCTGTAGGAAGATAAAACTGCTAAAAACATGTTTGATGTGTTAGAATATTCAAAGTAGCATCCTTGTGGTTGGCAAATTGGGCCTCATTCATCAAAATCTGGTGTGGATTTGTGTGCAAAAATGATTGAATGACGCTGTGGGATTTGGGAAACGAGCCATATGATTGGCCCATCCAAGTGTACCAACAGTCGGGTGTTTATTGTGGAGTCATTTATTTATCTCATAAAAGGGCAATTTCTCTAACAATCTGGATTTATGGACCACGCCCTAATTTATTTACAGCTTCGGTGGCCTCAACCACAGAATTTGTGACATTAATGAAAGACAGTTCGTAAAAAAAGGAGAGAAAAAAGGCTTGATTTTTGTTTATTCCTTTGTTTAGGTAAGCAAATGTTCAATTTGATTTTTTTTCTTAACTCTCCCATATTATTTAACACAATTGATACACTTTACATGGCCTATGACATATTTATGCAGTTAGCCTCGCTAATCTTCAAAGTAAAGTAATAAAAAAAATCCTTAATCAAATATAAACATATCACCTGAAATCTTGCACTATTAAACAATTTTTGCACTATTAAAACAATTCTCTGATACAGCTTGATTTTTCTGCTCTGCCCAAAAGACCACCCTGACAAACTTGCGAACCTGGAAGCCGTTTGACAGCATTGAGAGAGCTCGCAGATTGGTCAGGCTCACGTTGGCTGATCAACCTCATCCCAGACCATGTAACATAGTGCAGCATTGACATGCTATATCACAACAGCTGACTCAGCCTTTTGGTGTACAGTGGAATCCAAGAAACAAGAAACTCTGCATGGGTATTCCTGCTTTTTCTTGAAAAAACATTTTTCAAGCCCCTTTGGAATCTGTGGAATTTATGTTATGAAACTGATTTCACTGAGGACCTTTCAAATATGTTTTATCTTTTTGGACAAATTATGATGCAGCTTTTGCTGCAACTGGCATTTTGTGCATGCCTGACTGTGGGTCAATTTGGTCTGTAAACAGTAGATATTTTTTGTAAATCATGTCACTTGCCAGAACTTATCAAAAGTAACTAAAGAACAAAGTATTAAGGGGAAAACAAAAGAAGGTGAAAAAGAAATTGCATAGACTGATTTGCACATCTTCAGCATCAGGGGTTTAATGAGAAAAGAAAAATGGAGTGAGCAGCAGTCTGCTCAGTGCAAAGTTGAAAACATTGCATCCGGCACAGAGAAATTATGAAATGAGCGTGCCTAATATCTGAAATTTAGGCGTTGATGTCCCAACCGGGGCAACAAATCTAAACCCAAAGTCGAACTGAAGCTGGAAGCTCTCAGATGAAGAGTGTGAAAGTCCTTGACTGGCTAAACTGGGGATGAAAACCGAGAACTGGAATGAGTGGAATGCTCTCAAGATAACCCATGCCAAACACACAACTTAAAAAGAAATGATTCAGAGAGTCAAACACAATTACAAGTTTCACATTTTGTTTTTATTAAAAAGCTATTTAAACAGCGAATGACACGACATTTTGTAAATACAACATGGTCAAGGTGCATCTCAATAGGAATATGATTGAAAAATTGATTTATGTCAATAATTCTATTTGAATGAGTAAAAAAATAAGAATATTCACATACGTATATTTCTATTAATTCTAAGGAATATACAGGGTTTATTTTAAGAAAATCTGATTAGGACCAATTAATAAAACATTTTGGGGATGAGAAAGTCTTAGGTTGTGGCTATGTAGTTAAGCAAGCAGGTAGAAAAACACGTACAAGCATGAATCTATACAAGTTTCACTTTTTAAACTGAATAACTGAAATAAATCATTCTTTGATGATATTCAAATTCATTATAATGCATCTTGATGTGCAGAACAATTAAAACCCAAGGTGGGAAAATATATCCAGCTTTACTGCCTTCATTTATCAACCTACACATGTAACAGGTCATAACTACTCTATTACATAAATCATTTAGCTTATTTTGCAGTTTTCACTTATCTTCAGCAGTGTTCTATTAGTATGTAAATGAACTAATTCACATTACATTTTCTAAGCTAGTAGTTGCACGCATAATGTGTTTTTATAAGCATTAAATGTGACTTTCAGCTTTACAGATACACGGACATTTATATGGTATCCCTCCAGTAATCTATTTATTGTGCACTTACTGGTTGTGTCATCATTGTCCTTTGTATGGGACATTCAACAGAAGCCACAAGAACACATTCTTCTATAGAACATGGAGAGGTGGATGATGACATTAGGTTTCACCTTTTGTTTTGGATCAGATCCCCTTCAAACCTGAAGTGGGTGGTGTTTTTTTTTTAAATATTTGTAAGTTCTAAACAAATGTGTTCATGTCATCAAAATGTGATTTAATGTATTGGCTAAGTGAGAATGTGCTGGTGAGGAACGCAGTTCAACCAAAACATTTCAAGACGTAACTTCAAAAAACAGGCGTCAAATGGAGGGATGCCAGAATCGAAGTAACAGACAAGCAACTGATTATAACATTTCCTGAATGCACTATATTGTTAGGATTTTGCAACAAATAGCTGTCATGAATGTGCTTCTATGCTGTTTTAGCTTTGTCATGCGGGGAAATGAAGGCATTAACTGTGTATTACACACATCAACAAGCCCTGAGATGCATGTGGGAACTTTTAATACAAACATGGTTTTATCAGTCGGCGGGTGGGGGGTGGGGGTGGGGGGGTTGTAGTGTTTTTAAGTGCCCACTGTACTGCATATTGACAAAGCTCTCTGTACTTTCTACAGTAAATGTATATATTGATCACTTTATTGCGTGTTTTGGTGTTCATACACTTTTCGAAGAAATCTCTTGTATGATTTATATCCTTTGTGACCTGTTGTTTTTCAGCGTGGTTTTTTTCTAATATGTAAAGTTCCATCACTCTCTGAAGTCAATTAAAAGAAGTGCGACTCTGAACGTGGACTCTGAGTTTGTTTTCAACTGAATGCATTTTCACAGAAACAGGACGGTAAAAGTGGGTTTGTGTTAACAGAAACCACCTCAATGGTATGGCATCTTACAGATGGGAAAACCATGCCTTACAAACGTATTCAACCTTTTTAAATTTGCCACATTACAACCTCAAACCAATACGTACTGTAAATGGATTTTACTGTGGCTTAATGCGATAGATTAACGCAAGTATTGCATAATTGAGAACAGGAAGGAAAAAAGTTTTCAATACTTACAATATAATACAATAAATACAAAGAAACAAAGAAAAGTTACTTTGAGGCCTTTAAAAAATTTGGGGCATAGATAAAACTGCATAATTATTGAACAAGGTGCACACGTGAGAATTTTAAACTCGGTATACAGTGGGGCAAAAAGTATTTGGCAGCCACGGATTGCACAAGTTGTCCCACCTAAAAAGATGAGAGGTCTGTAATTTACATCATAGGTACACCTCAACTGTGACAGACCAAATGTAGAAAAAAATCAAGGAAATCACATTTTATGATTTTTAAAGAATCTGTTGGTATAATGGTGCAGAAAATAAGTATTTAGCACCTACAAACAAGCAAGAATTCTGGCCCTCACAGACCTGTTACTTCTTTAAGAAGCTATTCTAACCTCCAAACATTACTTGTATTAATGGCATCTGTTTGAACTCGTTATCTGTATAAAAGACACCTGTCCACACCTTCAAATAGTCAGACTCCAACCTCCACCATGGCCAAGACCAGAGAGCTGTCCATGGACGCCAGGGACAAGATTGTACACCTGCACAAGACTGGGATGAGCCGATCTACACTAGGCAAGCAGCTTGGTGAGAAGAGATCAACTCTTGGAGCAATTATTAGAAAATAGAATAAATACAAGATCACTGACTATTTCCCTTGACATGGAGCGTCATGCAAGATCTCATCTCTTGGGGTACAAACGATCTTGAGAATGGTGAGGAAACAGCCAAGAACTATGTCAGAAAACTGGTCAATGACCTAAAGAGAACTGGGACCACAGTAACAAAGGTTACGATTAGTAACACACGTCATGGATTAAAATCCTGCAGCGTTTGAAAGTTCCCCCTGCTTAAACCAGCATATGTCCAGGCCCGTCTAAAGTTTGCCAGAGACCATCTTGATGATCCAGAAGAGGATTGGGAGAATGTCATGTCATCAGATTCAGTCCAAAATAGAACTCTTTGGTATAAACGCCACTTGCTGTGTTTGGAGAGAGAACAATACTGAGTTGCATCCCAAGAACACCATGCCCACTGTGAAGCATGGCGGTGGAAACATTATGCTTTATTGGTGCTTTTCTGCAAAGGGGACAGGATGACTGATCAGTATTAAGGAAAGAATGAATGGGGCCATATATTGGGAGATTTTGGGCAAAAACCTCCTTCCATCAGTGAGAACATTGAAGATGAAATGTGGCTGGATGTTCCTGATCCCAAACACATCGTCCGGGTAACGAAGGAGTGGTTACGCAAAAATAATTTCAAGGTTCTGGAGTGGCCTAGCCAATCTCCAGACCTCAATCCAATAGAGAATCTGTGGAGGGAGTTGAAAGTCTGTGTTGCCCAGCGACAGCCCCAAAACATCACAGCTCTAGAGAAGATCTGGATGAAAGAATGGGCCAAAATACCAGCTACAGTGTGCAAACCTGGTGAAGACCTACAGGAAATGTTTGACCTCTGTTATTGTCAACCAAGGTTACACTACAAAGTATTGAGGTTAACTTGAACTAACCAATTACTTATTTTCTCCAGCATTATACAAATACATTCTTCAAAAATCGAAAGTGTTTTCCTGGATTTTATTTTTTACATTCTGTCTCTCACAGATTATGTGCACCTATGATGAAAATTACCTACCTCTGCCAAATACTTTTTTGCCCCACTGTATATGGTGCAGTTTTGAAAAGCCCAAGGAGTATCATAAATAGCGAGGAACACAGCAGTAAGGTTAGGGATAAAGTTGATAAGTTGAAAACAAGATTAGGTTAGAAAAACAACATTCCAAGCTATACATCTTACCCTCTCATATGAGAGAGTTGAGCACAACTTCAAACCTATAGGGACAAGGTGCCACACCTCAACTCAGAGACCAAGAACGGGCTAAGAGGCCCATGGGAGTTCTGGGTGAAAACGACCCACAGAGAAAGCAAGTCCCGTTTGTAGTTTGCAACAAGCCATGTAGGGGACACAGCAAACATGGAAGGTGTCCTAGTCAGATGTGACCAGATTGAACTTCTTGATTTACATACAAAACACTGTGTTGCAGTAAGCTAACACTGAATGCACCATTCTCACTGTGAAACATGAGGATAGCAGCATCATAATGTGGTGAACCTTTTTTTTTTTTTTATCAGCAGATACAGAGAACTGGGTCAGGGAGCTTAATACAGTTAAACTGTAGAAGAAAACTTAATAGAGGCTGCAAAAAAAACCTGAGATGGGGTGGAGGTTCCCCTTCCGGCAGGACAACAGCCCTGAACAAACAGAGCTACAATGGAAAGGTTAGAATAAAAGTATATTGATGTCATAGAATGGCCCAGTCCAGACCTAAATCTAGCTTTCAGTGCAGCAAAAGGTGGTTCAAGCATACACAGTTGAAGTTCAAGGGGTATGAATACTTGTTCAGTTAACTCAGTCTTCAAATAATGAATCCTATTTGTTTGGTGCTAATGCATTAATTGTTGTGCAACAATATGTTAAAGCATAATTTAGGTGTTAGCACCATTTATTTTAAACATGAAAATGCATCTGTTTGTCTAGTGTTTGTGCTCTCACCTCAAAGTCACATTTTACTGTACATTTAATTACTGAAGCTCTTGAGCCCCAAACATGGGCTTGAAAACTGTGACTGTATCTCGATGAGAGCCATCACTTCACCCAGTTCAGCCCAAGCTGGTAGAAAGACGAGGGGGAGGGAGTTCAGGCTTGTGTTGGCAGTGCAGGCTGGAATGTGGAGGAGGAGTGAATGGCAAAACAGATATGCAGGAAAATTCTTTGTGCAAATATGAGGCGTTAAATTGCTACTCCTTTGGTTTTCTTTTTAAAATAACGCTTTCAATGGCCAACCACTCATGAAGCCACATGATCAGCTCTGCAGTTCATAGTCAGTCGGACGTTTAGGAAGATCTTGGTTTCAGTCGGTCTGCACAACCAGGTGTCCTTTCTGAGAACACCAACAGTTCTGCCCTAGGCCCGGATTAACGATTTTCTATTTCAATACCCAACTGATAAACTCATAAAAAATTTATTGTCCCCCTAAAGGATAAAGTCATCACACTGATGATCCATTTTTCACTCTGGCGCCACCAAGAGCCATAAAACAAGCGATGGACATCATTTCTGCCTCAATACCGTCATCGTAATGGTAAGCGTGCAAGCATGATGGCTCTGGCATTCACTCTGAACACCACCATCGCTGTTTATAGCCTCAAGAAGGAACTAACCATTGCTTTTTTCCCCAAACAGAAGCAATAAACTAGCATTGCAAAAAGGATTTATTTATTTCAGCAATTTTTTTGTGCATTTGTTTATGAATTTGTAAAGACCTGAGAGCCAGGAACCCTCGTGTCATCAGAGAGTTTCAACTTTCTCCGAACCAACATGCGAGATTTAATACAGTCTGATTAATTGGTTTGCTGGGTTTTGCTTTTATAGTATTAAAACATGTTTAAGATTAAAGAGGCTGTATGCAACTTTTTCCCCAAAATAAACCTAACAATAGCCTTTGTATTTGACAATTTATGATTCAAACATCTCCTGATGAGCATAATGACACCTTGTCAGCTCACAGTGGGTGCACCTATAAGCCAACAAAATACATTCGGGATCTGTTCTCTTATCAGCCTTCCAGACATTCAGGCCTCCTGGTTCAAATCCACTTTTAATCCCCAGAATCAGAACCAAACATGGAGAAGCGGCATCAAGTTTTTATGCTCCTGTATTCTGGAACGAACTTCCGGAAAACTGCAAAACTGCTGAGACATCGAGTTTCTTTAAATCAAGTATAGAGCTGCCTTTAAAAAATAATCACTACTACGTCATTAATTCCATTCTTGATTGCATTTCATTACTATTTATTTGGTTTCCATTTTTGTTTGTTTATTGGGTTATGTTTTTAATCATGTAAAGCACTTTGAACTGCCTTGTTGCTAAAAAGTGCTACACAGATAAACATGTCTTGACTTAAAGTAATGTAATCTCATACTGAAAAAAACCCAAAAGATATCTTCTGGGGAATTTTGAGCACAATTAAATAAAACAAAGAAATAGCTATCCCACATGATTTTTTTTTCATAAATTTGCTGTTGGCATAATTAACACCGATAAGAATTTGCATTTTAAAATAAATGTAACCAAATCACTTGCTAGCTTAAAATAAGTTAATCAATGTATCTGGAAATACTAACTAGTAATCTACAATGTTCTGTTTAACTAAGTGTTATGTATGGTGGAGGACCTGTGAGGCTGTGGATTTCGATTTACCAGGACATTTTAAGTACAAACTCTGATGGCCTCTGCCAGGAAGCAAAATGACTCATGAAGGAGACTTTAAGCAAGATACTAACCCAGAACATATAACCAAATCAGACAGAAAAAGTTTTTTGTTGTTGCAATTATTGCTTAACATAGGACTTTGTTACTAATTGTTATTAAATTAAGGACTGAAATGTTCTAAATTTGCTTGTGATGAGAATGTGCAACTGCAATAACAGGTTATTGTATTTTAGGGCATGTATACCATTAGTTCTCGGCATCAACAGTTCTTTGAAATACTAGCTTTTAAACAAAATCCTGGTGGGCTAAATATATATCTATGTGTTAAGATTTTGCAACAGCAGCAAGACATGAAATTAATTTAAGGCATTTTTTTTTTTTTTTTACTATATCTTCTACTCATGGAATTTGCAGACGTAAGTGAATTTTGCATGCCTATTTGAGGCTAAAGCAGAATGGCTTTCATTAACTTAGTTAAATGTCTACTTTAAAACGGTACTAAAAATGACATGATTTAAAATAAATAACTCTTTTCTTGAACCTCAGTAAGTATAATTCTGCCTTCTAGCAAAAGAAAAAATGCTTCCAAGATGGATTGCACATGTGGGACATGGGTCTACCACATTATTTAACACGCCTGTAAAGTCTGAGAATGACTTGAACTGAACTGAGCCCTGCAACCTGAAAAGTAGACTAAATGGTATAGAGGTTATGGGGGAGTCAAGAGAAAGGACAAGTTGACCTTTCAGTAAAACATCAGCACATCATGAAACAGCTCTTCAAAGAAATAAATGGTAATTTTGAGTCATTCGGTTTTCTTCTTGTTTATTTTTCTTTCTGAAAAATAGGCAAAAAACCCCAACAATTTCAAGTTATCAAAAAAAATGAAATTAACATAACATTAAGAGCAGAAATAACAATAAAACATTGGCGTGTTGTTTTAACAATGTGATTACATCTGATTTTGTAATCCTATACATTTCACTAGGAACAAACTGACAAACACTTTGGGAAGTCTCTCCTACAACCTATAAATACCTGAAGCCAGTAAGAAGTAAGAACATTCACAAGACGGAGCCAGATTTTAACTAAAACTATCATTTATTCCAAAACATCCTAGTGTTTTTATTAATTAGTTTTAATACAGAATTTTCCTACATTTTCCCCCAGTTTTTAGCCAGAAATTAAAAAGTTCCTTATTAGTACCAGTTCAGTGCTGCGTGTTTTAATACTGAAACATGTGAGAAAATTAGCTTTCTCAGCTAGGAAACAATTAAAGTAGATGATCCTTTTAACATTTTAGAAGTTAATATCCAAAGTAACAGATTACATTTCAAATTCAAATGACTAAACTGATTAAGTCAGATTTAGATCAGGTAGTCAGTCTTCTTTGGGGCAGCTATTTCACACTGCTAAGACCAAGCACTGCAAGTCATAAACAGCACAGCGATTACTTTATACAAGTAACACTGGCAAAATTAAAATAAAGCAAATCAAAACTTTAAGAAGACTAAATGTGATGAACACGTGTGGGGAATGATGATAGAGTCTGATGTTGTGCTTACAATGTTGCTTTACAACACCAGTCACACCACTGATAATCAACTGGAACCCAAACAAATCCATTCAGTTCTGATGGGAGCTTCTTTCTCATGTAATCTGAATTTATCAGCAGGGACTCTCCCCAGCTTAACGTGCAGCTAACAACATGTGTCCAGGTTGCATGGTGTTGTCCACTCTTCCAACTTTTAACTTCAGTTCTGGGGAAACAAAACAGATAGTATGTCTCACGTTTGAATGGAAGACAATATGTTTTGCTGAACATTATGTAAGGAAATTCTAGGAAAGACGAAACAACAGGGCTGGGCGACAAAGTGCTTTGCAGTATAGGAAGACATGCTTTTCGAATGTTAAAAACAGAAAAAACACAAACATGTGTAAAGGGTCCATTTCTCGCCACATTTCAACCCAGTTTTTATCAGTAGTGGTGACACAAACTGCAGACATTAAAGAGATCGACTCAGATTGCCACAAACCACATTAACGGTGGTTTAACTAAGCATGAGCTGATTTCAAAGCCCACAACCACTAGGACTTTGCGTCCTACCGCTTCTGTGCTTTAAACTCATTTTATTGACATGTTGGTGGCAGTAAAGGGTTTTATCTGGTAGTGTGTAAGGTAGCATAGCTCTCACTCTTCCCAACCTGTTGACATGAGCTATGATTCAGCAGTCAGCCCTGGTTCATGACTAAAGGATGGGAATCCCCCTTAACTTGCAAAAGACATTAAAAAAAGAATGAAAAATGTAAAAATAAAAATAAAAGTCTATAAATTTGTTTGGCAGTAAAAAAAAAACCCACTTCAACAACAGAGGGACACCGCCTAACACGCTAATTAATTGCTGGTTTGACATAAATGTTTATAACAAGCCCACACAGCATGTCTGTTGGTTAAATAAAAGTTTGCATGTCAATACAGGAGACACGACATATGTAGTGCTCTTTTTTTATGTCCAACCATCCATCGACTTAAGTCTATTAATAGAACTTGAGCGATTAAATGAACAACATTATTCAGGCTGCGTTTAATTGTGGTGGCTAACAAGGCCAATTAGCTAATTTTGGCTTCTCTGGCCAATGTTGCTTCACGAGTAGAAAAAGCGATAGAAAACATTTAATGTTGTCAACAATAAGATTGAATTGTAAGCCTCTAACATGTGGTGTTTATTCTGTATCATTATAAAGATAATCCACTATCCTGTCCATCTGTTTAAAAAAAGAATTTCTATTAAACTTTACCTAACTTTTAAAAGGCTATGGTGGCTCTCTGATGTTTTGAACTAATGACCTTCATCTTAAAAGTTTCCCACCAGAGTTTCGAATGCAAGCACATGATTGGTGCAAGAGCCAGATCTTAAATTGCTATAAAAACAAAGTAAAGAACGGCTTTGTTTCACCGTTTTGTCATAGGGCATATACCGAGCAATACTAATGGGAATTTAAATGTGGTGCTGAAATTTTGTTGATTGCTGATCCCCAAAAACTAGCTTCAACTTCATTCCTCTGGCCCACCGAAGCATTGCCATGACAAAACCCTTTTCAGTGCTTTTGTGAACAGAACAAATGTTCAAAAAGCACCAGAAACAGTTTACTCATGGTACGGGATTGGTGAAAAATATATGCCTTTAGTTCAAAATCAATGTCACAGAACATGAAATGGCTGACATTGAAATGAGTACAGTAGCTGTCAGCAGACTGACATGTTTAGAATTAGAATATCATGATAAAAGTTTATTTCCATAATCCCATTCAAAATGTTAAACTTCTATAAATTATAGATTCAGGGCCCACAATTTAAATGATTTCAAGTATTTAGTTGTTGTACATAATTTGGGCTTCCAGCTCATAAAACCCATGAAAACAGGAAGAAAAAAAAATAGAATACTGTGAAGAAATCACCATTTACTTCTCAGTTTTTACAGAAAAAAAGAAAGAAATTAGGGTCGCATCAAATCAATCAATATGTGGTACTTTCAAAACGATATGTCAATCTTCAATACATGGTAGGGAATCCCTTTGTCTTAATCACTGCCTCAATGCGCCGTGGCATTGAGACAATCAGCCTGTGGCATTGCCAGGGAGTTATGGAAGCCCAGATTTCCTTGATGCTCGCCGTCAGCTCTTTTTTTGTTTTGGGTCTGGTGCCCCTCATTTTCCTCTTGATAATACCCTATAGATTCTCAATGGGGTTTAGGTCTGGAGAGTTGGCCGGCCAGCACTGTGATGGCATGGGCATCAAACCAGGTTTTGGTGGTATGGGTAGAGGCCAGGTCCTGCTGGAAGAGGAAATCTGCATCTCCATACAGATCCTCAGCAGAAGGAATCATGAAGTCCTCTAAAACACCCTGTTTGATAATCCGCTGAAGCACAAGGTCAGGTCTTCTGCTGGTCCATCTTCTGCCACATTTTGCCGTTCCACTAGACTTTCCATTGATATGCTTGGACACAGCACTCTGTGAACAGCCAGCCTCCTTAGCTATGGACTTTTGTGGCTTACCCATCCTATGGAGGGTATCAATGATGGTCTTCTGGTCAGTTGTCAAGGCTCCAGTCTTGTGAACCAGTTTAATGACACCTGGGAAAGCCTGTGCAGGTGCTTTGAGTTTAGTAGATGAGTAGTGTGTGACATTCAGTTTAAAACATTCATGCCCTGTAAAATTTGGGCTGATTTCTTCAGTATTCTAATTTTTTGAATTCCTGTTTTCATGGGTTTTATGAGCTGGAAGCCCAAATTATGTACAGATAAACAACTAAATACTTGAAATCGTTTAAATTGTGGACCCTGAATCTATAATCTATGGAAGATTAACATTTTTAATGGAATTATGAAAATAAATACACTTTTCCATGATATTCTCATTTTTTGGAAAAGGTCTGTATATTAGGCTAAAATAAGCCACACGACACCAAGGTAAGCTAAACTAGGGTTTGCTAAAGATTATGTAAAATAAAGTCAGTTAAGCTAAGGTAGGCGATAAATTAAGCTTTGCTAGAATAAGTTAAGCTAAGCTACAGCAACATGAGTTATGCTAAAGTAAACTTAGCTAAGCCAAATTTGCTAAAGTGAGGTGAGTAAGGTTAGAAATGTGTTGATACTGTTCCCTAGTGAAATACATTAAAAATAATAAAAACACTACCATACATTTTTTTACTCAGTAGTAGTAGTTAAATATGGCAAAATAACAGCCTACTTTCAACAGTATTATATGGTCTACATTAGTACTGTAATTAGACACCAATCTTTAAATTATGATTACGCGATTTTAAGCCAAAATCACAAAACCTGTGCCATTTTCTAGGACATAGCTTCATAAGAGCGGCAGCAGCACATTAGCAATTCGCCTCTGTGTTGTGGGCGGGACCATTGGCGAGGAGGACCCCTCCCCTCCCCGTTGCTGAGAGCTCTCAGTTTATGCTAGCTCTACTGCTAGTTTACAGCCCCTCACATCCTCAAGCTAGCATTACCAGTGCATCAAAAATGACGAGCAATATTAGAGCTATCCAGCCGTACAGTTTTGAGCCAGATGCCAGCTCGAACGATGAACAGGAAGACATACAAAGATTTAGTCATCTCCAGCATTGCAACCCGCTATAGCACACAGGTGTTGATCCACCATCGTCTTCTCTACTCCTCAGAACCTGAGCGGGCGGGGCAGAGCTGAGCAGGAGCTTGTACCCCGCCCAGTGAGGTTGCTACGTCACAAGCAGAGTCTGCTTTAGATAGCCTATTAGCGTCTGCTTCTGATTCACAGCAATTTGAAAGCAGAAATACTCAGAAATGCAATTTTGAGCTTAGTTTTCTTAAGATATGTCCCCTGGCATCAGAAAAAATGCCACAGGAACATATTAACAACACGAAAAAATAAGATTTTCATTGGAGTGGGTCTTTAACTGGAATCTTAATCAACAACAAAGAGATGCATGGGACATCCATAATAGTAAAAGCAGTTAAATAAAACAAGTATTAAAAGTTAAAAGCAAATAAAAGTTCAAGAATATGATGCTGTCTAAACCGCAGATCAGTCCAGGCATAGATCTAACTTTGAGATCATTTAATCAGCTTAACCCTACTGAACAGATGTGACAGAACTGTAGATATATGAAAATGCACAGAAATCTCACCTCTTTTTTCACATTCGTCACTACTGAGCATGGTGGAGAGCTTGGTGGACTAAATTGAAAGAAAGAGGGAAAAAAAATTTAAAATGCATTTAGAAGCTACAAATTCAGTCAATTCAGGTAAGGAAGAATGATTATTGAAGTCACAAACTGCATTTCCGTCTTTCAAAAGCCAAAACAAAACTTATCCAAGCCTCAGCTACTATTTTTTGGAAAGGTTCGCGTAAACTCTAGACGACATAATGAAGGGGGATACCAATAAAAGAACACCAAAGACATGGGCTCTCTTTGATAAAACTCCCACATTCTTCATTTACATCGTGCATCGTTGCCTGCACTGGGCCGACAGCAGGGGCCTTGAATTGGCTCGGCCATGCAAATCATAAAAGAGCAGATGTGTCCATTTCCACATCACACAGACTCCACTACAACATGAGCAAAAGGATCTAGCATGAGTCAAAAAAAAAGAAAAAATCAAAGGGCCCATGTGTAAGGGAACACTTACAATGCACATAAAACTACCTAAAGTGTTATGCCGTTTGACACGCACGCCAGGCCTAGTCATTAACTCGGCGGAAACACTGCTTAACAGAGCTTAAGCTTAAGTTTATCCTTCCCTGAAAAGCACAGTTCTAACTTGCAATGGGCAACCTGGACCAACAGACACCTCCATTTGGTCTCTGCAGTTACAGGAGGGCTCCAGGGGCTGGTGTGCATTCAGTTTTAATTTCCCGCTGGGATATAAAAGCAACATACACACTCCTATCACGTGGGAGTCTGGGCATCTAAATAAGTCCAGAACGAAGACAGATTTAACGTTTTAAAAAACAGCCCACAGCATGGAAAATCTTAACAAAATGGGGCAGTTAGCATTTATTCACTTAGTTAAACGGCAAAAAATCTTAGAGCTGATCCATATAATAGGAATTAAAATCTGTGTCACACCTTCATGCAGTTAAACTGACACTTATTGTAGTCATTTTTTATCTTTTCGAAAAGCTTGTATCTAGTTAGTCAAGTGAGCTAAACAAATTGACCAAATGGATAAGAAAGCAATGAAAAGCTTTTACAAACCTG
This sequence comes from Valencia hispanica, assembly GCA_963556495.2. Taxonomy (NCBI): domain Eukaryota; kingdom Metazoa; phylum Chordata; class Actinopteri; order Cyprinodontiformes; family Valenciidae; genus Valencia; species Valencia hispanica. Next base: position 33,330,093 of record OY747715.1, on the reverse strand, counting down.
ACAACTTGTCTGGAGGCATTTTCAAAAAACTTGGTCTTTGATGCAACACTGAAAAACAAAAGGCAAATGGCACGTTAGATTCCTAGAAAAGAATTAAGCAGAATGCAAGGCAAAAAGCTGTGAGTTGAAATTTGTGAAGCCAATCACTGGAATCTTCCTGCCATTAAATCCGATTTTCAGAAGATATGACACTATCGGATGGGTTGTTTGGATTGCACCATGTAGTTGAATATCACTACCGGAATATCTATTGTGTGTTTTTGGTACCACCACATCCTTATAGCGCCCCTTGTAAACATGGAAAAAAGCATCAAAACAAATTGAAGTTTTATTGCAGTAGCAAAATCTCAAATTGAACAAAACTTCAACCTTTAATTGGTGTAAGATTTATTTAGTGGGGAAAACAAATCCTTGATGTTCATTCTGTGTCTGGAGAAGCATTTCTGTGTTGATTTGGCCCAATGTTTTGGATCGATATCCTACTTATTTAAATATCCTTAGATTTCATTAGGGCTCCAGTACCAAGTCTTTGAAAGTGAATCGTGCCCACAGTCTCACAGATCCTCCACCATACTTAACTGTGGACAAAATGTGTATTTCAACCAATCTGTTGCCAAAAGAAAAATACATTTTAAAAAATCATGCAGACTTTGTCTTCACCGTTCTAGTTGATTTTAACTTGTATTTATTGTTCTGATGGTATACAAGGATAGGTGTAGGTGATTGTCGATTATCCTGAAGGTATTTCATTACTTTTAAGAAGTTGGACTAATTTCTATACCCTAGTCATACTGCAATAATAAAAAAGTTCCTAGAAAATCTAACCTTTTTACAAAAGTAAAATGTACTGGTAAATCATAATAATAAAATCCCTGATGATGTTGGAAAATAAAAAAGCAACAAAAAAACTACTGTATGTGCATGTGTCACCACAATATAAATGTACTGAAGTTACAGTTTCTATCAGTTGTGGGTTTAGATTTCTTGATTTCTTGATATCAAGTAAAAAGCTATAAAAATGTGCTAATTCTGCAAAACTGCAACTGTCATGTTGGGTCACTATATGGGAGATCAACATGTGTTCCAGCATTCTTTTTATTAAAATGATTTTAAATCTTAAAGAGTTGAACAGGTTTAGACACTTTGTTCAGAGCCCTGTATTTAATTACCCTGACGGCATGAGGGTAGACACTTTTGTGGAAAGCACTCACTAAGAAGTGGGCGTGCCCTCACAGGTGGCGGCAACTGGGAGCTTTTGTGGAGCAGGGCATCTGGAGGGGGGCTCGGGGGGCCTGATGGGGGGTCGACAAATGGGGTGTTTCTCTGCAGACTTTGTTCTGGTCACACCGTCAGAATGTCCTAAGTGACAAAACAAAAAACTTTCGTAAGCCAAAAAAAACCAAAAAAAACATCACCAGCCATTTAACAAGCAACTTGTTCAACATGTACAGCAGCCATATCAGATCGGTTTTAGCTGCCTGACAGGGATGAGAAGTTGAGCTTCATGACTGATGAGAGGTGGAGACGAAATAAATAAAACCCATGGCCAAAAAATGCTAAAACGGCAGGTAGCTTGTGCACCTGCCAGCTTCGAAAGCACTTCGCAGTTTTTGGGAGGAAGCACACATCTGTACAACCATTTGAAACCTAAAAGACAAAAAAGTAAATTAAATGTTTACACGTTTTTATTAGTTAAATGTATATAAGAGCAGATCTTGTTAACTTTGCTATTCTTTTTACTTGTTTTTTTTCTTGTTAGAGATACCATCTCTTATCAGACACGAACCTTCTGATTAAATGAAAATCATTTTTAATCTAAAATCAGCCAGGGCTCTGAATTATGATTGAGCTTAACCATAGATAACTGCTCTTTCATTTAAATTTAATGCAACCCCTGCTTAGCCAGCTTCAGATAAATACACAAGTCTTTTTAAATCCCTGTTTTCAAGGTCGCCCAGACTCACCCCTCCGTTCCACCGGACGCGTAAGCGGCACGTTACAGGAGCAGCACGTTTCACTTGTGTATTCTGCTGCTTGGCCCTTTCCACCGGGTGCGCATGAGGCGCATAGCAGCAGGGAAGCAGCTGTCACCGAGAGCACGAAATCATGCGAGATTAGCAAAATCACGCGTGGTTTCGTCAGTAAACACAACAACAATAGACATATATAAACGTCTATGACAATAATAACCAGGAAAAGACAACAACATGGCTCCAAAAGGTTGGTGTTTTATGTTATGTCCGTTTTATAATCGTCAATAAGTTTATGTTATGTCAGGGAATATCCAAAATCGCTCATTTGTGTGATGACACGCAAATGAGACCCTCCCGGGAGGTACTGACTTCTCATCGGGCCGCACAGGTAGTGACTTCTTTTTAAGTAAAGCAACAGCAAAGCAGCACGTTTCTTTTATTTTGAAAATTTCCGGTGCCGAGCCGTATATTTCCTGTCTCCCCTATCCAAAATGTAGAAATGTACGTGTTTCAGAGGCGTGCTGCGTAGAAAATATATTTAGAAAAGTGCTGCGACATGTCGCTCCTCAACTGCGGCAGACTCGTGCTGCTTTCGCCTCTGGTGGAAAGGGCTCTATTGACTACAGCGGTGGCTATCAGCTGCGTATGACGTGCTGCTCCTGTAACGTGCTGCTTACGCGTCTGGTGGAAAGGAGGGGTAATGGGCCAAATACCTGAAGGAGACATTTACTTGCATATTTGACAATGCTGGGTAAAATGTGCCTGGAAAAACAAAAACAAGAAGCCTTCTTGAAAGAGCTCCAAACATGCGGAACAGACTAAATTTTTACTTCATGATAATCAAAGAAGTTGCCGCTTGGGGTGCAACCAGATTTCCTATGACCCCATGAGAACAATCCCTACATGCAGACATGTTGGTAGCGGCAGGTTGATTTACAACAGCGGGACTTGGCAAGTCGAGCCAGGAGATTCTTGAGGAAAACCTATTTCAGCTTTCCAGAAAAGCAAAAGATCTTCAGCTGTTGGAATAACAACCCCAACTCAACATTTACAGATAAGACCAAAATTATTCATACCCATGGCCTGCGTACCCCTAATTGGGTCACTTGAAAACTTTCATATTACTTCAGTCACAGGGAACATGTTGGTAGCATTAACAGATTACTTCAATATGAAGTGTGCCAGGGGTATGAATAATGTGGGGATTAACTGTAAATATCTCGAAAATCTCAGTCCATTTTCTACCAATGGAAAATGTTTTGACTTTAAAGCTACACCTACTAATGACTTGAATTTGTGTTTAAATCCCAGGTATTATGTAAAGCTTGTAAGTATTATATGCGTACAGGTAATCTGAGATAAAACCATGAAACAAATATGTCCGAAAGAGCAACCACTGTTAATGTTACAACCAACTGTACTCAAACATCACTCCACAGGAACCGTATGTACTCTCTACCATTCCTACTAAAAAAAACATACTTTCCAAGACATTATATAAATTCTTTTCATGACATAAAATGCTGATGAACAGGATATAAATTATTTCCACTTTTAATAATAAAACAAGGACTCATCATACCTTCTCGGTTGGCAGGCGTTCCCTTTGGAGGAGCTTTTTGACGTTGAAACGATGGCACCCGACTCACGCAGCCCCCAGATTCCCCGTTTGCTGCCATGGAAGAATCTGGCTTTTGCCTTGTATCGCTTAGCTTCTCCACGTCGGAGTCAGCTTGACGGTTGGCCGGTCTGGGCATCCCCGCCAGCCTCAAAGGAGGGTCTCTTGGAGCGAGTGGGGCACAGCTCCCAGGTTTCATCGGCTTTATGGGTTTGGGGCTCGCTGAGACATCCCCATCCACCATAGAGGTGTCTTTCTGCCCATCTGTTGCAAACAAACAGCTTTAACTGCACTGTAACTTTAGACCATCATTAAATGTGAATGTTTACTGCCGTGAAGTGCACCTGATGAAATGTTAAATCCAGAAATTACCTTGGGATTGTACAGATGGGTGTAAAGTTAATGTAAACAAGCAGGGCAGCCAATTATTGCAGGGAAATTTATTTGCAAAGGTGCACAACACATTTTGGCTCTGCAAAAGCAGCAGGATAGGAAAAGGTAAAGGATCCCAACAAAAGAAAGACGAGCCAAATTTCTGTGCCACAGTGAGAGCATGGAGTCACAACGACCATTTTCTTTCTGTTTGAACCAATAAGGTGAGGTGGTTCAAAAAAAAAACTGAAAATTACATGATTTACTCTGACATGTTGGAAAACAAAAAGACTTTGGAAGTATAAGAATGAGCAGTGCATACTTTTATTTGTATGTCAAATGAGCTATTAAAAATAAAATTCACATGCTTTTCTATTAACATTAAAAAGGAAACCAAAAAAATGAATTTCAATTGGCAAACTGGTTCCATGTTTTGCAATTTGTGATAATTACTGGGACAAACAAACATTTGAATAAATCCCATTTACAAAATGTCAAGAAATGACCCTGCATTTACGCTGTGGTCTTTATAGGAAAAAAAAGAAAAAAGAAAAAAAATACATAATAAAATACATAAAAAACTTTCTTAATCTTAACCCAGGGAGGGTGGGATAAAGGAGGATGGTGACAACAATCAGGTCAGGGATAATTACTCTCTGCGTGCTGGAAGTGCTCATGACTAAGAGGTTGGAAAACGCGACCCGGGCGCTTGGAGATGGTGATTGGCTGCCGCTTTCTCGGCGTGATTCGTGGAGGAGGGACAGGTGGGAAGACGCTGTCCTCTGGCATGCAAGTGAAGATCTGCAATCACATAAAAAGTGGCACCTTGGTTCAGTGGCTGCTTTTTCAGCTTCTAACAACCAGTAACTGAGGTAAAAGGTTGAAATCTGACGTTGTTGAAAAACAGCAACTAATTTATCGCTCTTTGGTTAGACTTTACAGTGCCTTGTGGTTGTTGTTCATACTTCTTGAACTTTCCCATTTTAACATGTTACAACCACAAACTTTCATGTATTTTTGAGGATTTTGTATGACAAGAAAAACTATTGCAGTGCATAATTGTTAAGTATATATATATATATATATATATATATATATATATATATATATATATATATATATATATATATATATATATATATATATATATATATATATATATATATATATATATATAATACACACACACACACACACACACACACATACACACACACACATACATATATATATTAGTCATATATTTAGTCAAAACTTTGTAGAACCACCTTTAACCTTAGTTTTGAGATGGGCAATTATTGTACTGATTACTTCATGGTGATTAAAACATTTTTTGGGACTTTACCAACCCCAACAACTAAAAGTGGAGCGATTTTTACTTTTAGCCTTTATTTTATTTAATCACTGTTGCCATCATGTGAGGGAGTTATGATGTGGATTAAAGGCCACAACCATAAGGGCAAAACCCTATGTACAGGTGAAACTCCAAAAATTTGAGTTTCATGCAAAAGTTCATTTATTTCAGTAATTCAACTTAAAAGATTAAACTAATATATGATATAGACTCATTACATACAAAGCGAGATATGCATATGCATGGTTATACTTTTCAGAGGTTGGACATTTCTCTATTTACAATCCTTGTCTTATTGATTTTATGTAATATTTTCTGAGATTTTAAATTTGGGGTTTTCGTAAGCTGTAAGCCTTAATCATTAAAATTATAACAAAAAAGGCTTGAAATATCTCGCTATGCATGTAATGCGTCTATCTCATATACTAGTTTCACCTTTTAAGTTGAATTACTAAAATAAATTAACTTTCGCACTATATTCTAATTTTGAGTTTCACCTGCATACATTTCTATGAAATGAATTAATGTAACACAAACTAAAGTTTAAATCAAGGTTTCTAAGTTGAAGTGTGAAAGTCAGTAAAATCAGTGGTGTACGGTGTGCACAAGTGGAGAATGTATGTGGAAGTGTTGTAATGTGAAATACAAATAATCAATCAACCAAATGGCAGCAGCATACATGAGGAGGAGGACAGAGAGGGGTTAGTTGGCAGTTAGGGTTCAAAAGACTCCCCGGGTGTCCTAAATCAGCCATCAGTGTTGTAAAGGAATGGTAAATGTCCAAGCTGACCACAAAATAACAAATATCCTCTTTAGAATTATGATTAAATAGAGTAAATGTGTAGTGTTTAGCAATAACATTGGCCTACTTTATGTCACCAGTGTCCTGTAATGAATCGTTAAGTTGTTCTTTGTTGGTTTTTCTAGTTCGTCACAGCCATGCCGCTTATAGCCAAAGAAGACAGCAATGGAATTCAACATATTTTTTATCATTTAGCAATAATTGTATACTTGTAGCAATATTTTGTATTATTTAGCAATAACACAACATATTTTTATAAATCCTTTAAGTCCACACCCCCCATCACCATGTTTAGCTTTACCACTCTATGCCAGAATACATTTTCAGGCTCATTTGTGTAAAATTGTTAAAACCATGTATCATTTCTCTACAACCTTTTACTCTTTACAATTATGCACCACTTTGTGTTGGACTATCATGTTAACGATAAAAATAAAAATAAAATAAAAAAGTGGGAAAATTCTAGGTATATGAATACTTGTTCAGGACCCTGTACCGTTTGAGACATTTACAAATAGAAATAGAAAGAAATCTGAAAAAGGGCCTAAACTACAGCAAAATAGTACATCTAAAAAACATAAATCTTGGTACATTTCTGCAATAATTACAATTCACAAACTCAGCTTGAATGTTTTTTTGTTTTTGTTTTTTACTACTGGCAACTGCTTGGACAACAACAAGGCTTCCAACGGGTCCTCGTTAACCGAAAACAAACCGCATGTAATGACAGCTCTAAACCTCTAACAAGATATTTCAAACACAGACATATGGAAGTACTATAGATTAAGAAAAACAACCCTGAAGAGTTCCTGTTGGTTGAAAGAAAGACATGTTCGCTTCAGATGTACCTTTTTGTAGTCCTCGATCATAATCTCGACCACAATGTTTTGGAACTTGATATCAAGCATGGCCGCCACTGTTTCCTCCTTCGCTCTCATGAGTGTGGGCCCGAAGATAACTGCCATGTTGGAGGGAGTCATCCGGTTTTCATCGCAGTGGCTGCACACGCTGTCAACATCATGCCAAGCTGGGTTAAACAAAATGTAACTCAAGCCAGGCGTTGACAAAAAAAAGAATAAAAGTATGAGCTCACTTCAGAAAGCGAGAATTTCTTTCCCTGGAAGCAATAAAAAAAACGACACAATGAACTCAGCTTGGACTTACTTTACTAAGTGCCTAATAAGCATCTCCAACATTTCACGGTTCTTCTCTGGTAGTTTGTAGATGAGTGAGTGGATTTCAGTTAGTCGAAAGTCCAGATTATCGGATTCTGTGGCACACAAAAAAATAAAGTTTGTGGCAAACATAATAAACACTTTAGTTTAATATCTCTTGTGCCTGTGCGGCTAAGTGCAACACTAATTTAAAAAATAGTAATTTGTGATTTTTAATAATGAATTTAGAAAGTTTTTGGGGGGAGGGGGTTAGAGTGATTATGCATAATAAAACTTCAATTACTTAATTTAAAACAAAGAATAAGATGCACAAGTTTAAACTCGAAATGGATCTTCTCAAAACCACACCGCGTCCAAATTCTTCATACATGTCTGTAGCCTTTAACAAGGTTATCGCATCGTTCTGGATGGATATTAGTTTATATCTAACCATAACTAGATTAGCTCATTTTAACCCTTTTACTTGTACATGTTTTTTAATGAGGATTGGGGTTGAAGACATTCTAGAACATTCATATCAGCCCACTTAATCCATTTTAAAACAACTTCTGATGTGTGCTGAAACAGGTTTCAATAATCCATCTGACAGACTGGAGATTAAGTTGAGGAATTTGTAGGCAGCCTTCAATTATTTCGTCCATTTTATGCAATGTACGAGCATCGCCCACAGCATGCTCCTATCACCACTGTACATAAAGGTTAGGACAGTATATAAGTTTGAAAGCCTCACCTTGAGGCCTCCAAACCTACTTCTTGTCATCGTGGCCAGCTCAATCTTTGTTTTCATCCAGAGGGCTGTTCCATGCAAAAAACTGCAGGTTTCAGTCAGTCAGTCAGTCACTGACAGAGTTGATTTAGCAGCTGGGACTGCTTTCTTGTCCTATGAGTCAATGGCAGTATAAAACTGTGGACAGCGACAGTGGTGTTCCTGCAGCTTACAATTCATGTTAGGCTGGGGTCTTGGTGGTTTCCTAGGTTTTTCTGAACATTCCAACCAATTTCCTTTTATCTGACCCACACTCTCCCCCATTTGGTTCAGAGTGCTTTGATGCATTGGTGTTCCAACAGGACAATGAACTCAAGCATTCATCAAAACTGGTTTGGGAATGAACAAAGCAGACCAACATTAAGCTTCTGGAATGGCCCGGACATGAACCCCATTGTAAATTTTATGGACTCCATGAAAGAGTCAGCTCTGTGTGAAGAAACCATCCGATTGAAAGGATTGACAGGAAAAATGGTTCAATACCCTGCCAGAATTATGCCAGAAGCTTGTTGGGGGCAACAAAAAGCATGTGGTTGTGGTTTTGCGAAGAAACATTTACACCCTCACCAAATATCGGTACGGTATAAGAGTTTAATTTGGACCCTGTCTGGATCAGCAAAAATCTGCATTACATTCAAATTTGAGCGCTAGAGCAGCCCAATGTGTGTGTGTACAAAACTGCATATGCACAAGACTGCTTGGATGCATTTGTGGCAGGTTATTATACACCATATCAGATGCCATGCATTCAAACTCTGCTGGTCGATAGCATATTTGGCCAGTTGGATAAACTTTCAGTGCATTTTGTAGGTAATTTTATGAGATACTAAGGAAAGGGTCATTATGATGATGGAAAAACATGGAAAGACATGAGTAAATTATTATCATAACGGCAGTATTCAACACCAACATTGCAGTTTCATGCTTTTATAATATCATGCAGCCCGCTTGTGAACTCAGTTCTGGTTATTTTGAAAATCCCTGAACTCGTTTGTCGCATGATCCCTAAATTCTCGAAGCAGAATGGTTCGAATGCATCATTAAAAGCCCAACATTTATGCATCTTTTAAATCCAGCATCACTCCATGTATACCTGCGGCCAGAACGGGAAAGATTGCAGCAAATGGTCCATCTATTTTTGTGAACAATGCAGGGCCAACTGGATTTCACTGAAGTGTTTGTATTTCTTTAGACATCATTTCAGTGCAGGCGATGATCTGCTGTCAAGTGGGAAATCATGCAATAATGCAATCAGAAAAAAGAAAAAGGCCTTAAAAGCAGTGGTTTAAACTGTTTTGGTCTAAACATGTGCAAGTCTTGGTGACATCACCAGCCATTTATTGTGTTTTAATAAATGATAATGACATGTCACATAACATCAGTGTTAGACGGTGTCTCCCACCCTATGCATGAAGCCGTTGCTGAACTGGAGACCTCCTTCCAGTGACAGACTGCTACATCCTAGGTGCACAACGGCGTGTAACCCCAGATCCTTCCTCCCAGCAGCGGTTAGACTGTATAATCACTCCTCTCAAGAAATTCAATAAGTGTTTACATGTCATGTCTGCTGTTATATGCCCTGTCCTCTCATGTTAAATAAAATATTTGCTGTTATTGCACATCTCGGTTGTTTGCATAATTTTTTTTTCTTTGTCACTTTCAGTAAATAGTCTGTTTAATGGACAAATACACGTGCACATTTTTTAAATGTTGTAAATATTTTTTAATTATCCTGCTCAGTTGCACATTTCTTAAACCAGAGTTTGCTATTCTTAATAACTTGATAGTATTTTAGTGACATAATTTTTTTCCCTTACTGTACAGTATATTATTCTTAATTCAGTTTTATATATTTTATACTTTTATCTTTGTGGGAATCTGTCACTTTCCCGACAATATGTGTGAATTTCCCCCAGAGTGGGACATTTTTACTTTATTCTTCAATTCTATTCTAACTATCAAAGCTAAAAGTCTGAATGCCTGGGCAAAATGTAGGAAACGGCAATAATTCTGATAAGCCTTTACTTTAGCAGCTCAGCAAAAATGTAACCAGCAAATTTAGTACAAATAAAGAGAAATGCATAATCCCAGCAAAACTCTAGGTGAAAAAGGTGCATCTAAAACATGTTGTAAAACTGAGCCATGTAAATTACAACGTTTCCATTTAATTGCAAAGTTAAATGGAGTGAAGCATGACCACCCAGTGCAATGGTATGTAGCCAATAAAATGGAGTCTTCAAACTGTCATGATGTGTAACGAGGAGAACCATGTGCGCCTAATGAAGGGCATTTCCATGTGCCCTAATGCAACATCCTGACAGAATGAGGCTGATACTAATAAACCTACTGTCCTCCCTGGTTTACAATAATGCAGAGTGACGGACTAGTATAAATAAAGACTCCGATTTTCTTCTGCGTCCACATAGATAAAGATGCTCAACCTGCAGCTGCACTGTATTGATTTACAAATGGGTCTTTTATTCCCTGAGTTTAGATGCTTTTTCCAGCCAGAGTACTAGCCATGTTAAAGAAGCGGCAAAAAGGAGGAGGGGAAAAAAAGCGAGCTCGTAAATCTGTCTGAAGTTTCCACCCTTTCTATAAACTGCTAGATCAAATATTTTTCAGAGAAACTGTTGGACTCCACCGGTAATATGCAACTTAATTCAACTTTAGGGCTCGTGCTGTAAGCCGTCTATGCAGACCTTAGCAAAGTAAAAGCTCCAAAACATGTCTTACTTGCACCATTCATGAGTTCTCTGTGCAGATCGTAGGTCATTAGAGGTTCAGAAAGACTCCTGCGAGTAAGCAAAGAAAAAATGAGAAAACACAGGGAGATCATAAATTGAAACATCAAAAACCGAAAGAATAAAACACGAATCCACTCATTAAATAGTCCCACTATTAAGAAGTTAAAGAGTGAGCCCTCTGGCGGGGTTAGACTGGGTTTTTTGGAGACAGCGAGTTGCTTCTAATGTCAGACGATAAAACGGTTTCCTGGAAAATCTCTAATTCCTTGGCAGGCAGAGGGTTCGCAAAATAATACAAGTGGAAACATTTCTGAAATGACGTAAAGTGTGACCAAATGAAACGTAATACTTTTTTTTTTTTTTTATCCGGCGTGGATATGTTTTTTTGGGTGAATACTCACAAAACATGCATGCACAAACAAACAAACGCACCTCAGGTAGAACTTCAATGCACTTGTGATGGTTTTATCATCACAGTCACTGCTGTTGAAATCCACATTTCCAGGACTTAAGGGATCTACAAAGGAGCAGAAACATGCGATTAAGTTCAGAAACTTGTGGAATGGGTTGCTCATTTGGCTACACTACAGCAATTAAATTAACAAGAAGTGAAAGAGACTTTAGGCAGTTTTGGTGCACCTCCTATAGCTTTTATGATGAAATAACCTCTTAGAGGAACCAACTGCCTAAATATTCCCCCCCTATCAGGTAGTAGAGCAGAGGGAGATCAGGAGAAGTTAAAGATCTCTATTACAGGTAAAGATGAGTCATCATTCTGACAAATGACTTCATCCCCTGACTTGGAAAAGTTTCCATACATCACCGTCCAGCTATGAAATCACAGCAGAGGTAATGACAGTCATCTCCTCAGTTCCTTTCAGCCCGATATCGTCCCCTCAGGAAACGTTCCGGTTGTCTTTAAACAGTTGTCTTTTTTAGCTTTTAACTGGAGCTGCAGAAATCTAATTCCAGCATCATCTTCCTGTCCAACACAGATTGGGGATATATCCTTGCAAAAGCATTGAACCTTTTTACATTTTATTATGTTGCACGCACCAACTTTAAAGTGCTTTATTGAGGTTTTATGTGACAAATCAGCACAAAGTTCTGCATAACTGGAGCGGAAGTAAAAGATACTGGTACATGGGTTTCAAAATTTTTTTAATAAAGAAACCTGAAAAGTGTGACATATATTTGTATACAGCCATGCTGGTAAATCCATTGTAAAACAATATTTGGCTCCAATTATACCTGCAGGGTTTTTGGGAATCTCTACCAGCTTTGCACATCACATCACATCTGAACAACATCAACATCTGAATTCTTCTTCAAAATATAGATTAGGCTTGGTCAGATGGAGAGCATTTGCTAAGCGAAAGTTTTGCCTATGATTTGTTTTATTATACTGAATTTAATTTTGGACTTTGACTGGGCCAGAAACTTTTGCCTATGATTTGTTTTATTATACTGAATTTAATTTTGGACTTTGACTGGGCCAGAAACTTTTATCTAAATTATTGCATTAAAAATATGCAAAAAACAAATTGTTATTCTGCTAGCAGTCTCAGATGGGTATTCTTGTTCTATTGCCCTGTGGTTGGCTTTATTGGTCTTCCCATGAACTCTATAAAGCTTCCCCATCTCTGCTGAAACTTCCTCGCAGTATGACACTACCACCACCATAAGACTATGGTTTTGGCGTGTTCAGGGAGATGCAGTGTTAGCCATCGGTCACAAAAAGTGTTCCGGTCACTCCTGACCAGGGTTCCTTCTCCCACATTTGCCATCCTCTTAATGGCTAGTAACAACTTCTTGCAGCACTTCTTACGGCTTTCTTTCAACACAATCTTTCTTCTTGCCACTCTTCTGTAAAAAGCCATCGGTTGTCCTGTCGACATAGTCTCCAGTCTGAGCTGTGGATCTCTGCAGCTCCTCCAGAGTTACCAAAGGCCTCTTAGCTGCTTCTGTGATTAATTGTCATTGTTCCTGGCCTGTTAGGTTAGGTCTATTGTTTATCTTGGTAGGTTGGGAGTTGTCTTCCAACTACTTCCATTTTTGTGCCCATTTTTTTTACTCCCCGACCTCTCTGGTCTTCATGAAGCTGTCTGTTCACCATTTTTCTCTGTGATTAAAGCATACATTAGTGGACTATCTATATGGATAACTTTTGAATGCAGTGGGTTTCACTGGATTCTGTCTAGGGTTATGAGAGTAAAGGGGGCTAAAGAGAGAAACACACACCAGACATTCCAGATTTTTTTCCAGTGAAATATTTGAAAACCATGCTTCACTTACCTTCAACATCACAATTTTCCACTACTTTAGGTTAGTGCGTTACATAAATTCCCAATAAAGCTGTTGCTTTAAGAGGACAACGTGTGAAAGAGTTTAAGGGTTATGAATACTTTAGCAAGGCATGACTGATTCTCTTTAACAAACTGTGATGTTTGCTCTAAAAATGGGCGATACTTGATCTCATCCTGGAGTCATTTTTTCGGCCCGTGAACCAGGTGCCACAGCTTATGAGGTCTGCAAGCATTTCTATTAATTGCACACTTGGTCCTGTGCACTAAGGTATTTATTGCAGAATGACTGCAAGAAAATCAGCATGATTCCTTCCCAATTTCTTTTTTTTTAAAGCGATTCTAAAAAAACTTTCCCCCCCCTCCCAATTCAATCTGACAGGATTTTTCCCTGAACTAAAATAACTTTATTTTAGTACCCTGGCTATGATTTGGAAAGACAGACTAATGAGCTGGACGATTCAATTGGGTAAAATCTGGGATTATTTGGAATTTGTATAAAACCATATAAAACTTAATCCTACCCTACAAATACACGAGTCAGTTTTTTTTAATCTCGCGATTATTCTTATAATAAAAATCTTGTTTTGCTTCAACCCTCTTGAACTCTGCCCCCCAGTAAAGGAGCACTGATCCAGCAGCTGCACTGTGAAGCACACTCAGGTTAGCCAGGTTTTCTTTATATTTCCCTCATTATAGCTCAAAGCAGCGTAAGCCTGGCCTCTTTATTGAGGGTGTTTATTGCACCATTTGACGCTTCTTTGCATCCAACACCTCTCGATCACCAGTTACTTACTTAACCCAAGATGAATGGCTCGTTAAAGATGGAGAAATGTGCTCCTTCACGTGGCAAAGCGGCACGCATGCTTTCCGCTACTGTATTTCTGTGGCTTCGTTCTTTGCCAGGAAATGTATCAAATGTAACATTTTGGCTCCGCTGACAACCTGCATCGCTGTCAGAGCTGGGAATTGAGCAAATGTTTTACTATCGCAAGTGTTGTTTTCAGTTTCCAACTGAAACTAATGAGGTTAAAGAGACGTCTGTTTGCTTAAACGAAGAGCAGATGTCGATCATTCAAAACAACACCAGTTCAATTTAAGGACTAAAAGGCCAACATCAATACTGTATCACTGTGCTGTGCACTTGCTTTTTTGATGACAGAGGACTTGTGATCAGGCAACGGCTGGTAGGATTAGTACAGTGAGTTGCACGAATATTCATACCCTTTGAACGTTTACACATTTTGTCAAGTTATCTTCACAAATCTATTAAAAATTGTTTTTCATTGAGATTTTATGTGGCTGAGCAACACAAAGGAGAGTAATATTTGTCAAGTGGGAAGAAAAGTATGCATATATCTCGCAAATGTATACGTGTAAATATCTGAAATTCATTTGCATTGTATTCAGGTCAACATCTTGTATAACCTCCTTTTTCTGGTGAACCTCCACGCCAGTTTCAGGTGTTTTGCAGCCTCTAACAGGTTGACCCTCCATTTATCCTCCCATCAATCGTGACCACATCCCCGTGTCTCTGCCACTGAAAAGGATTCCCACAGCATGATGCTGCCACTGCCATATTTCAAGGCGGAGATGGAGAGTTTTGCAAGTAGGCACAAAAAAAAAAGTGGTTCGGATCTCATTTGACCAGAGCGCCTCCTTCCTCATGTTTACCGTCTCCCCAACATGACTTGTGGCGTGGCTTTCTTTTAAACAATAACTTTCTTCTCATTACTCTACCCAGATCTGTGACACCTGCCCTGTCAAGAGATTTCCTCCCCACCTCTCGTCATGTGGCTCTCGGCTCCTTCTTTAATTTCTGCCCTAATTACAAGGCCTGTCAGTTTAGGTGGATGGCAGCCTGTGTGTTAAGCCCAGCACACACACTGCGATTTGAAAATAAATCCTAAATGACTTAAGCATGTCCCACTGTGTGACCTCCATGTGACAATAACTGTGCATTGCACAATGCATTAGGGTGCATCAAGACTGGACAACTTGATGCCATGCATTACTGCTGTAGACCAGGGGTCTCCAACTCCTGTCCTTGAGATCTACTATCCTGCAACTTTTAGATGGATCCTTTCGCCAACACACCTGAATTAAATGGCTAAATTTCCTCATCGGCATTCCTTCAGATCTGCAGAGGCCTGGCAACCAACCATTCACTTGATTCAGTTGTGCTGGGGCAGGGAATCAACTAAAAGTTGCAGCACGGCAGCTCTTTAGGACTGGAGTTGGAGATCCCTGCTTTAGACAGACCCAACTGACATATCCATCCGTAATCCATAATACATGAACTGCAAGTTGTGGGTATTAATGTTCTTTATTATAAGAGTAAAAACACTGTTTGATATCTGTCGAGATTTGCCTTTTGTCATGGTTGCTCGAAATTGGCAATCGGTGTATCTGTAACTCTGAACGATCAGAACCAGAGATTTTGCATATGATGTCGACGATCGACAATCGCACAGTATGAACCTGGTTTTAGCAGGTTTCTGAGTGACAAAATGAACAGGACTTTAAGATATTGTTCCATGACATAATCCAGCCTTAAAGTTTTTCACAACTTTATCTCTGACCTGTCCAAAAAAAGTAATACATTTTTTTTTTTTTAGAAAAGCTGTTGCAAAATGTAGTCGTAAATGAATTCTAATATTGAAAAAAGATAACCAGGGTCAATACAAAAAGATGTTTCAAATGATCATTTTATTTATCAAGGGGAAAAGGCTATCTAAACCAACCCTGGCCCTCTGGGAAAAGTATTTGACTTCCTTCTTAAATCATGAATTAACCTTAAAAAAAAAAAGTTAAAGCTTGGTTCAATTTCACAAGCCAAATCCATTTCTGATCAACAGCTGACCTGCAGAAATAATAAATAACTGTAATAGAGCTTCTCTGGAAAAAAAACAACAACAACAACAAAAACAGTAGAGGTAGCAAGTCATAGATGTTTGTCAGTCTTGAAATGTCTACAAAGAGATTTCTAAGACTTTTTTATGGCAGCGAAACCAAAGTAAGAGAAAACAACTGGAGAAAACGTGCAGCAGTTGTGAACCTTCCCAGGAGAGGTCGGTCAACCAAAATTACTCCAAGAGCACATAAAAATAATGTTTTAGAGTGACCTAGCCAAAGTCTGGACTCCAATTCAAATACTGAAATAAGACTTTAAAAATGTCATTCATGCTCATTCTCTCAGTGGTGATGGTAGAGACTCAGTTATTGAGAGCCAGTTATTGCAAACTCTTGATGTCAGTTGTTGTCGCCGAGGGTGGCGCAATTAGTTATTAGGTTTAGGGGGCAATTACTTTTTCTCACAGGGAAATGTCATCATTTGAAAACAGCTTGTGGTCTCATGTTCTATTTATTCAATAACAATGATGATCTAAAACATTTAAGTGTGACAAAGAAGCAAAACCAGAAGAAATCTGGAAGAGGGCAAACAATTTTTCGCAGCACAGTAAATGTTTATGTGTTCTGCTCTACATAGAGTAATGCAAGTAGAACAAGTTGATGTTTCCAGGTTAACTAGAGCAAACAGTCGGCTAGTAACAGAGATGCCAATCATAGCTTCTAAGCTGTAGCTTTTTTAAAGAGCATTATCCTCAAAGGAGACCCTTTTTTAGGTTTCACACCATGTCCAAAACACTCGTTTGGGACCAGAAATATTTCCAAATAGCCTGAGTTCTTCTCTTGTAAGCAAGAGAAAAGTGTTGTATCCTTGATGCAGACAGCTGATCAGCAAAGTGCAGCAACGCGTTAGGGAGGGGCAGAGTTGCTCCATACACCTAGTGCAATCTCATTACATGGACCTTACGCGCACCTAAGTGGCACAAAAAGTTGCAGATCCGCTTAAGTGTTACTGGAGGTTAATGTGTTTAACAAAGCGAATGGACAGATGGTGCTTGCGTCCTTACCAAAGAAGGTGTTTAAGAGCTTCTGCACTTGGATGTTGCTGCCGACCGTCCTGTATACTCCTTCTTGTGTGGCTCCTGGACAGAGGAGAGGGGAGGATACAGAAAAAAAAAAAAGAGGGAGTATAATCTTGACAGATGCTGCAGAGTGGAAATGTACCACATGCTTTCTTTAAAGGTCTGACATGAGACAGGATGAAAATTTTCTTTTCTGCATTTAACTGCTGTCTGAAACTACTCAGAGTTAAGTTGCCGCCTCACATCTACTGTAATTAATCCTGTTTCCTTAAAGCAAACTTTACAGTTACAATAAAAATGTCTGAATGCTCCTGTGTTTGTTACTGTTTTTAGCTTGAACTGAGGCACCCTTGAGAGAAATAGACGGGCAGCTTTCCAACATATTCCTCATGTAATCATTTGAGACGTTCCCGATATGATTTTTGCTGAGTTTTGGGTTCTTTACTTGAATTTTAACACTTAAAATACTAAATTTCTCTAAGATTGTATGCCAAATATTTCAAAAGTAGGTGGGTTTTAAATATGGAAAGTAGAAAACTTCACAAGGAGGGAGGGAAGGAGGGAAGGAAGGAATACAAAGAATAAAGGAAGGAAGCAAAAAAAGGAAGGACATTAGGAAGGATGAAGGCAAAGGAAGGTGGACATGAGAGAAAATAAGGAAGGACAGATAGAAAAAGGGATTAAGTACGAAGGACAAACAGGAAACATGAGGGCGAACCCAAAAAGAAAGGAAAGACAGAAAAGAGAAGGAAATACATGCATTAGGAAGGACACAAGCAAGGAAAGGAAGCTAGAAGAAAAGAAAGAGAAGAAAGGACAGAAAGAAGGAAGGACATTTAGACGGCGGAACGCAAAATAAAGTACTTTGACACACTCCCTATTTTCTTTTTCATTCTGCTCCAGATCCGGAAAACACTGAAGTCAAATTGGAGACTTTTCCAGACTGTGTAGGAAGCCTGGATGTGCCGAGTGAAAAGCTTTACAACCTGAAGCAGGTTTCATATGAGCCTTTTAACAGCGCTGTGATGAGCGACAGCTCCCCTCCACAGCAACCCGCAGGAGTGTTGCCAACAGACGACTCAACTGCGCCCCCAACAGGAAAGTGGGAAACCAACAAGAACAAAGACAGTAAACATTTACCTTTAGTTTCAATGTAGTTGATGCACTTTCGCACAAACTTGAATCCGGTTTCATTTAGTTCCACTGCGGGAGAGAAAACAACAAAAACACCCAACCAGTCAACTGAGGCCACTTCACAGAACAAAAAATTCTTTTTTTCCCCAACCTCAGGCTCAGGGGATAGTGATGACTGACTTACTTTCTGCTTGCTTGTGAATGGGAGAGTGATAAATCTGAAATGAAAATAGCAAATGTAAAAAGAAAGTAAGGACTGTGGAGCATGTGGAAAAATCCACCACTGTGATTAATGACTGAATTCACTTTTTTTTTTGCTTCTTTTTTTTTTAAATGAAAGAGAGAAAAAAAATTATGATTCAAGGCAACAAATCTATGGGATCCAGCTTTCTACTCGCAGCGACAGCCTTCAGGATGAATTATGAGGTGATGAGCGCCTCGTTCTGGTTTCAGTTAAAGGTCGTATTGCATACAACAACAACGAGGAGCAGAAAGAAGAAAGATGCATTCAATCTGTGGGGAAATGTGACTCCAGCATTGCAGGTACAGCCTCCAGTGAGTCAGACTTGGAACATCTGACCGTGAGACCAGTCCTTATCAAATGTACTAAAATTATATCAATGGTTCAATCTGATTCTCCGCCTGAAAAAGCCCACTGCTCCTCCTCCTCTTCCTGCCTCTAATAGCCGTCAGAGGCCAGGGCTAAGTACAGAGCGACGGGAGACGCTAGGAGAGTCTTGTTCAGGGACCGCGGAGCAGCAGGTAGTAGTTGGAGGAAAAAAATATGGCAGTCACACCCTAAAATTGATTCAGAGGCTGTGGACTCCGAGTGTGTTCTGTTATGGTATTTCCACAGAGTTGCATTCTGCATCAGGACTGGCAAATCTAACATATGGGAGAACAAAAAATACTAATGGGAATGCCAGAGTGAATAATTACTAAGAGTTAAAAACCGAACTTTCGTTTTCCAGCATTTTGAAAGATTGATTCCCTTTCTGTGCCGAACGAGAAAACTGCCAACATATCCAGTCACTTAGGAGACTCTGGAGAAATACATGCAAGCATTTTCTTTCCCCTTGACTGCCAAACATAAAAAAGAAAAAAAAAATTAATGTGGAATAACTTGTTATTTCGGGACGTGAGATCAAGCATGTCGATGCCTTGGCTGTGAAATGCACAAAATGTCGCCAAAACATTCACCAAAACTGTGATGCATCAGTCTAGTGGTCAAGTATAATTTATGGCTGTTTTTACACTCGCAGCAGAACAGAAGTGAGGGCCAGTTTGGGTTTACCAGAGATGTCTGGAAATAAGAGGCATCAAGTTCTCTGCAGCTACGTGCATTAATTATTCGACTGGTTTTGGAGAGTGGAATAACAGAAGTTAGCCAAAAAGAAAGGTGATACATTTTTGCATTTTACTGAAAAAAAGAAAAGGAAAATCATGTTCATTAAATGCATCCAAAGTATGAACTGCTCTAGAAATACATTACCAAACCATAAAGCGGTTTTATTTTTAAATAAAAATCAGAGAAAGGCAAGTAACATGTGCTTTGATGCATATAGAGCTTTGCAAAAGTCACCAACTTCAAAGCATTTATTGGGATTTGAGTAATAGATCAAAAGAAAATGCCACAAAATTGTGAAGTTGGAGGAAAAAAATAGATTATATACTGTATATTGAGATTAAATTACATACAGGTGGACTCCATTATCTATTATATTAGGTGTATCCCAGTAAATGGGACAGAATATAAAGACATGCCATGCTTTTCAGATTTTTTAATTGACCTTTTTGAAATCATTACTTATTTTCTTTCCACTTCACAAGCTACTTTGTGTTAATCGGTCTCATGAATCCCAATAAAAGACGATACAAAGTACTGACAAAAATATAATGAAGCTCAAAAGGTATGAATATTTCTACAAGGCTCTCTAAATGGGGATACATTGGTAATTCCCTAATTTTGGTTTGATTCAAAATTATTACCTCGCAGAAAGGTCAGGTATCTCTAATATCAAGAAAGCTTAACACTCTTAAAAAGAAATACTGAAATTTTGCTGTAGATGAAAATTCACCACCATAAGAGTACTTTTAGAATATTCATATCCTGTCTCTCGTGTAGGATATCAGTAACATGCAAGATAAGATTTTGGAGATAGTCGTTTACAGCCTACTGACAGCTTTTCAGATAGGAATTATGTATTAAGGAATTTTTTTCAGTCAGATTTTAAAACACTTCATAGTTAAGATTTAGCTTTGTTTAAGTTTTATTTCAAATTCAATTCTGATTCAAAACTACTTTATTGCTCCTAGAGAAAAATTAAGTGCTAATGTAACTCATAATTTTCTTTGAAGAGTTGTTGTAAACGCTAATGTCTGTGGGTAGGAAAAATCTACTGTAGCGGTCTGTGTTAGAGCAGGTCTGAATAAGCCTTCGACTGAAGGCACACTGTTGTTATATGACAGTCTCATTAAGACTCAGGGTTGTCCATAATTTTCTTGATTTTATGAAGAATCCTTTTTACCATCAAAATGACAAAATAAATTACGTCCTTCTGCCTACAGATTCAGATTCCTGTGATCCTGCCTCTCCAAGAGTTAACAGCTGCCTTCCAAGGCACTAGAGCACAATATTTGAATATCTCATTTAGAACATTGTGTAAGCTTTTGTGGTACTGCACAGAGGTTTCAAACATACCTGTCTCGGAGAATATTTTGTGTTGGTTTAAAAGATCATGCTTGGCTCCACTAACATGTGGAGTCCCACAGGGTTCGATCTTTAGGTCTCGACTATTTTCTTTGTAATGCAAAAAAATGCTTTTGATTGCTATGTAGAAGAGAGGTTTATGTCTCCTGGAAGGATAGCTTCTCCATGTAGACTATAAATGACTGCCTGGAGGATGTCAAATCTTACTTTTTTTTAATTTCAATAACACAAGTACTGAGGTGATTATTTTTGGTCCTGGCGCCACTCATTGGTCTGAGACACATAGTGTCACCAACTTAGGTTTAAAAAAGGACAGTGATTTCCAGCTGAATGGTCAGATAGGTGTAAATCCATCTTTTAAATCTAAATCCAACTGAGGCAACTGGCCAAAAAAAAAAACACGATGAGGTCAAAAGAGGACTTTGAAACAGTAACCCATGCTTTAATTACAACTCGGCTGGATTACTGCAACTGTTTGTTGGTGTTGGCCACTACTCCCTGGTATGCCTTCAGTCGGCACAAAATCCTGCCGCAAGGCTTTCAAGTGGAGCATAGAGGAAAGAGCATACACCTCCAGCGTTATCTTCATTACACAGGCTGCCTGTCTTATTTAGACTTCATGTAAAACATTTTTTGGATTGTATATGAATGGTCTTACCCCTCAATAGCAATCTGGGCTACTGCATCTGCACTCCCCTTTTTGGTTACATAGATCAGGTGACCAGATTAGGCTGGACTTACTTTGAAAGCTCTAAGGGGATGGGATTTTGCTGTTGAAGTTTCCAAATTGTGAACAGCTTGCCATTAGAAAAAGGAAAGGCCTCTTCATTTCTTAAATCTGCTGTGAAGATCCACATCTGGGGAGGCATTGGTATTCTAATTTTATTGTTTTATATGATTCATGAGTGTATTCTTACTGAGAACACTACTTAAATAAAATTCTGCTTTGTTATGGTTTTTATTATTTCCACATTTGTATATTCTGCACTTTGAAAATGTGCAAGCACTGATGAAACTGATGAAACTGCTTTATAAATAGTGTTGGCTTGGCAGTGCGCTGGATTTACTGCACAGTGTTGTGGGGCGAACTGCATGAGTAGATCTTAAAAATATGATGACTCTGATGGGGAAGTGTCACAGGAAGAGGGCACTAAAATCTGCCATGTGTCACTTTCATATCCTGTATTTGTCTTTGTCCAAACGGGCAACAATAGACGGAGCTGGGAAGATAACACATTCATCAAGAGACATAAATCTAAAGCAAATGTGTTACAAGTAGGATAATTCACTAATGCGTTGCTGCTAAGCAGCAGAACAGAAGTAGCTTCCACAGAATTTGCTTTGTCAACACTAAAACTAGCTAACCAAGCTGCACACAAACACCTTGCTGTACCCTGAAAGATTCACATTACCTCAGATATGTCCAATACAGAACCTGGTGCCTCATAAATGCCAAACCTGCCAGTCGTCATATTGTTTCATGCCTACACAAGTAATTACACATCAGTAATGCCGGCTTTTTCTCAAGCTCACTTTTTCGAGTTCTGCAATTAGATTTTTTTTAAAGAAAATGACGTTGAACTAGATGAATTTTAAGCATCCCCCAAAAAGTAATCAGTCCTGATAAAAGGTTTCTCAAAATTTTGTTTTGGTTGCAGATTTATCAGGGCCTCCAGACTGAAGGCGATACAGCACAGTAGACTCATCACTGGCATGAATGTCATGTTAATATTGGGCTTTTATTGATCCAATTGCTCTTTTTTTTTATGATACAAATATAAAACAAAAAACAATGCATAAAAAAATTGGGGGGGGGGGGGGGCAAGTTTGTATTTACTGTGGAGTTTCTCTAATCAAAACAAAATCAGAATTATCCATACAGGTTTAAATAAAAACATAATACCCCCCTAATATTTAATTAGATGTCCCATTGAGATTTTCACCTCAAACACATGCTTTTAGAATTATTAGACTTTATTGAAATTGGTTTGTTTCCCAGGAAAGACTTGGCTTTTAAACACGGTGGATAAATTCTCAGTAGGGTTGATTTCAGGGCTTTGGAAAACCTAAAACGAAAAAAAGGTTTCGAAACCATATTTTATGTTTGTTTGGGAACATTTTCCTGTCGGAACACCACATAATATCCACATTTCAATCCTCTGACCCAAACTGTAATCTTAAGAAAAAACGCAACTGGTTAGGATGCTTAAGAACCTCCTAGGAACAATAAAGGATCAAGTCACCCGACAATAAATTCCTGCTTCAATCCAACAACTTTATCCTCAACTGACATTTACATCTGCCCACACAGACCCACAATTTCAAAGATCTGCCGGGGCGCAATATTTAGCAGGATTTTATATTTTATATGCCATGCATGCAAATTCTGGATATGAATAATATATCTGGCCTGTTGGATGGACCTTCATTGCCCTTGAAGACTACACTTGTTGAATATTATTTGTGCCAGATATATTAAACCTCACCAAGTGTAAAGAGACTCATTAAAATAGGGGGGGGGGGTGAACTTTTTGCTCCTGGTAGCTAAAAAAAGCAAGTAGGCCAAGTAACATTTAGTCAAATATTAGTCAAGGTTTGTATTATAATCTGTATGCATGCTTGTGAGGATGTGTAGCTTTGAGAAAGTTATGATAAATGTAACTTCAAAAGTCATAGCCAGATAGAGCCATTTTTCATAAAAATCACAGCAGACCAATTCTAAATGAGCAACACAAAAACTCACAGGCTCTTTTCCATCCATGGCCTCCATCCACAACTTCCTGTCCCCCTCCGAAAGGGCCTGGAAAGTGACGGGCGCGTTTCTGTGGAAACGGTAACAAGAGCCATTAGGAAGGCAAAGGTTGCGGTTTAATTATTCTGTTAAAACGATGCACTCTTCAGTACTAGCCAACCACTATGAGCAGTTTGATTCAATTTACACATCAGACTCATTTCTTTAAAGCCAACTGGAGTAAGATGGCAAAAAAAAAAAAAAAAAGCTGATAAGAACAACCCGGGAGGAAGCGTCTTTGATGTACCCGACTACATTCTGGAATCTAAACGAGATAAAAGTAGGCAGGCATAAAGTAATAATAAAAAGCCATGGCTGCAATCGTCGTGGTGCGGAAAGCACTATCGAGTGCCAGATTTCACAGCTCGTAGGCAGGTGAATCAATTGTTAACGAAGACAACTGTGCAATGAGAGGAAAGCTCCCTCTGGCAAGCTAAAAGCCTTTAATAAATTTAGGTTGCAATCAACTTTCAGAGTTAAATAAATGTCAGGGTTTTTTTATACACAGGATATGTAAGGTATAAAAGGATTTTTCAAACCAACTAAAATGACTAATCTGAGGTAGGGATGGCTGTAATTTAGTCGTTATTGAATATCTGTGCTTCACCACCAGAAGCATTTCAGGTATCTTTAGGAGCATTTTGTCTTATTCTATAAAAAGGCCTCATTTTTTTTTCTACATTACACAGCACTGCCACCTTGAGTTTACCAAACAGTCAACTACCAGATATGTTTAATTCAGAGTTGCTGTCGATGCATAATTCAAGCTCCATTTAAAGCTTCAAAAACGCAGCTAACATCCAAGTATTTCCACTGATTTCAAGACCAGAAAAAGGCCTGGAAGGTGACAGGGAAGCTCATAGCTTAGGCAGTTATTAAAATGCATTTTGTTCCAAACGGTCTGCTTATATAAATATGAGCCTGTTGTGTTCCTTCCCCTTGCAATCAGTGAGTTTGCCATCTGTTTCCAGCGCCAGCTCGTTGCTCAGGGATTGTTTGGGCTACAGTCCATTTAGCCTTCACACTCTGTCCTTGCGAACCACCTGTTCACCTCGCCGCCTCAACCTGTTTATCCCACAAGGCTCTCGCGTTGCCCCGTCATGTCTCGGTTGCGCTAACCTCTCGACGGTCTCCACGTCAAAGCAGAAGCGCTTGTCGATGGAGTCCGACTTGCGGCGGATGCAGGATTTCAGAGTGAGCAGCGTTGGGGCCTGCAGGGAAAGAGGCAAAGTTGGAGAAGTGGTCGGTGACGGGAGTCAACGACACTAGGGTGAGCTGTTTGGGGAATGCGAGTGGAGACAAAGGCACACTTTTTTGTTTATTTGTGGCAATAAAGCACCTGCTTTGTTGCAGGCTTCTGTTCACAGGACACCATCATCAGCCTTCTGCCCTCCTTGTGATATTTGCAAAAATATTTGACCCACGATGCACCCAAAGCCCCTGGTGTGTGACCAAAAAAAAGAAAAGACACAAGAAAGGTCGATTGAGACTTGGGGACAAATAACTGAAAAATCTGGTATTTATAATTTTAAAAAAACACATTTTGTCATGTTACAACCACAAACTGTAATATATTTTAGTGGACCAACACATAGTAGCAAGTGAAAGAAAAACAACAAATTTAAAAAAAACTGTAACATGCATTTGTACTCAGCCCCCCTGAATCAATACTTTGGGGAACTACATGTGGAACTACACTTCATGGGCCTCAACACAAATGCATGCCACACTTTTTTGGATTTTTGCTTGCAAAGAGATGTGATCTATGTATGTTTATCACACCAAACTCAATTAAACACATTCACATTTGTGGGAACATGAAAAACTGTGAACATTTTCGAGCGCTATAAATATGCGAAGCACTCTTTATCTTATATACGTACGCTTCTCCTGACAGTACAAATAACCTTCCATCGGCGGAAAGTTCTGCATCTTTGAAATTTGAGATGGATGTTTCATCCTCTTCATCAGCTCCTCCAACTCCTCGCAGGTGCTTTCATAGTGGTTTCTAGTCTGCAGGCACAAAACAGAAAGAACTAAAAAGAGGCATCCAGTCAGAAGACATTAAATCTCCCCACAATTGCCAGTAACGCCACTTACGTTCTGCAGGCTGAGCTGCAGCTCCTGCTTATAAGGCATAAAGTCCTGAGTCATCTCCACGGTCAAGTTGTTGAGAGTTAAAATGCTGTGAAGGAATGCCAGCACCTATCAAACCAAAGAACGAAACATATATTTTCAGACTGCGGTTGAAAGCACAACAAACAGGTTAAATTAAAGGCCCCTCTTCCCTGCGTGTGTGGTAACAAAGAGGAAGAGTCGGAAACCACCGACAGCACTCACCGGCTCCACAACATCAAACTTCTTCCTGTCCTGAACTTGATGGATCTGGTATACGTACTCCACTGATGATTCATAGAAATTCACCCTTTCCCTATCAAGGAGCTCATCGGCCTTCAGTGAAAAGGAAAGACCATTCTTTAGCGGACGAAGCACAACAGTACCATGATCGTTTTTTACATTTCAGTACAAAATTGATGTGAAACACTTCAGCTAGCTCCAACCTCTTGAAGCTGACTTTCCTTCTTCTTGGCAGAAATATTCACATGTTTATCCAGCAGGGAGTAATATTTTTCACTCTCTTTCTCAAACTTCTTCCTCTTTTCCTGCAGGATGTATGGGAAAAAGATTAAACAGCATGAATCATAGCAAAATTATAGGCTGTCTAGCTCTTTATTTAGTGTAAGGCTGGGCGATATGACTAATCTAAAGCATGTGTGGTAACGATATCTATTGCGATATATTCTTTGCTTTTCTTTATATTTGTCAAAATGACTCACTTTCCAAATACATAACAGAACAACAAATCTTTTTTTCCAAAAAATGCTGCACAGAAATTCTCACAACAAAAAGATGAAGATATTTTAAATAAAGAGTTAATGTTATTCTAAAAACCCACAACGTTCAAAATAAATAAAGTATAAATTATCGCACAAAAATAAACCTGCACGTTTTTGAATTAAAAATGCTTCAAGTTCAACTGTTGTTTTTTCCGTTTAATGGAAAATTAGAAGATTGTGGAAAAGTTTATTTATTTCCATAATTCCATTCAAAACGTTAAACTTCCAAAGATTATAGATTCGGGGCCCACAACTTAAACAATTTCAAGTATTTAGTTGTTTATTTGTACATAATTTGTGCTTCCAGCTCATAAAACCCACAAAAACAGGAATTCAAAAAAACTTTGAATACAGTGAAGAAATCAGCCCAAATTTTACAGGGCATGAATGTTTTAAACTGAGTGTCACACACTACTCATCTACTAAACTCAAAGCACTTGCACAGGTTTTCCCAGGTGTCATTAAATTGCTTCACTTTGGCTCAATTGTCTCAGTTAGGTTCAATATGGGGAAGACTGCAGACTTGACAACTGACTAGAAGACGATCATTGATACCTTCCATAGGATGGGTAAGCCACAAAAGTTCATAGCTCAGGAGGCTTCCTGTTCACAGAGTGCTGTGTCCAAGCATATCAATGGAAAGTCTAGTGGAAGGGTAAAATGTGGCAGGAGAAGATGCACCAGCAGAAGAGCTGACTGTGGGCTTCAACGGATTATGAAATAGAGAAGATTCATGAATCTGGCAGGCAGGAGGTGGAAGTCACAGCTTCAAAAACCACCACATTCAGACTAGGGATGGGCATAATTAATCGACGATCGATTAATTGATCATTAAGAATTCCATTTTGATTTTTTTTTTCGATCAATTAACGCATGTTCCGTTGCGTAGTGTGAGTTTTGAAGGAATGCAATGAATTTTGCTATGTGGCAGTGATTAAACACTTTACCACACGAGGGCGATGACTGAAAATAAAACCCACAGGCAGACTCAGTTTCTTGCCAGTTTCTGTGTATTTCAAAAGTAGCATTGTCATGAAGAGGTCGCAGCAAAGTGTGGCGTGGGACCACTTTGACTAAAAAAACAAACAAAACAAAAAAAGTCTCGGTTCACTGCCAACACTGCGAAGCTGTGTATTAGTAGGCTACTTGAACGCACTTCCAACCCTGGTTAGAAGCGGAGCATCCTGCTCTTGTTCTCAACCTAGCATCAAGTCGGTGTTAGCACAGAGGAGCCAAGATTCACAACGAGCAGAGAAACTTACTCACCGATTACTTTCTGAGGGAGGCTCCGCCACCCCTGGATTGCACCCCTACAGACTGGTGGAAAATGAATTAAACAAGATTCCAGATGCTTGCCAAGTTACCGCGGAGGTTTGTGTATCACAGCGACGTCTGTCCCCTCAGAGCTGGTGATCTCAGTGCTGCAGGTCAGACGCGACAGCAGTCTGGTCACCAGGCTGCTTTCGCGTCTGACCCTAGCGCATGTTAACATGCTCATCTTTCTAAACAAAAATCAGTAGACTGGTGCTAAAGTTGTATATAAGCTACGGTTTCTTTTGTTTTTGTCTTTTTTTACTCTGTTAATGAGCCTTATTCATTGTTAGGTACGCTGATTTGATCTCTCTCATCCTCTTTCTCAACTCTTTTTGCCAAATGTAACAAAACTATCAGACCTATAAGTTTTTTTTATGAAGTTATTGTTTAACATGACTTGTTTTGTTTCTTACTTTTTTGGAGAAGAAAAAAATATGAGCATCAGTTGTGTTAATAAGCTGTTGGCTCCGCTGCTTATAGCGCATATTTTCTTTGTGCAACTACCATAAATTAATTCAGTTTAACTGCCACAAGAGGTGTCCCACTTGTGATGAAGATCTCAATGAGAAAACACGATATTTTTCTATTCTCACTGCATTTTAATATAGCCTATGAACACTGAATTTTAATATAAAATTATCAATGATTAATCGCAAATCGATCGTTAATTCTCCCGATGATCGATGAAGACAGTTTAATCAAATGCCCATCCCTAATTCAGACGGATCCGGGAGATGGGCTACAACTGTTGGGTTCCTCGGGTCAATCCACTTCTGAGCCTGAGCTAACGTAGGAAGAGTCTCAACTGGGCCAAGGAGAAGAAGGACTGGACTGTTGGCCAGTGGTCCAAGGTCCTCTTTTCCGATGAAAGTAAAGTGTGCCTTTCATTCAAGAATCAAGGTCCAAGGGTTTGGAGGAAGACTGGTGAGAAACAGAACCCAAGCTGCTTGAGGCCCAGTGTGAAATATCCACAGTCAGTCTTGATTTGGGGTCCAATGTCCGTTGCAGGTGTTGGTAAACTCTGCTTTCTTAAATCCAAGGTCACCGTATCAGTCTACCAGAATGTTTTAGAGGACTTCATGATTCCTTCTGCTGAGGATCTGTATGGAGATGCAGATTTCATCTTCCAGTAGGACCTGGCCTCTGGCCATACCACCAGAAGCACCAAAACCTGGTTTGATGTCCATGCCATCACAGTGCTTGATTGGCCAGCCAACTCACTGGACCTAAACCCCAATAAGAATCTATGGGGTATTATCAAGAGGAAAATGAAGGGCACCAGACCAAAAAACAAAGAAGAGCTGACAGCAAGCATCAAGAAAATCTGGGCTTCCATAACTCCCAGGCAATGCCACAGGTTGATTGCCTCAATGCCACAGTGCATCGAGGCAGTGATTAAGGCAAAGGGATTCCCTATCAAGTATTGAAGATTGACATATCGTTTTGAAAGTACCACATATTTTGATTGATTTGATCCTAATTTCTTTCTTTTTTTTCTGTAAAAACTGAGAAGTAAATGGCAATTTCTTCACAGTATTCTAATTTTATGAATTCCTGTTTTCGTGGGTTTTATGAGCTGGAAGCCCAAATTATGTACAAATAACTAAATACTTGAAATCGTTGAAGTTGCGGGCCCTGAATCTATAATCTATAGAAGTATAATGTTTTGAATGGAATTATATATATATATGATATTCAAATTTTTTGGAAAGGCTCTGTAGTGTAAAGACGAACACTGAACATCAGTATTTATCCTCCATGATGACAGCTTGATGACATCATCAAAATGCGCAATCACGGTAGTGCGGTATAGTCAAAATCTCTACCTTTGGCATCTCTACCTTATACCTTTTATTCTGCCCACCACTAATTTAGAGCGAAACAAAAATCAAGAAAGACACGAGAATTCAAAATCTACAGTTCTTCCAATCAATTGTTCTGTCCAGAATCCAACTAATACACAACTGCAGTCAGGGAATATTACTTATTTAGGTATCAACGTCTCACCAAAACTGGCAGATTTAATAAAGCTAAACTACATCCCACTTTTAAAAAAAGTGGAAGATGATCTTGCTAGATGGAAATCCCTACCCATATCACTTATGGGAAGGGTTGCTTCAAAAAAAATGATGGTTTTGCCCAGAATCAACTACTTATTCTCAATGATCCCAAGTAAACCATCACTAGACTGGTTTAGATCTCAGGACTCCTCTGTCTCTAAATTTCTTTGGAAAGATAAACCCCCACGTATCAGCTTAAAAACACTGCAGAAGACCAAAGAAAAAGGAGGTCTAGATCTACCAAACTTCCATCATTATTTCTTAGCCAACAGGCTCCGATACATCTCAAGATGGTTAAAACATAGCTACCTAGATGAGTCCTGAAAAGACATAGAACAGACACTATGCAATAAGATAAAACTTTCAGACCTACCATTTATTAGCTCAAATATAAAATGACATGAATGCTTTAAAAGCATAAATATCAGCTCCTCTCTGACAGCATGGTGGGAGTTTCTAAAAATGACAGAGTCCACAATAATCCCATGCAGACGTACACCCATCTGGAATAACCCCGACATCTTGCAAAAAAAATGTATGATAAGTTTTCCAGACTGGAGGTGCAATGGAATTGAATACCTGGAACACATATTTGAAGGAACAGACTTTATCCCATTTAATACATTAATTACACAATATGGAATTGATAAAAACAAATTCTTAGAATATTAACAAATTAAATCTATCATTAAAAGGTAAATTTAGGCTCAATACAGTTGAATTACAAATTCCAGCAAGAGTTTTAGATTTTCTTAATCTCAACCCCCCCCCCCCCCCCCCCCCAAATTGCTGTCTAAAATATACAAAACTTTATCTGCATTAGATGAGTCAATACCCATCCCTATTTCAAAATGGGAGGTGGATTTATCAGCCAGCTTTGACCAAAACGTCTGGTCTCAGATATGTTTAAGAACCTTTAAAATAACAAAAAAAATCCTAATTTGCAATTAATACAAAACAAAATCCTTCATAGAGTACACTATCCAGGTCAACGGATGTTTAGGATGGGTTTTACGTTATCTAATACGTGGTTACAATGCACAAGCAATATACAAGATACTTATATTCATGCGCTTTGGTTCTGTCCACCCGTTAAGAAATTTTGGTGCCAGATATGTGAGGACTTATCAACGTGTCTGAAATATAACATTCCACCATTTCCCTCAGTTTGCCTGTTAGGAGATTTAAATGATGTCACCATGGACATAAAGTCAGTTCTAATGGTTCACATTGCCTTATGCATCGCTAAGAAAACTATCCTCCTGAACTGGAAAAATAAAAAGGCTCTTAATATTAATCAGTATAGAAATCTCTTGTTGGACCATATTGGTCTTGAGACGGCCTCTGGCTCCATATCTGATCAATCTCTCTGGGCTCCTTTGATCGGCTCCATCACCTAGTAGGGGTGGGGGGCACTTGGTTTTGTCGTTTGGGATACAGTTGCTGATGTGGGGGTTTTTGGGGTTGGAGGCGTCTGGGGGGGATCCCTGGGGGTGGGATCACTGGGCGAACCGGGCGCTGGACGTCGTGACCCCAACCTGGAGTTGGGCTTTGGTGGCTTTGGGTGGTAACTCCTGATGGCTGCATGCGGTGCCTTAGGGGGGTTGCACTGACGGACATGGGTTACTGGCCTGGTGGCCGTGCTGCACCTGGGTAGGGTCTGGGGGGATCCTGGGGATTCAGGGCTCTGGGGCGCCGCACCCCCTGGCTGTGGTCCTGGCCGGGGGTCGGCCGGCGTGGGGTCTCTGTAGCCTGTGGGGGTCGAGGCCAGCCGGCGGCCGGCATGTGCAGCCCCCTCTCTCTTTTTCTCTGGGCCGACTGTCATCCCCGGTCCCTGTATGGCGTCTCGCCTTGTTTGCTGGTTGGGGTGCCTGGCTGCTGGTCGCGGCGGCTGGGTGGCATTTCTGGGCCTGATCAGTCCTTTTTCGCACTGGACTTAGCTCCTGGGTCTTGGTCTTTGTGCGCTTCGGGGCGCTGGGGTCGGGCGTTTGCCCGGGTTCGGTCGGACCTGCGGGTGGACTGGCCGGGTTGTGGGCGTGCAGGGCAGGTGGGTGGGGCGCTGGGTTTGGTTGCCTGCCGGGCCATTGAGCAGCAGTGGTCGCTCCACAAGGGAATGGGGATGGTGGATGTCGGCCTGGTGGGTCGGCCGCCCGGTTCATCGGTTTGCTCCTGGTCTCGGCAGGTACGTCGCCGGGATTTGGGCTGCGGGGGCCTCCGATGCGCAGGTGGCACTGGGAGCCTCCTTTGCTGGCGGGAAAGGCTATTGCTATGCTAACTAGCGACAGGTGCTCTCCCCCTACGAGGGCACTTGGACGGGGGGGAGGGGTGTGCTGGAGGGGGGGAGCCGAACTCAACCTGGGTGTCTAGTGTCTTCTGATAGTAGAGTGAATGTCAGGGTGGGTTTAGTTCTCCTTCTGGGATGGGGCTGGGGGGACTGCCTTGGGGTCCGTGGGGCTTGGTGGTGCTGTGGCCGTGGGCCCCGGGTTGAACGTGCAATGGCCTCCCTCCCCTGGTGGATCCCGGTGAACAGCGGTGCCTATTGGGGTCAGTGGGGGAGCTGGCTCCCTGGGAAGACATTTTGTCTCCCAGTCCTTCCCTCCCCATCCCCGAACACCTCTGTCCACCCGCTCCATCACTTTACCACTCATATAGGGTCTTGGGGCATGGGCACATCACTGGGGGGCACCCCTCCTCGCTATCCCATGGCGTCCTGGGTCCCAATTTTAATATACAACTTAGACACTCCCACTTATAACATTTTCATGCGACACACATGTAGGGACTCTTTGGGGTGGGCACACTTTTTGGCATCCAGAGGGGGAGCGGTTCAATCAGCTTCACCTCTGGTGCCGGTGCCCACTGTTAAACCACATATAGACACTGAGGGCTCGGGGTGGGGGTTGGGGGATGTGTGGCTGCCTTCCCCACATCCCACCCCTCTGTTTTAAATGCACATTATTACAACACGCATCAACACCATACTCGAGCGGGAGGATAGAGGCTAGGGGTCTTCTTACACCCCTGTTCGCTACCGGCCATCAGGGGTTGGGGTCCGGAGGAGGAACAGGTAGTCTGGTCGGGGTCCTGGGCTGTCGAGCTGCCTCGCCACTGTGGGGCCCTTGGCGGTGTGCTTGTCTCCGTTCTAGAAGGTAGGGGGTCCATCTCCGGGGGCTGGTGGCTCTACTGGGGCATCGGTACCTGGACCTGGGAGCATGAAGTGTGTATGGGGTGTGTGAGTGAGGGTACAGCGTCATTTCATTGGGGGTCTTGGTGAGTTAATGAGAATGTATGTGTTTAAGAGGGAGGGAACGTATGACTGTCGGTATGTCTTTGTCTGCCTGTCAGGTTGGGTCTTGGGCTGCCTTCTCGCCTGGCGCACCTCAGGCCTTACATTTAATGGGGGGCCTATTTCCCCTCCGTCACTCCCCGCCGGTGACGGATGCCCCTGCCTACTGGTGTGTTGGTGGTCAATCCGGTTCGGACCTGGTGCGTGCCTGGCCGGGCCTGGGGGGGCCGGTGTGTCGGTCGGCCGATGCGCTGGGCTGATATCTTCCTTTGGTTGGTTGGGGCACCTCTTTTAGGTGTGCCAGGTTTGGGATTGTTGGGTGGTGCCTGCTCGGTGGCTCGGCGGGATACGTATCCAGCGTCTCTGCTCGTTCGATCACCTGTTCTGTCGCACCGTGCGTGGTTGGTTCATTGGCGGGTTGGACCGGCCATGGCCTTTGTTGGATGCCTGTTCTCGGCGCTCTGTGTTGCGCAGGATCAGGACTCGGGAGCTGGTACAACTTGGTGTCCAGGTGCTGGCTGAGCTTGGCCTGGGGATGCTGTCCGTCCGCTGCGGCTATCGGTGGGGCGCCCTGACGTGGGGCAGGGGTGAGGCGCTGGGATGTTGGCGGTGGGGATTGGCCCAGGGTGGCCCTCGTCGGACGGTCCCTTGTTGGATCTCTGCTGGGGGGTGGGGCGCCTCTGGGCCCCGGTTCTCCCGGTCCATTGACCGGCCCGCCCTGGCGTGGCTGGTTGCCGGCGGGGCCCTTGGGCTCGTCACTGCTGCCCCACGGGCCCCTGCATAGTAGCCGCTGGATGTTCCCCTGGGGTTCTCCTTTGCTCCTCTCTTGGGGGATGCGGTCGGCCCCACCCGGGTCCGCCTGGGGCTCTGGGGGTCCTTTGGACGTCTTGGCTCCGATCTCCTTCATGTCTGCATCGATTCCTGGGAGACGGATTGATGCCTGCTCACACCAGTTATCGAACACTCTTATGGAGAAACCTTATATGCACCAGCATGCTAACACACACACATAGATGTGGGGTCTCTGGTGTTTACAGATATATTCTTGGGCTGAGGTTATCATTACTAGAGCTTGATTAATCGGTACCATGAGTTTTTCTGTGACATTGTTGTTGTATTTTTATATCCATTATTGTGTGATGTGGTTGTGTAGTTCTTAGTTCACGATGTTAGGTTTGTTTTGTCAATGTTCCTTTTTCATGTTTTTGTTTGTTTTTTCCCCTCTCTCTGCCGTCCTGTGGGTATGGAGGCAGACTTCAATGTTTTCCTGTGTTTTCTTTGTTCCCTTTCCTCTCTTGTATTTTCAACTCACCCTCTCTCATGACTTTTTGTTTCCTACCTCTCTTCTTCATCTTCTTTCTTTCTTCCCCCTAATTTTCCGTCTCCGTGTCCATAACATCAGGAAATAAAACCCCCAGCAATTCATAATAAAGATTTTTCACACATATATCAAGTGGAGTACTATAGCAAAAGCTGTACTGCTCCGCTTGTAAAAGTAAATCTGTTGGGCTTCTACTTGGTACTCAGACACCAATTCTGAGCTCCACACTGCCAAACAGGACACGTAAAAAAAAAAAAATAAATAAATGCATCACCGGTAGCGGTTTCTGCATTAAGTTTATGTTCTTTCAAGGTTTTTTATTTTCACAGAAGCTACATCTGGCCTGGTGATTCCGCTTAGCCACTATACCTTCCTGGAGGGAGCCATCGGCTGAGCTACTGCCAGTAATAACTTCAGGTTCTCCTTCCATACATGATACACTTGGTCCTGTCTTTCTGTGTCTCTCTCTCCTAGACATAGATACTGAAGTAGCTATTCAAGCCAGTAATTAAATTTGTATTCCAATTCTTATCCTGTAGATTTTAATACTAATTTACTAATTTAACCAAGATGAAGAAACTAAATGAGCTGCATCTGCATCTGCCAGGTTCCACTCGAGGTTTCTTCCTGTTAAGAGAGTTGTTCCTTTCTACTGTCGCCACATGCATATTCATTATGAGGGATTGCTGCAAAGTTAATGACTCGATGCAATGAACATGACAGCATCTGTCTATAGGTTTGGGTTGAACTGAATCTCGGATCTGTTTTTGTTCTTGTAAAGTGCCTGGAGAAAACATCTGCTGTAAATCGGCGCAAAAAAAGTGAGAGAAAAAACTTAGCTAAACGATATTGTTAAGCATCAAAGCAGCTAACGGTAGCTAAACAAAATGTCTGAGAGACTAAAAATTTGGAAATGAAAATGTGTCCTTCAAAATAAATCCTTCGTGGGTTGAATTTGAACATTTCATCGTTTGCCTTGTTCATCTTCAAAACAATATATTTCAGAAATGAATTGCAAACATTTTTAGCTTTGAATGCTAGCAAAGGAATAAACTTAACAAGCTTTAGAGTGCCTAAGAACTGATTGTTTCTCACAGCTTTCCCAAACTCATTTAATAAAAAAAGAGAACTGGTTCAGTGATTAAAAATCATAACTTATTTATCAATTTTGCTCAAAGATATGTTTTAAACAACTTTCCAAGTCATGTAGAGCATAAATATTTTACCAGTATCTTCATTTTGTCTGATGTTACAACCAGTTATTATGCAATATGCAAACCTCTCCTGGCACTGCTAAATCTGTCACTTCTTTAAACTCAAAAGTGACTTCTTACCTGGAAAAGCCCCTCTATTTTACTTTCATAACGTTCATGTGGAATTCACTTTACCTTGGAAGTGGGAAGTCTAAAGACATTGCACTTAGTTATGTTGGGTAAAAACTCCTAAATATCACCAAAAACCAAATGTGTAACTTAAACTTAAATAACTGAACAGGTCAATTTATTTTTGCCGCTAAATGGCCCGGATTTGTGGAGCAAATATGTGAGAGAGAAAAAAATGACTTAGAGAGATTTCCGTAGACTTCCGTATTAACAGATCTGTCTGGCTAACACATTAGATCAGCATTTCTTTTAACAGCATAACAATCATCTGAAAACGGCGAGTGTATTGCTCAAATGTTAATAAATAAAAGATTTACACAACTGACTGCTGCTAGTTTCGCCTCCCTTTGCTCTGTGTACCATTGCATTATGTTACAGCTCAAGTTTAACTGCACTGTTTCTACAATCATCAGCTACTAGTTCTCTTAAGACAGACCACATGAAGAGGTTGTGGCTTTTTTTTTTTACCAAAGCAGAGAAAATTTTTTGATTGTGTAAAGAAATATGCTTCAATACATAAAAAAAAAACAGAAAACCTTTCCAGCTACAGCCTTAATTTTGAAGGACAAAATAGTTTTATACCTTAATTTTTCAATTAAAAAAAGGACAAAGAAGAACTACGTTCGAAGAACTACATTCTCAACATTCACACGCACACAAATGTTTCACATACAAACAGCATGTTGATAAATTGGGTGTGAACACTAATATAACATTTGAGGAAGTAACTTAAGACATCCTGTCTGGTAAGTGGGAGTAGCTCAGGGTGGGTCTACATATGTAAGAATTTGGCTCACAATGACAAGAAATACATATTTAAAAAAAGATTTAAGTGCAGAATTACACCTGTCCTGTTCAAGCTGACTTGTCTGGTTTTGTTATGAATGAGACACATTTTGTTTCGGAGAGCAGAAGAATTCATAACGGCACTCACTTTTGTTGTGCCTATCTGCTCCTTTCTGAACTTCTCTAAGGGCTTGATGAGGAGATTGGATGCATTCTGGACCTGGACAGAAAAAAATGGGAGCAACTTTAAATGCAGGAAAAAAAATACAACACTTTTACATATCGGGAGCAGCTTGTTAGCAGATTTGAGTTTTAAAGTTATTACAGATTAAAGGGTACACGTATCATAGATAGGGAAAAGCAAAAAATCTTGAAAAACATACAAAATACAAATTTTCAACACAAGTCATGCCCACTAATACACGAAGGCACTACCATGTGTGGATGATGATACTGCATCTGTACCAATGGCATCTTGACGCCTGTCACTCTCTACGGTCGTAGACAGAAACATGGACTGTTTTCTTTTAAAATAATATGTCAAATAAAACAAGTTAAATCTGGGATTTAAGAGAAACAACTACCTAGAGCTTAGATATGAAGCCCCTACAGTTTATGCCACAACTAGAATA